>CAXHWN010000937.1:0-432500 GCA_964020975.1 Hermodice carunculata | reverse complement strand
TAAATACGATCAGCATTAATCGAAAATCCAATTCCCTATTTCTTCCTTTGCGCCCACTAGTTTTCCGAGACTTATTAATTATTTTTCGGATTTGGAAAGTACACACCAGGATAAGTGAATGCATCAGCCCACAAAGCCCAAAATACACATATCTTAGCCTCATCAGTATATAGTAATGCGATAGGAATAATGGAGATAAACATTCAGGAGACAACATAGGCAGAGGCTTCTTTGCTTCTGTGGATTTATCAAATGATATGTATTCGATTTTATAAGTAACTATACTGAAACCAAGAAAAAAAGATAGACCCAGCAGTAAAATAATTCTCGTGACCCGAACGCGACCTTTATTCAGGTCCCACACAACTACAACACATATTAGTCGACCTATGCTAAGAAGTGTGGTTACAAACACCGATGTGGTAAAGAAGAATACCTGAAACAAGGCAATCAATTCACAGGCTCGACTCCTTCTCCACCAGTTGTCATGCTCCATATATTCCTCTTTCAGATAGATTGCCAGACTGGAGAGAACAATAAGGGTGCTGGATGTTGCAATGTCTCCAACGTTGGCCAGAGCAAGTAGTAAAAGGTCGTCATTCTTCCAAACCTGAATATTTGCTGTGGTCAGAGCCAGTATGTTCAAAATGATAACAAGTAAGCCAAGTACTAAGGCAACAATGCTCCCCCCATTGTTGTGAAAAATTGGACTACACTGTAGGCTGGAATGTGGTTCTGGTGTACATATCCTGATAAAGTACAGAATGCAACACCATCTGGCATCATCTGTGTGAAGAACATCCAAAGATACAAGTTCCTTGATCAACTCTGACTTCGGAACAGAAAGTGCATTTTTTTTCATGTACAACTGCCTCAGAGAGTCCAAGGGCTCAAATAATTTAGTTGGTATATCTTTTAATAGACTGTTAGATAGGTCTAGCATATTTAAACTAACAATCCCTTTGAATATATCTGGGTGCAACACCATTAAATGTGTATTTGCCATGGACAAACTATGAAGATTCCTGAGTCCAGTGAATAACCCGGGCTCAATATATCTCAGGGGATTGTCATTCATCCAAAGTTCATTCAGCCAATACAAACCATCAAATGTCCGCATCTTTAAACAAATAATCCTGTTGTGGCTCATGTTTAATATTCTGAGGGCTCGTACATATAAAAATGATTTTTCCTCTATGTAGTGTATACTATTTTGTGACAAATCTAAGTTGAACATGAATGGGTACACACTGGAGCTCTTTTGCCATGTATTTAATTTGTTTTCCTTCAGGTCAAGTGCCCTGACAGTGCTTGCAATTAAAGGTGTAGCTGTGAGGTTTTGATGCATGCATTGTACGGCATTTCCCAGACATCTGCAGTCACCAGGACATGGATTTGCAGAACAGAGCTCTTCATCATCAAAAGAGTACATGCATTGAATCCATCCATTGCAAAAAATTGATGGGTGGTAACATTGCATTTCCTCCTTGCACTTGAAGTGAAACGGGCAATCTCTTGTACTACAATTAATATGCATGTGCTCATCTTGTCCCTGAGGACAGTCCCATTTACCATTACAGACCATATTTAATTGTATGCAGTAACTGCCAGGGCATTTAAAGCTACTGGAGCAAGGGAAGTACATGCAGTTTTCCAAATGTTGATATTGGGTGCATCCAAAAGGCATTTTTGGATCATAGAGACATCTACTAAATAGCGGGTATCGATTTGGGTCTCCATATGCACAAGGGATCCATTCAGTCAAGTTTGAGTTCCATTCATTAGAAGGCAACTCAGGATAAATATTGTATTTCGAGGAATTTTGGTGGCCGAAAATGGCTGACAACCCAAACAGACATAATATTTCATCTGAACTATCCCTACAATCTTCATAACCATTGCAAACCTTGGAAACAGGAATGCATCCACCAGAATGACATTGGTAATACAGAGAGGAGCAAGAGCAATCCATTGCTTTGCATGTTGAGTAACAATGTTTGGGCCGAAGTTCAACACCAGATTTAATTTTGCAGACGTCACTGCATTTTATTTCGTCGCTTCCGTCTACACAATGAGTCACACCATCACATAAATAGTGTTCTAAAATGCAGTCAAATGATTTGCACTCATATTGTCCAAGTTTACAAGACACTGGCAGCGGTGTCTGAGCACTTTCACAAAGGACACCGATATTGGTATTTTGACTTCTTTTGCTGAAAAAACTGTCATTTATTTTTTGGACAGAGAAATCATTAAATATCATTTGGTCGATATTTCGGGATGTCAACTCATGAAAAGAAAAACTGTAAACTGTGTTTTTCCGTGATGGTACTATCAAGTTATACTTAAGGGACGTACCCTCGGCTGTGACCAACCAATTTTCAGAAATTTCTGTCAATTCACTGACATCCAAAAACAGCGCAACTTTACCAAGTTTTGTATCATGTGGATAAGGTTGTTCATGCTTTTGAACATAATGAGAAATGTTAGAAACAGCTGTTAATACTGAAGCGTTAAAGTGCTGGCAGCAAGAAACCATCATTTCAAAATATTTACTCCACTTGACCATGAGTGGTTTTACGCAAAGATTAAACACAAGGAAGGACGAAAGGCTACAAGACGAAATATCAATTGATCTTTTGGAAGACGAATGTGAAGGCATTTTTACTTGTTTTTCACAAATAAAACTAGCGCCCACTATATCTAGGTCGCATGGGACGTGCAGCCAAGTTGAACTGCTCCTTGGGCTTATTAAAATCATTCCTGCACACATGACAGATATTGACTGGGTTGACCTTTTTACATATTTTAATATATTGAGTTTATCTAGGTAGTGTCCATGTATCAAAACAAACATGTTGTTTAGCATTAGTTTATCGTAATTTGCCCAGTCTGTAAATATCAATGGCGATCCATCAACCCACTGATTCGCCAGTGCCTAAAAGAAGATTGGCATAGTGCTTAAACACAATTATATATTTTATCTAAAATGAAATATATTTGGAAGTGACTGTGTGCAAATATCCTTTCTGATTGTTCTGCAAGCGTCATGATGGTCTGATATGGACCCGACCGAGCATATAAACTCACCTGATCATTTAAAACTTGGTTAGAAACTTTTTGTTATTTTGGCCTATTTATTGTCTGCAGCTATAAAGAATTTAAAAGTAACAGGAGTTATTAAGGTGGAGGATCTAAAGCCGACACCTTTGGATAACCTCTAATCACTTTTTCAGATTTTTGGATAGTCTGATACTTAAACTACATGCTCCCGAAAACTCTGATGTCTGAACATGAAATTTATATAAGATAACTGATCTCAAGACTTTTGTTTACAATGAAAAGTTTAAACAGTGCAGGGTATATGGGTTTGTTTGCATGGGCATGATAATGAATCATGTCATTGTTTGCACAGTCATTAGTCCATGACCCCTTGAAACCAGTTGAGCTATTGACAAGGGTCACTCACAGGAAACCATTGGCTGTGGTGAGAAGAATGGGTCAGTTCAGACTAATAACTACCATTGTTCTGACTACTTTGAAATTCTCTATTGGTAAAAAAACAAATTAGCACAATCCACTTACTGGTCCCCAAATATGGAAAGCCACATGTGAACCCACACCCAAACAAGCCAAGTGTGGTGTTCCCAAGTTAAAAGAGGTCGAGATTTAAGCCACAAAATATACTTTTTGAATGACAACATCACAGAGGTAAAGCTCCAAGTTTATTTCACACAATAATATAAACACAGGACCGAAGATATGAGTATGTGTCATAGACAGCCATAAATGTGTAAGAATTAGCAACTTTTTCTTTCGATGCCATTTTCTCGGAACTGTTTTTTGCCCAACCTCTGCAATTTGTATCTCGCCTCACAAACGTACAAATTGCCCTATCACATCAATATCAACAGATATTTAAAGAAAAATATCATATCCAGGAATGGTTTCCAGATTTTTTTTTCTGACAACCCCTTCCGTGACTTTTGGAGCAATTAATAGAAGGAAAATGAACAACCTGTCACAACTAAATTAAAACAATTATAACTTTTATTTATGCTATTTCAGGTCTAACCATCAAATTCGATCCTGTACATGGATAAATATTCTAAATTTCTTCTGATTTCAACTGCAAAAACACAATTTTGTGTGATTTCTGCACGAAAAATGTAAAAATACTACCAAGTCAGAAAGAATGCTATAAAATCTCAAACAAATCCAATCTTGCAAAAAAAAAAAAAAACAAAACAAAAAAAAAACTATGGATACAAATTTATGGATATGTAGTAATCAGAAAATATATAGGTTTAATGTACTTCTGAAAAAATTAAAGGGGTAATTGCGATGCAAATTTGCCAGTCTCACTGCACCCTAGCTTGAAAGCTTCCACCTTAAAACAACGTTTGACCTAGATAGGTTAACTACTCTGTGTAGTCAGGGGGCCCTATATTCCTTTATGCACGTATTCGGCACCAATGGATCACTTTTGGTGCGTTGAATCGTTACACAAATGGTAATTTTTATGTTTTACGAAGTGTTGTAGTCTGTAAAAAAAGGTATCACAGTGTTGTGGCTTTGCATCATTAATAGAAGTACGATGGAATCTATTTCAAGGTATTACCTAGAGGACTTGTAAAAATGGTCCTTCATGACAGGTTGGCCCTGAAGACAGGTGATATTAAACTAAAATACGCTAATGAGGGATTGAAACTAATCCTTTAGCACAGTGGGTCGCTTGACAGAGATGGGCTCATAGCCAGGTTCTACTGTACATGTATGTTCTTTGTTAGCTCAGGTATCTACTGGTATATGTTGAGGTCATCTAATCTTAACGAAGCTTCTGTACAGAAAAATTCTTTGCTATGTTTACACACGAACCATTTTTTATCATGAGGGGATCAATAGAAAAGTTGGAGAGAAAAATGCTGGCATCAATATTGTACAGCCGATTTTGAACTAAAAGAATCTTATTTCAGAGAGACAAAAATCACAAAATAGTTTTGTCTTATATCAGACCATTTATCACATTTCACATTTACCCAAGTCAAACAGTTCAGAAATGTTGGGATTTTGGTTGTTTTTTTCTGTCAATTTATAGAGATGGACCTCAAGAAGTGACAAACAGTAAGATGCCCTCTTGCCAAAAGGCACCAATTGCTTAAAATAGTAATTTTAAAATTCATCATATGTGAAGTACCCCCATTTCTTTTAGATGTGTCCCATTTACATTTCCTGCTGCCATTAAAAGATGGACCTTTTTTCCGATGAGTTTTGGAAAAAATAAACAATTTGTTTTAATACTTGACACGTGAAATGGAACAATTGTGTCATTAAAGCTACAGAAATACGATTCATGAAAGATTTTACCCGAATTTAGAGCCTGAGATTTTACAAGAGGTTTCAACTGTATAAATTGATAGAACAGCGATATAACTGATAAAACAGCAAATGATAAAACAGCAATATATTGTCACAAGCTACTTTCAAGAAATTATCTGTATTCGGGTGAAATGCTGAAAATTGGCATCTCTGACGATATAAAATGCTGAACATGAAATAATAATAAATTGTATTTGTTATATCCAAATACAATTTTCATCGGCTACATTTATTACAATGTAATTTTTATATTTTTACAGAACCTGTTCAAATAGTTGGACGTACGCCGTATGGAACCCAAATTCGGTTCAATAATAAACAGTAATCTATTATATTAGGGCTGTAGGTTATTGAGAAAACGCATCTCTGCAATGTTATTACCGAACTCTCCCCCTTCCCACCCGAGTGAATCGACGACTTTTGTCATGTATAGAAGATCCAATGATTTAGCAGTGGTATCAAATGCAGGTCTAACTTCTGTGAGACTGGTTTCTCAGAGAAACGGGTTTAATACCCACTAAAAGTGGTGAATTTTCTCATACCGCTCATTAGACATTTGAAGTTGAACTAAAACAAAGTGATGCAACGAGAAAGCCTAGCATTACCAAGTAACATGATTAATATGCATCTGCTCACCACTGTGGCACTGGGTTCAGGCTGTGGCTATCACCATGGCCAACAGTATCACTGGATTGGAGGAAGCCTTCTTGCCAGTTCTATGTACAAATCTGAGCAGGCAGGCAGGAATGCTAATGACAACATCATCCAGTGCATTATTTTACTTGTGAGAGGTTATTAATTATGCCGTATTACTAAGCTTTTCGCACAGACTCAGGCCTTGTGAAACATGATAGCAGAATCTGCGGGTTCATGGTTTTTCAGACTCATCTCTCTTCTCTCTGTCTTTTAATAAAGGTCATGGGTGAGGTACAGGACCGAGGCAAATACACAGAGAGCTTCAAAATTATCATTTTACTACTACTACTACTACTACTACTACTACTACTACTACTACTACTACTACTACTACTACTACTACTACTACTACTACTAACAATTAAAATTATCATTATAATTATTACGATAATTATTATTAAAAATAACATTATTGTTATTGTTATTATATTGTTATTCTTATAAGGATCAGTATTACTACACTATTGCCACTACCACTATTGCATTCATCATCGAGTAGTTTGGATGTTATATTATTGGACAACCAATTTTCTTCCCGTTTTTCTCCATTATTATTAAAGAATAAGCCATGATGTGGTGGAATTATCAGGAACTCGATGGCCCTGGTCCACCAGGCCCAAGGGCCATTGACTGCAGCGGTGGCAGGCATTTCTAAACGATGTCTCGAAAGCCTAGTGGATCCATTTTACCCATTTTACCCTCTTGCAGAAAACCTGGTAGACACAATTTAAAATGCAAGCAAGAAGTCAAATTTCCAAAATCCCTTCCCACCCCAAATATTTGCCTGGAACTGATAATTATCACACATCATAAACAAACGTGCACCATTTTGCCGACACTGACTGTGGCTTCTGCAAGCATGGATTTATGCTGGTCAAAATGGATTTATTTTCGTTTAAAAATATAGATTTACAAAGGGAAAGTTAGACATGATGTTTACCTTATAGACCTAGACACACTGACACTTTTGTAGATTTTAAGTTCAAATATGGAAAATTTGGGCAAATGTCACCACTGCCACGTTAGACAAGTTTTTGAAGCACATTTTTGTGATGCATTTGTGGGGCGAAACCACCCAAAGACAATCCGCTTCCAAGGATAGCTCCCAAGCTGAACTACGTCTAGTTCCAATTAGCTCTGATTGATAGAGATGAATGCATGGTGCCAGTGCTGAAATAGCAAGAGGCTTCGAGCTTGGTTTTGCACTGATGTTGGCAAGGAGATGTCACAAATCGTGTTTAATGACACCAAACTAAATTTTTTAGAAGAGTAAAGATAAATGGATTAAATTATAAACAATTACATCAAGGACTCAATACCTGGGCCTGAATAGTCCCTCACAGATAACCAAAACAACACATATTTTAAAACAAGGTCGATCTAAGGGTTGCGAAGTTGTACTACCCCTAATTTCTTTAATGCATTCATGGATGAGGAAATGAACTTGACACGGCTATTGTTCCAGTTGTTTCTTTCGGATTTTTGTCAAAGACTCACGTAAACAATGAGGACATGCGAATCAATAAGCTAGCAGCAATTCTTTCCGAATAAGTCACTCTCTATGGCACCACCAAAACATGGGCCAATCGGACAACTTTGTTGTCATCTCACAGAAGAAAGGAAGCATAGAATATAAATCGGTGAATATTCTTCAGGTTTAAAATACCAATATTGACATGTGTGAAGAATGAATGTTTTATATCATATGGTTTTCAATTTATATTACAAAGTCGTGGAACATTCCCATAACTCCATAATCTCTTTGTTTACAAAAGTGGTTATCACAGCGGGGCTACACAGTATGGTACCCACGCATTATCGAGACATTAAGCATTACATTCACATGTATCGTTATTAGGTGTATAAATTATATTGAAAGACTCATAGGCTGTTACATCAGGTTTCCTGGCTTTCTCCCTTTATTCTTTGTTATAATCATGCAGTAAAGTCTCAATTTGATGTGTTTTTACAAGGAACAAGCCATTTAATGTTTTGTCACAAGGAACAAACACAAGAGTAATTAAAAAAATCGTGTTTTTTTCACATAACTGGCTAAAAAGTTCTAAGCTTAAGTGGGATGTCTCAATTGGATTGAAACAAACTTTTGCCACCAACAATTCAATGAATCATACACATAGGAACTGCAACTGTATTGTGATTAGTGTCTTCATTCCAGACCATCTTTTGAAGGTACCCATTGAAATCACCTGAAATGGAGAAAACTGTCTAAAGGGCAGTCGTCAAGTACCTATCAGATTCCTGGAATCCAATGACAATTTATGCCGTTTTGAAGCAGATCCCGGTGATTTTTTGGCCCAATTTGAAGCCAGGGATGAGATCTGGATCCATCACTTTGAACCAGAAACCAAATTTCAGTCTTAGTAATAGAAGCATCCCGCATCATTCTCCCCACCTACGAGGCTAGACTACTGGTTGACTATCTTGAAAAGCCTAGACTGTCAATGTAAGATATGCTAACCTACTGAGACAATTCAGTGAAGCTATCGAGCAAAGGGACGGGAAATGCTCACTTAAGCAGTCCTCTTCCAGCAAGACAATGCTCCTGTTCACATCAGTGTTTGCCCTGTCAGGATCCATGATTGTGGTTTAAGTCTCATTGACCATTCCACTTATTTGCCAATTTAGCCGACCTGACTTCCACCTGTTTCCCAAAATGAAAAAGGAACTACCCAGTCGCCATTTTCCTAGAAATAATGACGTCATTTCCGCTGTGAATGAGTTTTATCAGTTGTTTGATAAAATTTGCCCTTGACAAGCATCCAAACCTTGCAGCGTTGCCGGCAAATGTGTGTAAACCCAGAAGGGGACTATGTGCAGCAATATAAGAAAACCATTGACTTTGTACGGGGCTTTTACAGTTAGGCTTAGAAATTTTCAGACAGAACTCTTATCTTGGACAAGGTTGTGCCAAAATGCCGTTCCCGTTTGTTGTTTTCACATGTCCAGAACTAAATGATCCTTTAACCATCAGTATAATTGTAAGACATATTGTTTAGGAAACATGGTATTCAATAAGACCATGTATAGTGTGGACAATACAAGAACGAGCAACATCTCACATTCCCAGCTCGCTCTCCAAGTGGATTTTCATTTCTAAATAAATGCTGATATTTGGTTTTACTTGTTAAACATGCTCACAAATAGAACAATCCCCTGCTTATTTGTGTCATAAAACTAAAAAAGGTCCCAACAAATGTACTCAATATGATGCCAGATCACCGTTACATTCAAGCAAAAATTAAACATTATAAATATCAGTTTTACGAAGGCATTATTTTCATCTCAAAGTAACCTTTATATCTGTTACCTGAAATGACATAAAATGTACAACACGCGACAGATCAAGACCCCGATGGAAGTCCAAACATAACCTGTGTATTATAAAACCAACAAGTATAAATGGACTGGATAACAATTTTTCCAATATGATTAGTAAAATTCGAAGAGCACAATCAAAGGCAACTTCTTCCAAAACAAATGCAATAGAAAGATCAATAACTTATAGAAATAAGCTGAAAAACGACTCTTTAAGATTCCATTGAGTGCAACATGTTCAAAACCAATCTTAAGTCCCACAAAGTTTTAAGGTAAAGTGTATAAACCTAAAATGCTTGTGTCATTCTTCCTCAGAAGCTAAATTAATGACATTCAATGTGCATAGTTAAGACTAAAGGGAGCCATGCACAAACCTAAAAAGAAAAATAAAACCTGCCAGTAATTTTCAAAATAAATAGGACGTGATCAGTGCATTTTCAATAGTCTTGACGCTGCATGAACATATTTTTATTTAGTGTATAAAGATTATTGAAATTATATTTAGCTTTAAATAAAAGGCACTCTTCCATATTAGAACTATATTAGGTTACTGATTTGTTTATCTTACATGATACTATTCCTAGTGGCTCAATAAATTTGTTGCCTTATAGATTTGATCTCGGAAAAATAAAGTCTTTGTTTGTTCCATTTAGCTAGTTTATTTATTTTTAAATTTTGAACACATGAAAAAAATGCTACACTTGGTGCTTCCAAAAATAAAACGACACAGTAACAGCAAACGAACATATGATACAAGGATGGCAGCAAGGTAAAATAAGTATATATTATCAGAGTGAATTTTCAAATTGCAAAATACTGTGATGATCGGGATTTCAATATTTTGAAAAACACATGAGGGCAACATACATTTGCAGTATCAGGTTACATCCCCACATTCACGTATGTATTATAGTTTGGACACTTCAACACTTAGTTTATGAATTCGTATCTAGATAAGATGAGATTAAAGTAAGCTAAACCTCAACTTGTTTAAGAGCAATATTGCAAAACTGTCAGTCAAAAGCTAAATAGAACTCAGCTCTAACATCATCTAGATAACTTAGACTATGATCTATATATAAGATTTTCAACAACCCCATTTAATGATTTACAGAATTTCACCTTTATATGGCATGACAGTCTGTTGTATATTTCACTCGTCAAGGAAACAATTAGTATCATCTAATTAGTGACTGGTTAACTACTCACTTTGTGTGTCATCAGTATCCTAGACCAGATTGATCTCTCATACATCTGAACCTATATCCGTGAACACAGAAGGTGGGTGGGATAATCAGTCCTTGGATTCGTAATCTGGGCAAGGTTGTCTCAACTTGTTGTGCAACCCTGTTCTCCAATCTGTATTTTTGTTACCACAGTTTATGCTGTTAAACAAATATCATTACATTTAGGCACAAACTAATTAAAATTTTAAGTGTTGCTAATTGTCATGTAGAAATGCAGCTCAATGTTTGTGAGGCCTAGCTGTTGATGATGCATAGTATTACTTCTTTCTTTACATCTTTTATGCTGTTTAGCAATCAAAACTAAAATTCCCTCATATGCTCCTGTTACTCTGGAAATTCTGTAATACAGGTTTACAGGTCACTCCTTAATTGAAAATGTCCATACACTTTCAGCGTTATATTTCTACATCGTAAACATTAAACGCTGTAAATTAAGTGGTATAAGGTAATTTACATTATATTATACCTACTACTACCACTTATGTACTTATACCTTGTGGAATGGATAATGGCTGGATGTAAAGTAGTTGATATTTATCAAGGTAAATCATATACAATGCTTATCATGTTAGCCCGTCTGTCTTGTCCTTGTGTTGGAACCTTCGATTTATTCAATCATCTGAATTTCTTGTGTTGTCACAAGTTCCGCTGCTTCCCATTAGACGGATTCATGTAGAACAAAGTCCTCTTCCCCATTTTTGCATTTATTAATTTATTGATGTGTATTTTATCTTAGTGGATAAGCAGGCTTCTAGATTGCATCTCTTTTGGAGTAAGATGCACCGTTAGCCTGTCCACTTTGTTAATATGTCCAAGGTAGCTATGTGTAGAAGTGGTAGCAATCTATTCTTTGAATCATGGTGCAGGATAGTTAGCACAGCAGCAAGAACACTCTCGGGGGAGCTCTGGGTGTTGCTATTGATGTTGAAGAGTATTAACAGGTTTGGTGAGGGACTGCCACCAATGACACTCCAACTCAAAATACCACTTCTGGCTATAGCACTCAGCCTCTCTCATTGATACCCTGTGGCTGTGCATATATGCCTTTGGTCGAGTGATACATGTTCTCCTATTTAAGGCAGGGGAGAAGACTGAGTCACGCACAACGGTTTTAGCGACTTTGACTTTGCATAGATGAACTATGTTATACATTTAATCACTAAATCATACATTTTATTTATTTTACAGATATCTAAATTTGGTGGAAGCAACTTTCATATCTATAAAATAAATTTGAAGGATTTTATATGCCAGTTTAAAAGAAGGTATCATGTGGCATACATTGACAGTATTCAATAAAAATTATTCCAAGAAAGCGCGTATTATGTATCTGAGATTAAAGTATTGACCAATATGCAGGAACCTGTTCTCTGTTTATAAATAAAGCAAAATTTTTAGAGAATTAAGGAATTCTTTGATTCTCATTTTAAAATCAACTGTTAATTCATTTTGTGAGCTACAAAATATTCGAAGGGGGCAACTAACGGAAAACACACACTCAAAAACACATGATTGTGGCGTTCAAGCTTAATTCCCTCCGCTACCTTCAGGGCACAGAACATAGTAAGTTAAGAAGTTTTACACACTTTGGTTTGCTTTTCATCAAAGTCGCGCATAGGACAAATGGATTGTTGTGATCTGTCATTCTGTGACTTCATCACACTGGGAACGTTCACTTGGCATGCAATTATTGTTATAACCCAATGTTTCTGTTTAACTCTTCTTGCTTTTGTCTTAATTCTTGTTCTCTTTCTTTTTTTCCGGACGCTTACTTTTTTTTGAAACCGATTTAAAAACAGCAGCCATTTTCGGTCGCACCGTTTACATCGTGTTGTAAGTGCAAAAGAAGAATTTGAAATTGGCACATGTTACCAGGGAACCAAAGAGATGGAGCTCAGAAGAACCTCTCAAATTCATATATACATATATATGATCATATTGCAGGTATACGGGATCAGCTTCGATGTGTGGGTCCCAATGCCCACTCTCACATATTACATCTAAATAGCAATGAAAAAGCTGACCCTCAACTTATAAATAAATTATTTTTGCTATTTTCAAACAGATCAGCTCTGTCGTTTTAAAAATCAGTTCAAGTCCGTATTATCAATTTGAAATGTTCTTTACCTATACTTAATTTGATCAGATAAGATTTTAGATGGAGCATTGTCATATGCGTCCACGAATTACGGTCCTGTGTTAAATCAGATTTGTCTCTTTATCAACTAACAATTATAATTCAGTTTTACTAGGTTATATCTGCTCCACTCATGATGTGGTTAGAATACTGTAAACTATAAACTGGTATCCTTTTACTACCTTTTTCATATGGGAGCGCCAATTCATCGAAATTAGAAATAGTCCACTTTAAACGAAACAAAATCATTCTAGGAAATGTTTATAAGTGCCCACGATATTGAAATGATAATTATACTGAATGTACTGATGAATTTTCATTAGCTCCAGACAACCTGAAAAAAAAAAAACTCGACTTATAAAAAGGTTTTACCACAACCTTGATGACTTAAAATACAATTAAGACCAATCTTCAGTACTCATTTTGGTACCATAACAATGGGGAGGTACGTCGACAGAGTGAGTTGCCAACTAGGTTCTCACAATGACAGAGTGCATTAATTGATAACATCTTTTTAGCGCTATCAAGCACAATGTAATTACCAACAACAATTTTAACTACTGGAAATTCAGACCATCTCGCAAACTAAATGTCCATTTACCGTAATAAAGAATTATGAGCCAAATACCACATTTAATTAGTTTAAACTGAAGAATATAAACAGTGTTATTGATCTGAACTACTCCGTATTAATTGTTCCAGTGTGTCTCCGTTTTTGGATGTGCTGTCACAAATGATATATTTTATTGTTTTTATTTAGATGTGTGAGTGGTGCTTCTGTCAAAGGGTACCCTTACACTTTGGGACAATATTGCTTTACATATAGGGGAGTTTAAGGTGTACAGATGTGTGCAAATGTACTTGAAACTGTGCCTGAGAAAGTCATTTGTGGCTTTCTTGAAATAGAACCTTTACTTTATGTCTGTTCAAAACGTTTGAGCAGACATTGATGATTTGTTTGGTTTTGTAGTTTCAACCATAATACAAAGAAATGGAATATCAGTCAATAGAAACAAGGGATCCCAAAGTTGGCTTCTTAACTATACCCTCTTTTTGAGTTTTTGAGAATTGATCAAAGAGATTTAAGCAAACTAACCTCACATTTTTATAATTTATATGAAAACTTTATTTTGAGAAAATCAGTAATAAAAGATGAAGGAGCCAATTTAAATCATGGCTGTTGCATCGGGTTTGCTTGCTCTCTCATTTTAGTCCTGCTATACATTCATGCCAAAAATATGCTATAAGGCGTGTTGCCACACGAAAATTCAGTTTTTATGGTATCATAGACAAGTTGGAACAAGAATGTGGTTCCAACTTGTAGGTTTCACATGTGTTACGCTAATTGATCCTTTGATGGGGGGGGGGGCGGTATAATTGTGACACATATTGTTAAACAAACAGGAAATTACTGGGACCATGTATCGTGTGGGCAAAAAGGCACATGCTTTATCACACAATCCCAGCTCGCTGGTCGGTTGGGTTTGCATTTCTAAATAAAATGAACATATGACTTCAGTAGTAAAGGATGATCAATACAATGAACAATTTTGTGCTTAATTTTGTAATAAAACTGAAAAAGTCATAGAAAAAATTTCAGCATGATGTAAGATCACTAGTATCTTTAACCACAAATGCAAAAGATCAAATTGTTAGAAGCATAAATTTAGTACTAAATAGATCTTTATATTTGCCACTAAATGGACATTAAAAGTCAAACAAGTGACAGGCTGGATAAATACTTGAGAAGAGGTCTAATAATAAACTTTGCAATTATTGATTGAACATGCATGCAGAGTTGGAGTAGCTAAAGTTTCCCAGCAAGTCTGTTCAGATTTTATAAACACAAATACAAACACAAGAAATTCTCTTCCATAACAAATGAAATAAAAAAGATCGGTACATATAGAGATAAGCTAAAAATGACTCTTTCAAATTCCATTTACAGCATATTCCAAACCAATCTTACACGAAGGCCACACACAGGCACACACAGACGCACACGCACACATAGATGGATAGATAGACAGATAGACAGACAGACAAACAGCTAGCTAGCTAGATAGATAGATAGGTAGATAGATAGATAGATAGATAGATAGATAGATAGATAGATAGATAGATAGATAGATAGATAGATAGATAGATAGATAGATAGATAGATAGATAGATAGATAGATAGATAGATAGATAGATAGATAGATAGATAGATAGATAGATAGATAGATAGATAGATAGATAGATAGATAGATAGATAGATAGATAGATAGATAGATAGATAGATCCGAAACCCATAAGGCCAAACTTGGAAAGGATAAAACGTTATTGATCAAAAAATAAGTGCTATCCTCAAAACTCAAGTAGTACAGAAAAACAGTACCCATATTCATAAATCCCAAATCCAACATTGACAGCAAAGCGATTCCAGAGTTACCAAAGCATCAACATTCATCTCCCAATACCAATGTGAAGAAACAAATTTCACTCCTGACTTGAGACAGGCAGTCACCCATATAAGGCAACTGATGGTTTTAAACTGGTCCTGTCAACTTTTGAAAGATTATTCATTAAATACAGACTATGGTGTTGACAAAATGCAAAGGCCTTACTACTCAAAATCCAAAGTTTTATTACTTCTGCCAAAGATAGAAAGAGACCTGGTAGGCCTACCACTCTTTAGTTCTCCTGACTTGTCAGTCAGCTGAATTTACAGCATAAGAAAATGTAGACCTAAATAGTTTTTGTGATATTTATGAATCTGGAACATTTTTAACACACTTTACCTCCACTCTTCTCTGATGGAAAGTAAGTTAATCAGGGAATAACATTTCTCGAGCAATGTATTTTCCCGTAAAGAAGATGTAAAGCTGGACTAGGCTACATACATACATACATACATGCATACATACATACATACATATGGTCACCTGCCAAGCATGTGTTTCTGACGACGGTTAAATATGCCGTCTTCTATTGCAAAAACAAACCTGAAATCAAGAAATCAAGGCCTTTTTATTACTACTTTTGTCACCAATATCGTCAATCCTTTAACCTGAATATGTCGATATGCATTCTGATAAAAATCAAATCCATTGTTTTATCATGATCAAGCAAGGTGTTCAGCATTGTTACTGACGCCGATTTCGCTGGGGCATTGTATTCGATTATTTTGGATATCTACGACAGGCATTTTCAAGTTGGCCTTCTACTAAATCTATTTTTCAGCAAGGCTCCAGATAGACCTACGGACAAACACCCCCCCCCCCTTTTGCATCCTCTAAAGCTTAAAAGAATAAGAGTTTGCTCTCATGACTGTCAGTCAAACCCTTTTGGAGACTCAGATGTTATACTAGGCAATGCACTTTTTCATAATGTCAAAGGTGCTGGACCAAAATATAAATATATTACCGCAGGCGCAGAGGCACGGACGAAGACAAAAATACAAATGCGCCCAAACTTGGGGGACAAGAACATTCTTGTTGTCTTTGATAAATAAGATAATGGCATAATGGCCGTCTTGCACATTACCTTTTAATGAATCACAGGCTTTTGAGCCTTCGATATTTAGATGGCATGTGCGTCAGCTTAGTGTTTCTGTCTGGGATCATGGCACACTCAGATTTTTGGATTATCAAGTGAATTAAAATACTTTAATATGATTGTAATGGATATTTTCCTTACCGATTTTCGACTGATACCTATATATATGACTGTAGCATTGTAAATATATATATACTTGTCCAATCCACAGTCATCTCGACAATACAAATTTGCGTACTTAAACCTGTTTAACTCGACCTGGGAGTTGAAAGTTACTAAATGTCCTTGAAAGTTACGAGAACATATCCTGTAAGCAGCATTCCAGCTGGTTGTTTTAGTGTGAGGGAGAAGAAAGTACGTTTTTTCTGGTTTACGGAAAACGTTCCATGCGTATATAGAATAGCACTTCAGTCCAGTCTCCAGGGAAAAATAATTTGGGCCGAACAACTTGTGATAAAATACTGTTTCAGATTCTGACTTAGCAAATAAGTCCAAAAAACAGCCATCTTGGTTTGCTGATTTTCGAAAGATTTTTATGTGGTATATGGTCGCATTTCCGATAGCGAGATACTCTTGTGCCAACAGTAACTTTATGCAGCAACGCAGGCAACTGGCTCTAGTCCAGAGCCAGTACCATAAGCATCGATGTTTAGAAACACCAGGGCGCTTCCAGAGTTTTCCAACATCATGGCAAAATTGAATCTGAACTGTAAACTCACGAGGGCACTTTTGATAAAAGTACAGGTGCAGCATTTGGATTGTGTGGTAAAGGGTCTCTGATTTTCCTACCACTAAACAAATACCGAAGAAATTTACATGTGATGATATATTTATTTTTTGACAATAAAGGTTTAAAGCATTTTCGGATATAGTAGCAGTGCTATTTATTTTACGAAATTTACAACCCTCCACGAGAGATAATGAAATTATCAAATGCATCTGTTTCCACGAAAAGCTTTGCGGTGCATTAAAAAAGCTCTCAAGTACTAACAATTTAAAATAGTTAGAGGTTTGAACTCGGTACGTTGAGGTATTCATTACACGCTTTCCTCTATTATACTCCAATAACATCATCATCGGGAAACCCCTTTTGAGTCCAGTTTTTATTTTAATAGAATAATATGTACCTGTCGGATGTAGGTTAACGGCTAGTGTACTCTTCTGGTTGTACTGCTGCTCTCTAGCATGATGTGCAATGACAATGCATTCATTTGGAAAAGCCGAATGTGGTAAGTTATTGAAAAACATATCTGGGATGCCACGACAAGGATAAGATTCGGCCATGACATGGACATGAAATTTTGTGTCAGAATAAATGACAAAGGAAATCATATTACTTGAAGAGACAAAATCAAACGACCCTGGTGTTTCATAAAACGATTTGAACTGGTGACAGTATGGGCCAAATTCCTTGTTGCCATCATATAATAAAATTCCTTTCATGTAACAGTTTACATTCCTATATTCGTCGAACAAAAACTCGATTTTGACTTTTATATATTTTCCTGGAAGGGCTTTCAAAATGGTCCCTGTGTAAATGATGTGTGTTGGAGGTACATAAATGCCTTCCATATTGCTTTGCATTGCATATTTAATACTGACACGCCCTGATTCAGTCAGTCGGTGGGATGTTTGGAATTCAAATAAAGACGTACGAAAGCATGTTCTTAAGTTTCCGTCAATAAGTGATTGACTGCAACAGAAATGAATTAAAAAGAAAAACCCCAATGACAACATGGCACGGTATGATTTGTAGTGTCGAGAGGGGTGAAAAATTATTTTAGGATGTTTGAAATTCCCTGTGCCATTGTATACCATTAGTAATGATTTGTGATGAACCTGTATGTCACCTCGTGTATCAAGATCATATTTCCACCTTGCCTCTCCCCGAAAAATCCAGTAGTTTGACTTTCGTTTTAAACTCGTATTTTGATCTGAAGATAAAATATGGAGAGACTGGGGATATTTGTTGGTATAATAAAACTTTATCAACAGCGGACGAACATTGACTACTTGATACAAAAACGCAAAGGAAATTTGCCTGGTGACCAGGTACAAGATTTTAAGATATACATCCACAGAATTTGAAAATGATGTCACACAGGATTGCAATGCAAACAGTATTTGTATTGCAGTTTCATTTGTTCTGCCAAGATGCCACACTAACAATTCCATGGCCATTTTATCAATTATAGATAACTCAAAAAATTCGATAACTAATGTGATATAATCCTTTCTGAGAAGTTTAAGCTGGACCCGCTTTGCTGTAGGGGCTACTATTCGCCAAATTTTAAACAGGATTGAATACACCTTACACCACCAGCGCTCACTAGCACTTTGAATGTAATTTCCCTTATCCAGTGCCTCCTTAGCACACTGGCTGAAACCAAGCCTAAAAGATGACTCCGTTAGCATTTCTTTGGCAGATGTACTGGCTGTGCTGCTTGAAGAACATATCTCCCATATTTGTCTAAACAGTTCAAAAATAGACGCCATTGCAATTTTTAGCAAACGAATTGGTCTTCCCTTGAGTGAACGGACAATACCAATATCAACCCATATCCAATAATTCTTAAGTGTCATGGCATCAGTGATTCTGGGATAAATTTGAAAGCTAACATTTATATTTAAGTGATCATATTGTGTGTATATATCAATGCAAATTGTCTCTCGCCGAGATACGATTTTGATTCCTTTGAAATGAACAACGGTATCCTTTAACTGTAGAATTTGCAATGAACATCCATCTAAGACTCGAAATTTACGAATTCGACTGCGAGGACATCCTGGACGTCGGAATTCATATTTTGACCCTGTGTTTATCTTCAGGTACCACACAAAGTGCACTGAAGCACGAAATCGAACTTTAACTACCTTATTTCTCCAAATGTAAAAACGCCCCACTGGAATGCCAATTGTCCTAAAATATTTAAAGCTGTATGGTTTAGGCTGATATGTAGTTAGGTGGTCTACACAGAAAAATACCTGCTTCAGAAAAGGGACGCCAACATTTTGAACACCTGTGGCTTTGATGCAAAATTGTAAAGGGTATGCTATATAGAGATGCAGAGGCCACAATTCTGCAGTTGTCGTCATCATTGAAATGCAGAAGTTGGGTTTAATCTTTGTGTGTATGCTTCAGTATTTTCTTATTAATGAATTTGAATGACCAGTGCGGCAAACTTAATTTGTATGGATGTTCATGAATTTATGTGCAATTGTAGAGCTCATAACCTCCATTGCAAGATACTGGTGGCTCCAGCTATACTTTGACCGAAATTGGGAAATAAAATGTATTTCAAGATAATACGTCCTATATGCGAGAAAAATTCGAATTAGACAAAATTTATAGGACCTATAGCTCACGTCCAATTCTTTAATTCAATAATGAGATGGTGTAGCTTGGAAATCAATGGCAAAGATAACTGACCCTCCAGACCAAAATTGCACATGAGTACATTTTACGTAAAACTGTACTAGCTGACCTACTTTTTGATGACCTTACTCAATATCTACCGTGTTTGTGTCTTTTTGTCCACAACCACTTCCTAGTATTCATTAGCCTATTCCGCAGTCCAAACTCTTTACTCTTCATAAACTAACCTGTGATTTGACGATTGTTCAAATTTATTGTTCCTTTTCAATAGCCCCGAACGTAATTGCCTGATTTGAAAAATAAAAAAATATATATGGATATCTTGGCGTAGGGTTCTCGTCTTAATTGAATGCTGGGTTAATTCGAGTTGGGTATGAAGTTGATATGCATACTTTTAGGGGTCCAATTACGAAATTCTGCCATCTGTAATTTTCAGTGTTTTTTTTATGAAATTTGAAGGGATTGTCAAAATGTCAATAAAAAAGACACAAATACAATAACTTGATTGGTGGATACCTGGTGGCTGCAGTAACATTTTGTCGGAAAATATAAGCCAAAATGTGTTGAAGAAGACAAAATGCAAGACCTGGAAAAACAATTAAGGTAAGTATTTGAAACTAATAGATTATATAGATTGTGCCCAGCACTATTACATTGTGGAATATAGATTTCTTATTTTAATCTTTCCTACAGAACATTTTTAAATGGTTATTCTCTTAAAAAGAAAGTCCAAAAGCCAGCAAGTGGGGGTTGTACACATGCGGCAGATGTTTTGCCAATTAGCCAGGCGGGCTTTGTTCTAAGTTAGAGACGCCTGTCTCTTGCGTATTGGACTTGGAAGGCAGGCTTTGGTCTAAGTTAGAGAGTTCCTGTCTCTTGTGTATTGGGACTTAGTATGCATGTGCAGTCAGTGTACCCAAATTCGCGTCTCAGCAAGGCTACAAGCAATAAGTGTTCTCACAGTCGTGTTGTGACCATACCTGTACCTTGCTGACATAGGAAGACTAGATATAACTTTCATCATGCCTGGACAACAATCTAATGAAGAACTTTCAGAGGATTCCGGAAGTCAGGAGACTGAAGGAGAAGAAAGGATGGAGACCAACTTTAATTTCAAAGAATGGTCCAAGACTGCCGGATTGTCCAGAAAAAACAATCGTCCATCTACGCATGGAAGAACTGACTTGTTTGAGTACAGTAAAGCTGCTTGAGGCAGAAGATCTATTAGTTATGCCCCTACCATTAGGACAGAAAAAACTGTTAACCCGTGATGTTAACGAGTTGCAAAAAGCCAGAGGCGCAAATAATCCCAACAACGACATCTGAGAAGCTGTTGCTACACCCGGGACAAGCCTAACAGATCAGCGTCAGGCAAACCTACCAGCAGACAGGACCACAGTGAGGGACCTTCGCCGGCAAACTGATACTCTTACATCAGCAGGATGGAACCTTGATCTTCTACTGAATTGTTATGTAGAACCTATGACGACAGGAAGCCCACAATTTAACCCTCAAATACCAGAGACTTTCAATATTAGTACCGGATAAAATGTTGGATCAATCTATGAACAACAGTACGCACAGTTAAACCCAAGGTCTATATCGATGTCAAAGGCTGTTAGCCGTAAAGCCATCCACATGACGCAATTCTTGTTGGAAAGGGCAAATAAGAAACGACTTTAGAGAAGGAAAGAAATCATTCTCAGTGCAAGTGAGCAAGAAGACAGAGACAATGTTGCAATTAGAACAGAAGAGGACCACGTGTATGCAAATATAACAACGGAAGAATGGGGAGTAGCAAACTGCGGGTTACTTAATCACCTACTGACAACGGGACAATTGGCGTGTCAGGATTTGGAGTATTATCTTGCTTACACAACAAAAATATATGACTTGGCTGAAATGTACAGGTGGTCTAGTATTGTAGATTTCGACCACCAATACCGGGAACTCCAGGCTGACAACTCAACAATTAAAGAGCAAACTGACATATATGACCAGATACAAGCTGCTCTAAACCGGCAAACATGGGAGCTAATGCTACCAACAGATTACCCGGGAAGAGCTTTTATTCCAGAAGGTGTAAAAAGGGGTTTCGCCTTATAGAAGATTTGGAATAAGAGAAATTAAAGCCAGCAGAAATGAACAATTAGAAGTCGGCACCAGCACCAGATGTGCGTGACTGAGTGAACAAATTATTGAAGAAATACGTAATGGACATTATAGAGTAATTCGTGGCAAACCTACTATCATTTCAGCATTAAGGGCAATCCCAAAGAAAGAAAGCAACAAGGTTAGACTTATACACGATTGCAGGCAGCCAGCAGGTGACGCAATTAATGATTGCAGCTTTAATAACCCCTTCTCATAGCAATATCTACAAGATGCTATTGACTATATAAAGCCAGGGTATTATATGGCTAAAGTGGACCTATCTAATGCCTACCGTTCTGTGAGAGTACATGACAGTAATGGGATAGCTACTGGTCTCAATTGGTTATTTGAGGGGGACTCAGACGCCACGTACATGGTAGATACCTGGCTCCCCTTTGGTGCGTGTAAGTCTCCCGAAATATTTAGTTCCTTAACACAGACGGTTTGATATATTGCTAGAAACTCTGTTATACGCAATTTGGTATGATTTCTGTATGATTCTTTGATCATCAGTAACTCATATGAACAGTGCTGCAAAGACAGAAAGATCCTTTGTACTATCTTATGCAGACTGGGTTTCTCGATAAATTATGCCAAGATGGAAAGGCCGACACAGAAATTGGTGTTCCTAGGTTTTGTACTGGACGGTAACCTCATGGTACTTGAAATGCCTCCTTACAAGCCAAATGAGTTCCACCAATGTATACAGAAAATGTATGCCAAAGAAAAAGCAACGAAACGCCAGCTACAGTCTCTGGCGGGAAAACTAAACTGGGCCGCTCAATGCATTTATGGAGCTAAGTTCTATACAGAGAGTTTTGAACCGAATAAAACGTTTAAAGAAACCATGGCATAGAGTCCGTATCAGGTCAGAAATGCGATTAGATCTGGCGTGGTGGCTTCAGTATATGGAGGAGTTTAACAGCACTGTACCTATGGTAGACGTCAGACCCAGTACCTCTCTATAATGGACTCAAGTGAAGCGTTTTATAACAGTGACTGGTATCATGGTAAATTTAATGGAAATCTACAACACGTGTGCATTAACTATAAAGAAGTGCTGGCACTGGAACCAGCAGTACTTATGTGGGGACATAGGGGAATAACAAAAAAAAAGTACATGTGTACTCAGACAATCAAGCAGCAATGGCACTAATTAATAAGGGGCAGTGTGCAGACCCCCTGGTGATGGAATCCCTGAGGAATGTTTTCTGGCATTCTGCTATATACAATTTCTGACTTAAAGCACATTGATATCCTGCCTACCTTAACTCCTTAACGGATGCAGCTTCACGACTGCATGAGATGGGAGGGGTTAATAGACTCAAACAAGAACTGTTACATCGGTCACACAACACAGGCATGCCATGTTATTTACCCCAGTGACTTTCTATTTTGTAGTCTGGTGGGACGAGCTTAAGCCACATCAACACAGGCAACCTACAGAGAGTCTTATCTGGCACTGTGTCTAAGCTTCACGCTCCTGCCGGCCCCTGCTTCACCAGAAATTATAGCACAATATACTGCGTTACTAGCTCGATCTCTAAAATACTCAAGAGGAAAGCAGTACCTCCATATCATATGCCTACTCCACCTCTCGCCTGGCCTACCAAACCCATTGAAGGAATTTAACTTACATTACGTACTTCCCGGTATTCAACCCCATCATAGTAGTCAGACAGTAAGGAAACTGCACATTACCTCCGATTTGTTGCTGTCAATATTGCATGATTTGAACCTGAACTGTCACTTAGATGCAGCGGTATGGGCAGCAGCCTTTATCCTATTCTTCAGTCTACTGCGTCGGAACAACGTATTAGTCTCATCGTAGTCTTCCTTCAGAGAAGACAAACACTTGCGACAGGAGGACATTCTACTGCCCCCCCCCCCCCCCGTTCACACATCATTGGAAATCTATGGCCTACGTAGACTACATATGTCTGGACAGTAATACACTGTGAAGTGCCGTGAGATAAATGATAGAAGCTACACGAGGGCTTATAGCACCTTAATTTCCTGCCCCTAATTTGGACCTTGGGGGTGACACTATGGACTATGCTGCATACAGTGTCTATAGTTATTTTAATTTGTAAATTAGCATGGACTGCGTTGCAAATATATGATAATTTTATTGAATATATATTCAAGGGATACAGTTTATTTGAGCAAGGGTATATCATAATTAAAGTATAGTTAGACAATGAACTGACAGATTACATAGATTGTGCCCAGCACTATTACATTGTGGAATATAGATTTCCTATTTTAATCTTTCCCACAGATCATTTTGAAACGCGAATTACCTAATTTGGACGTGCGTTGAAAACTCGTTGATTTTGCGTTATGTACCCAAAATGTAATAAGCATGCAAAAGTAATGCCTACCAACTTTGTAATGAAACTGACGTCTTAAATGCAACAAGTGCACGATGATCCAAGGATCTATGTTCTCTTACACCACATGTAGGACATAAAGCATAAAACATCAAGAAAAACTCTCAGTAACAACTAGAAAAGAGGATTTGCTTTGAAGCAACTCTGTATGTGTGCCTTACAGATTGTAAATATTAAATGCTACACCTTTTGTCCTTTGGTACTTCACATTCCACTAAGTTTATGGCTGGATGGAAATTTCAAAGTCCAAATAGCCTTGACCTGTGACCTTTAGAGATGATCACATGTAAATTGCAGAAATAAACAGTCTTACAATACCTACAATTTAAGCTCAACTTGAACCAAACCAGACCAAAAAAGTGACCAAGTCATGGCCAAATAAACTTGCAAAGTGCCAAATGACCTCGACCTTGGCTTTTACAGGTAACATGTTAATAACAAAAATATGCAGTATTGCAAAACATAAAAAATTAGATCCAAAGTGGTAAAAATTGGATAAAATTTGACAGAGTTATGGCTAGATGAAATTTTCAAAGGTCCAAATGACCTTGATTTTTTATCTTTAGATGTTACACATATATTACAAAAATGTGTACTGCTACAAAAATGTTAAAAAAATTGGATTGGTTACCTGTACCTATAATAGTTTCGACATATTCAATATTTAAATTTTGAAATGACCCTAATTTACATAATTTTAAAACCATTGAACCGCTTTACAAAAACTGTAAACTTCATATTTAGAAGTACAATCATTCCAAATTTAGACTTTCTACGTATATTAGTTTTCAAATGAAATGTTAGACAAATTTGGCTGTAAAGAAAGAAGAACATAGAAACAAATAAAGAATTCCTAGAAAAAATATGTTTGCGTTGGCACAGGTACATAAATATTGTTCTAAGTGGTACAGCATGATCTTATTAATGTGGGATCTGTTGTCTGTTTTTTGGTGTGTGCTGGTTTTGTCATGCGTCGATGAAGATCAAATCTATTGGTAATTTTCATAACGCCGAAATAATCTGAAATTAAGGTACATTGATGGATAGTACCTGCATACAATCCTTCTTTGGCACAGATCACCTGCCCTGTCCTCACCAAATCTTTTTCTTCTGCCAGTTTTGGGGTGGGTGGGGTGGGACTAAGTGTCGATTCTCTTTTTTCATTTTATAAAGTACAAGTGCCCAATATGTTAGGCAAGTTAACCACAAATGTAATAAGAAGGTTAAGCCGTTCTCTGAATAATTTGTAAATGTGTTTTTGTTGATGACATTGCTATATTTATAATTTAAGTTTAGAAAAAATCATTTTGTGTTTGGTAGAAACAAAATTCAGGTGCTACGTTTATTATTTACTTTCGAAACCAGGACCAAACAATTTACTCTTTGTTGATAACTGTATTTACGTTTTGTATTCTTATCAAAGTACAACCAATGGGTAGCGTGTATCCTAAAAAGCATTCCGTGAATTCGAACTATACAACTTACATTGAAGGTATAGTGAAACACACATTCACAGTTTTTAACTCAATTTAGAAATTTGCTGCCTTGGCTATCTTGATATGCTATCTATCCACTCTTGAAATTTGGCCCCTTGCAGGCCTTAAAGAAAGACAAAAAGGTACATTTGC
Source organism: Hermodice carunculata (assembly GCA_964020975.1). Taxonomy (NCBI): domain Eukaryota; kingdom Metazoa; phylum Annelida; class Polychaeta; order Eunicida; family Amphinomidae; genus Hermodice; species Hermodice carunculata. The sequence goes on along the minus strand of CAXHWN010000937.1, from coordinate 406,614 downwards.
CAACTTTAATCAGCATTCGTTTGTGTTTAACTGGCACTCGTTAAGCTGGAACAAAGTCTGTCAATCAGTCACTTTGTCTGATGTGCCATCAGTACTGCTGGCGATCCATTATAGAGACCCTTATTCATTGATTTCTAGAACATGTGGTTTTCCGACCCATATGTTAAACAGATTAGAACCAATGTGTCTGATACTGAATCATAAAATGATACCCCAAGCAGCAAAGAAAAATCCACGAAGGAATAATCTGCTCCCAAGCAGAACAATATCTCGGAATCTGAACATCTCATGGTTCTGACTGGTACTGACTATAAGAAGACCAATCCATGGCGTCTCCTGTGACGTCAGGGCTTAAGCCACAATTGGCTTTGACCTTTTTGTTGCATAGACGTTGAAACGGATATGTCACAAATCGCATTTTTATATTTTTACCAAAAGTCCCGCAATAGAAAAAAATTGTTTTATTTTCTAAATAGGTACATGAGAGACTCACTACCTGTCCAATCATGATCCTGGCAAAACAATTAAAACAAATTACATTGTGAGAGAAAGTTTTATACTTTTGCATTATATACTTACTTTATGCACCCAATACTGCCCAAAGGTCCCGCTAAACATTATATGAAAGAAACACAGCTTTATATTCCATTTAATTGGAATATGATAAACATATATACCCCACCCTTTATTTTGGTTTAGTTTAATTTCCGCTTTTTACCCTGTTCTCCTTCTTCCTTGATTTACGCATTATATAAATGCTTCCACATACCCAAAATGACAAAATGTGACGTCTTTATTAAATAAAATACACTTTAACATGAATATCTGTTTGGTAGAATCTGTCACAATGAAATTGTTTTAAGAGCCTGTCGCATGAAAAAGGCTTGCCGTAAAAACAGCTCATGGGCCCTGCTCTGTTTTATGGGATTGTCAGGTTACCTGAACCGGCACCACAGCTGCATTCACTAGTAGATTTTAACGGCGGCGTTTGGACATTTCGGCGGCGGTGGGCGGTGGACTGCGGCGACCAGCGGTGGATGGCGGCGACCAGCGGCGGTCTGCGGCGACGAGCGGCGGCCGGCGGCCATCGCCGCTGTCCGCCGCTGGTGGCCGCAGACCGCCGCACTCATTCTCACCTGCTGTGGAGTCTCAACAGGAATGGGCGGCGGTGGGCGGCGATACTGCCTATCGCCGCCGACCGCCGCCCTGGACCGCAGAACGCCGCTCATCGCCGTCTTCTGCCGCAGACGAACTCAAATCAGTCCAGGGAGCATCTGTTTCTTTCCGTTGTAAGCTAAGAGAACAAATATATGCACCTTTTTAACAAATGTGTGCACTTATGGACCCAGGCTGGGTGACAATAAAAGTCAGTATGCATACACACACACACACACACACACACACACACTGTGTATGGGTGTGTATATATGTGTATATATATATATTTTATAAATTATTAATCAAGACATCATTATCAGAATAAATATAAGCTTCAAATTCTGTAATGGTAGTTTAGCATGCTTAATACTGTATTGTGTGTTTGGCTGTAACAATGCAAAATTAATTACACCCAACATGTGTGTGTTTTGTGGACAGTAATTGTTTATATTTAATGTATTATAAGGCAGTCAGAAGTCAATATATATATGTTTAAGATTCAAATTCTGCAATTGTAGTTTGGCATGTGTAATACTGTAATGTGTGTTTTTGGCTGACAGTAAGCTTTTGTTTGCAGTCAGCATGGTGCTGTCATAATTAAAGATATTTATTCTGATAATGATGTCTTGATTAATAATTTATGAAATATATATATGTATATATATATATATATATATATATATATATATATATATATATATATACATATATACACATATATACACACCCATACACAGTGTGTGTGTGTATATATATACATATTGACTTTTATTGTCACCCAGCCTGGGTCCATAAGTGCACACATTTGTTAAAAAGGTGCATATATTTGTCCTCACAGCTTATAACGGAAAGAAACAGATGCACCCTTGACTGATATGAGTTTGTCTGCGGCAGAAGGCGGCGATGAGCGGCGTTCTTCGGCCCAGGGCGGCGGTCGGCGGCGATAGGCAGTATCGCCGCCCACCGCCGCCCATTCCTTTTGAGACTCCACAGCAGGTGAGAATGAGTGTGGCGGTCTGCGGCCACCAGCGGCGATCGCCGCCGGCCGCCGTTTGTCGCCGCAGACCGCCGCTGGTCGCCACAGACCGCTGCTGGTCGCCGCCATCCACCGCTGGTCGCCGCAATCCACCGCCCACCGCCGCCGAAATGTCCAAACGCCGCCGTTAAAATCTACTAGTGATTGGAAACCAGTTCTTTACAAATGACGTAGCAGTTTTCCAAGCAGATTTACGGAAATGGGGTGTGTAATCAAACTACAAGAATTCTCGATGGTGGATTTAATATAAAAACTTCATCCTGTGATAATTTCATTGTGCTGCTCACAGCCAATGTAAAACACTGCCCAGCATGCTCATGTACAGCGTCTTACAAATATGTATAATTCCACAGATCACATGAATAGAGTTATCATAGAAGGACTACTTACTCAGGTTTAAACTAAAATCAAACTGGTTTGTTTTCAATTTTGACCTGGTTTATGAAGGATAATTTTTTTCTTTTTATATTTGTATTGTGATCCCAATGGTGGCTAAGACCAAGGTGGATATGAGCAGGTACGCCTCTCCACGGTACACAATTTTTGAAAGATTATTCAATTTGACATTAGAAATGATGGTTGTGGTCGTTCACTTTAAGGGGGAGGTATGTTTTATAGCTACAAATAAGGATAGGCCTGTGTATATTGACTTAAATCCAAATACTAATTTTGGGTGAATAACTGACCCAAGGGGTGTATGTTCAAGAAACACCAAACACTCTTGAAACAAAAGTATATTCATCGGAAAATCTGTATTATTTATACCTGTTACAATATTTGACTTGTTAATGTAATAAAGGTGAAAAAATCCAGCACTTTTGGGGGGTGGGTGGTGGGTGGGGTGAGGTGACTTTTTGGGACACATAAAAGGCAGCATGAATGAAAAAATTACTGGCAAACATGCGCTTCTTTCGTGACAAAATTTCCAGTAAATCAGGTTTTATACCTATATGCCAAAAAGTCATGTCTTTTATGATTGAATGAACGCATTACAATAGTCAATATGTCCCATGGTGCCGGGTTAGAAGTTTATACCAACAAATCTAAAGTTACGATTAACAGAACGATAATTACAATGTTCTTTCCTCTGAAGAAGGAAACTATATTATCCAAATGCTCGTTTTGTTAAGAAAACTTGGCAATCAGCGAGATGAGACTGCTATACTAGACTATTTGCCAAGATCGGACCCCATATATAATTCAAATGGGGATGCTTAAAGCTCCTTTCTTCACCTATGTGTATGAGTTGACAGACCACATTGTCTGCATTGTCGGTTGGGAATGTTCATGCTATATAACATGCCTTTTTAATGATAATATCAACATTTTTGCCGCTGTGCAAAAAGACTTTGTCATAATAAATCCCTGTATCTCGTAATTCATAAACAGTGTTTTTTTTCAAGGGTAAAAGCATCAAATAGACGAACAACATGCTGCACTTGCCCCATGATCAGTTTCACTGCTAGCCAAACCTGTAAATTCAAGATTTATTTTGAATTTTTATACTCAGAAGATGCTCTTTGTATACAACTACACACACACACACACACACACACACACACACACACACACACACACACATATATATATATATATATATATATATATATATATATATATATATATATATATATATATATATATATATATATATATATATATATATATATATATATATATATATATATATATATATATTCCTAAACAATAAAAGGAAAAAATCATGTTAAAACTGTTTATATAGTCAATTGACTTATAATCAGAGAGTCAAAAAATCCATCATTTTTTTCACACGTTGCAGCTTTGGGCAACAGATCATGGTTTCAGTCGGAAAAAATTATAAAGAAGAGGGATGATATTTTTACCTTTTTAACATCCTCAAAGATGGCATTTTTTTGGCATATGGTTATAAAGCTGGATTAATTTTAAAGTGTTTGGTACCGAAGAATCACATGTTTTCCAATAATTTCTTCAATTATGCCGCATTTTATGTGTCTCAAAAAGTCAAAACCGAAAAAGTTGGCTCGCATTTGCTAGATTTTTTACCATTTTTACCTGAAGGAGTCAAACGATGTGACTGGTTATGGATCATTCAGATTTTCCAATTAATTTATCTTAGTTTCCAAAATGCTTGGCATTTCCTGAACAAATTTTATGCCAGTTATTCGCCAAAAATCGGTATTTTGATTTTACACAATTCCACACTTTCATATCGCAATCTTCACATACCAATCGGCAACAGATTCTTTTTGCTAGAGTTTCTCGAGTTTCCCATTAAGTTATCTGTCATATATATAATTTTCGAGCATTTAAAAAAACAATTGAAACAATTTTATATTGTCGGACCAAAGCGCTTCTAGTGGCATACTGAGTTGTTGAAGAGAGGGGCTATTTGGAACACATATTTTCATAGTGTGGGGTCCAAAGGTCTCCATTAATCAGACTACTGGCTAGGCTTTTATATAATTCTTTATTAATGGTTTGGCAACATGGCAATATGCAGGTTAACACTTTTTACATTGTTCTTGACTTTATGATCTTTGGAGTGGATTAACTTTACCAAACACACTATCTGTAAGCTGTGCGATGAGGATCGCTCCAGTGAAAATCCCCATTTCTGAGCAAGAAACGCAACCCTTCATGACTTCACCATTTCGGCTCAATACTATGTTCACCCTTTCACTGATTTTCTTGATCAAATAACATATATATGCATGCATGTGTATATATATATATATATATATATATATATATATACATACACACACACAGACACACACACACACATATATATATATTTATACATGTATATACTTATACATATACATAGAGACACAGAGAAAAATAAAAAGAGGTATGATTAAGCAAGACTAGTCACAGACTCAAGTATGTAAGTCACAGTGTTATATTAATTTACTATTCACATACTTTTTCTCTTATTTAGTTTCATGAAATCTCACAGAATGACGCATGAAATGAAATTAAACTAGATTACTTGATCAAGCATCTAGACTGCACTGGCATGCCCATGGAATACTCATATCGTATCTCAATTTTCGTTGCGCATGATTTTGTGTGACGAAACCTAACATAGATAAATATCAGGCCTACAAAATATGGGGTGTAGGTTTCCATGGAATGTATCTGGGCCACATTCATATATCATTAAACTATTAGCCCTTCATGATGCCGCAGTGATGTCCATTTATCTGTTTGCATTTGCCCTGCATCAATGTGTTCCTTTGACCTTTTATAAAGCCCTACACTTTTTCTATCAGACGTAAAATGTCTTTAAAACTAGGTCCCGATATGGCGGATCTCGGTAGATGGCATGCACGTACTCCCACAGTAAAGATCAACTCTGTTCTGCTTAATCTTAACTCAGGCCAGTTGGAAGCTGAATATCAGCTCAGCTTAGGTTAACGCTTCCTTATTGACTCTTTGTAGGTCGGCGAAATATGTGCTCTGAACACGGTCATCATTCGTCACATATCACAAGCTTTCCTGAGGCTCACAGCTACACTAATACCAATAATATGCCTACCTTTATCCAACTCATATAATGCATATCACAGTGGCATGTGGGTTAAATACTGCCAGCAGAGAAACTAAGATGAGAGAAAATGTTGGGAAGGAGTCTGGTGTGAAAATAGTATTATGTCTACCAAGTATTTGGTTGTTTCTGATCTTAAATATAGGTAGAAGACTGGAATATTCTATTGCCAGAAAGTTGATACAATTCTTTTGTTTACGAGGGACTTGATTTCACAGAAAGTATCGTTGTTTCTGAGAAAAAAAGTTGCTTAAAGAAACAAAGGTCTTCTCCCGTTCACCCTAACGTTTCTGTCAGATTAACCTAGTGTGACAGTTTCGTGGTATGATTTGTATTATCTAAAATGGTGTACTCATTTGGTTGTATTTGACATATGATAAGTCAACATTGAATTTACATGGTTACTTGGAGGTAAAAATATTGAGATCAAGTACAAAGAAAGGAATGTAATATGATAAAAGTGATCACTAGCGGTCTTACTGGCACTGCCAGACAGGCAACTTAGTCAGTGTAGCAGTAATACTTTTATATGCAAAATGACTAAACGGAATGAGTACATATAGTCATCTAGCGTTGACATGAGGTACCACAATCAATATGTGAAATAAAGGTTTCATCTATGGCCACAACAACAAAACTGACAGTTTAATGGCTGTATCCCACAATGTCTTGTTTAGCAATGAAAACAAATGTTCCACTTAGGTGAAATAACCATAATTCCTTCCTCCTTAACATCTTAACCTTACACCTCACATACAGTTTCCAATAATGTATAAAGGCATAGAGTTTCCATTTAATTTTATAACATATATATTGTTTTCAGTGTATTTTACAAGATAGTTTACTCTTTATTTCTGTGTAAAATCAATGTGTTATATATCATGGCCCTCCTATATTAAATGTTATAAGTTTCTATGATACCATATCCACAATATTCAATGGATGGGGTTATTATGTTTGTTGACATCGATACAGACTTTTGTGGCCGAACCTACATCAAATCCACATTTCTGATAATGTTTACAGGCTAGAACTCCCATTTAACTTTATAACATATATAAGGTTTCCAATGATATTTACAAGCAGATAGTTTCTGATATATTTTTGTGTAATTCCAATGTGCAGAATTCCATAGCTTTTGTACCTTGAATGCTTTTAGTTTCTATGATACAATGTTAGAAACTTAAATGAATATAGTTATTATGTTTGTTGACATTAGTAGAGACTTTATGGCCGAACGTACATCAAATCCACAGTTTCTCTAGACATTTAGTATGGCAAAGCCTAGGAGTATTTCCTGTTTCTAAAAGAGAAATTCAAGCCACAGGCTTCACTCAACCATTCTGAAACTTGTATTAAAAATTGTGTAGATACAACACAACAGTAGAAAAAGTGAAAAATTCACTGTGCCCAGGCGTTGTCTATGACACACTTAACTGTGTACTAATGAATCTAATGATATTGATTTCATTGTTTTATTACGTATGAATATATGGAAAGTCTTTGTTTCAGAGTTACTCGGGCTTCACGAAAAATTAATAACCAATTGCTCAGTCAGACAATTGGCCACTTCACGGGGTGACACGTTTATACGTACAAATTAATCTGCATGATCAGGAAGTCCACATACACCAGTTATTTTCTAACTTCATATTCACAGTTGTTCTTTGTTGCCCTTGTACCCAGTGGTGCATGCAGGTGTGTTGGTTTCATCATGCATTGCAACACGTGTACATGTATACATGAACCTTCATGGTCATGATGTCCTCTTGCATTGTTTTTTTGCTAACTTAGTGCTCCCTGTTTATCTAGATTTTTTCCCTTTTATCCAGTATTGCATGGAGAGCTGTTGCTTACGTCATAATACATTGCAACACAGACATAAGAACAAGTGCTTGCTAAATGGTGATAGGTAGATCGATTGATTTTTACTTTTTTTAAAAAATAAAATAAAGTTCAGATATAAAAGTGGACGAATACCCGTTGATTACATAACGAACACAGTGAATTTATACAACGGCAACCATAATGAAAAACCAGGTACATATGAGTACCAGAAAGTGGAAGGTTCTGAAACACCTCACTTAATTCCATGATGGACTACATAAAATAAGGGGTGAGGCCGATGGAACACATAACATTCGAAAATAAATTTGGTAGGATAATATAAGATTAAGATAATCACAACATTTTTAGTCAAGATGAAGCTTCCACTTTCCCGTGCCTTGATTCTATTTGTATAAACTGTCTTGGTTCTGGCTATAAAAACACTGGTTTTTCGTCTAATTTGGCATATTAGCACAATTGGTTTTAGAGTTTAAAGCCAGTGTACTTAAGAATATGGGCATCTTGTGGTTTTACTGTGGCATAACAAAATTTTAGTTACAGTTGCGATTTTCATACCTTTAGCTTAGATCTTGAGCTGGCTTTCAAGATTTTTGTACCATAGATAGCATCCAAAGTCAAAGCTAGCGTATACTAGGGCAGAACACATTTTCTTTTCGTTAAAAGGAAAGGAAAAACATTTTCCTATAGAAACACTTCAAGTTTGGGTAGATCTCTTGAATAATTTACTTTGCATGCGAGGCACCTACCACATCTTGACCAAGCGTTCCCCACAAACGTTTCATGGGAGGCTGTAATTTTATTACTGAAAGCTGATAGGTCTAAAGTATTACCGGTTTAGTTTAATTTGTTTTCAGCCAATTGAAATGATCTGTCTTTCCATTATGTCAAGATAGCTTGTATTCTGCTGACCATGCCTGAATCTTGGTGAACTCATTACTTAGAATTCCCCTCAGCTTTTGAAGATATCTGACAGTAGTGGCCAGTCTAATCACATTTGTACAAAACAAAACAGCGTGCAAGACACAGCATATTCCATATCATTGACATAAAGAAAAACAGTGAAAAGCCCAGGATCGATCCTTGAGGGACGCCACACTAAATGGATTGAAGAATGGACCATGCATCATGGACACCTGAGAACTGCTTCTGGTCCATAAGGAGAGCCATTTAAGCTAGCTATGATCCAGGCACGGCGCCTACAATTTACTTGTAACATAATTTTGTGATTCAGTGTCAAACATTTTCTGTAGATCCTGCTCTATAACGCCTGTATACAGACCCATGTCCGCATTGGACCATATCAGACAGTAACATAGGTTAAAGCTCTATCTGTAAACAAAATGATTGAAATCCTCATTAGAAACTTGTAAACATATACCAATTATTTCTATCTAGAAGGGAATTAAATTGAGCATGAACGATTTTGAGTTCTCATGTTTGGCGTTTAGGAACAACACTGAAATTTTAGAGTTACCAGGAGAGAGCTGAAAGATAAATTGATGATGCATATCAGTGGCAAGCCTACAACACTGGCCCTCATCTCTTAGAAATCTGGCGCCAATGTTGTCATTGTACATTGACTTGGATGTGTAAAAGAATAACAAGTTCAGATAATTCTTCCTCAGTTATTTACGAGTTGCTGAAGGAATTGGCGCGAATACCCTTCTCCCCTATAACAAGTATGAACGCCGTCAACATTTACAATGTGAAGTAACCTCTCAACAAGGTCAATGGCAATGTTACAAAGAAACAATTAAATTTCTTCACCACTTGTTGACAGTGAAAATTAGTCTGTGTGCAATGTGATGTTCGTATTCTGACGTACTACTGGAAAATCCAAATTTGTTGGGCATGCTAAATTCCTTTAGAGATTTCCATAATTTGTGTGAAGAACGATTTTCTTTATTGTGTTGTCCCTCTCAGTTTTTTTAACTTCACGCTGTCCACATACAACTTTGTTATGATAATGTTTTTGCAATAAGCCACAAATATATCATGTGTGTACAGTGTACAGACTTGAGACCTGACATGCACCCTGTTTAAACAGTAATTGTATGTGAAATAAACATTGCTATAACGATCTCACAACAGTTAACACAATCATCGCGCAACCATAGCCATCATCACATGCTGTATTGTATGGTGTGTGCCAAAAGACAATGATGCAGTTGGTTTCACATTTTTGTTAATCATAAAATAGAAAAAAAAACAATATACAGCCATCAACCCCGAATTGCACAAATCAAAGATAAGAGAGGGCCTAGAAAATGTGCATGCCGGTTTACATCACACCAAAATATAAGGTTCAAATGATGTATCCCATGTCAACTTTATTGACTTAGCCATGCTCAACTTCTCGTTATTTTATCTATTTTTTATTTCTTTATTTACTTATTTATTGTTTTTATCGGGTTTTGTGTCATTATCTGTTCTCTTTTTCCTTTCGTTATGTTTGTCTTTCATGGGTAGCTTTCCTTTCTGTTGTCCTGTTCCTTACTTTCTTATATGTTTGTGAGAAACAGAAACTTTGTTCCGTTGTGATCGAGACTGGCAACCTCTGCATGATATGAATAAATGCTGGCCACTTATATGCAACTCTGCCTTATGCAACTGTCAAGCAATCAAGATGCCAACCAATGTCTTTGTTTTATTTTGGTAAAGCACGCTTGACCGGTGAAGTCACATACGGCAGGCTTGCAACTACAATGTTTTCAAATGAGTTGACAGATTTGGCCAACAGTGTTAGAAGTATCCTTTTTCATAGCTTATAGGGATAAGCTGTGACGCCAGGCCAAAAGTCATGGGGCCCATGGTACAGCTAGATTTTTATCATATGCGGAATAAGTTTTATGGTAACACGGTCTGGTAAACCAATGTGCTTAAAAGTTATTACATACAGTTCGGAATGTGGTTGATGCAACATGAAGATTGTCTACTGTGATGCCCCCTTTCTGCCATAAGGTTATTGCTTTTTTACTGGGAATACCCTTGGAAATTATCCATCATGCCAGTTTTGTGCCTCATTACCAAAAGTAGAAGAAGACATTCTCTTGAGTACCCAGATAGCAAAATTGCACAATTGTTTGGTAGTTGTTCGTTAATGAAATGAAACATGAGAGAATGGATTTCTTTGAGAAGACTAGACATTAAGACAAAAATAAAATTTATAGTATTATAAAAAATGCTAAAAATTATTTTGAAAATATATGTAACATCTCAAATATGTCTTCTACACTTTCAAAACTGTTGTGTATATTTTATATAGAGATCTGTAAAACCATCATAGGGGAAAAATTATAATGTGCTTGTGTGTGAATATTAATTACAATCACCAGTGTATTGAGATTAATGCCGTTCCCTTTTTCACGATTATTTCGTGTCAGCTGGAGTGTTGTTTTTCTAGTTTGACACTACAAAGATCAATGGGACATACGTTTCCAACATAGCTATGAGACTAAGCACTGAACGCAACAAAACAGAAACAAATTATTTCTACCCAGAGCAAGCTACATTTTATGGCTTTGGCTTCACCAACGGAATATGTCGACAATTGTACAAGGCCGAGTTAAACTACAATATCATGTTATAGATATAATACCAAGCAGTATGCTATTGTGAGAGCGATTTATTCTTTTTTGCTGTTAGCCATATAAGCTTTTCGTGGTTATTTGGGTATATTCGACTGGTAATGATATATTAGAAATCTGTCCGGTAATTCACTGTAAAAAAAATTACCACCAATGTAAATTCAGCCATCATTTTGCTTTTTTCCATAATTCTTAATTGATAGACATGATTTTTGGCGTTATCACCATCGTGTGCCTCAGAAGAGGTAGCCGTTGTCTTTACATTCATAAAAGAGAATGAAAGGAGGTGGATTCCCAAAAGTGAGCAGAGCGAAAGATAAAGCTCTGGAACACAAATCAGATTTCACCACGTGTCATCTTGGCATGGAAAACAAATTGGCTCTCGAGCCTACAGAGGGAAAGTGACGTGCCTAAACAGGTGCAGTTGTTGATTTCCACCAGTGTTTTAATGCGTAGAGGCAAGAGCCAGTCGCGTAAATATGTGTCATGTTGTATGCTTCTTAGACCAGGACCTTAGGTGGACAGAGTTTTTCATTAGAAGGTATTTAAACTATGTTGTGAGGCTTTCTGTCTCCCCTCCCCCCCCCCCCCAAAGTTCCTCCTTTGCGGCAAAATGGCATCGTCAGAATCTAAAGTCTTTTTTTTCTCTTCAAAATATTGCACCTGCCAGGAATGCAGTTCTGGTTTGTTATGTAAAAATGTGAAAAATACTGTCTCAATTGTGGAGTGGAGGCAGTTAGAGCACGTTCCAGTTACTCTTAAAAATTAAAATCACACTCTCACTACTTCCAAATTTTCTTCTCAGATTTCGATCTGATAATATATATATATATTATTGACCGCCTTCTAATATTAAGAAACAGGTAATATATGGCCCTGGCTGGATGGGCTTCCGATTCCGAATACATTTTAAACTAGTATTTCTAGTATGTCGATAAATTTATCATGTATTTTCGACTGTTCAATGTAAGATACATTCATTTACAACGGATACAAACAACTCTGTAAAGGGTCTAAGCTAGATACTTTGAGGAGCTTAAGGTATATGATGATAAAATGATCACCCGTGTTGATGAATGTCTCAATTGAGCAATAGTCGGACATAAACGGTTAATAGTCGTGCACTCTCAGTTTCAGCCCATCAATATTCCTTTCCTAAAATGATGGGAGGAATCGTGCAGCATGTTTTAGCATGATGTAACTTTTGGCTTCTACTAAAAACATCTGGGGGTTGGATTGTGTTGAAAGAAGTACCTCAGGTTAACCTGCACTCCAGTTGTCATTCACTCGAAGGAAATGATGTGATTTGCGGAATTTTCAAGTGTTTATCAGTTTTTTCATTCGTTAATGTATTCCAATTTGATATATATATATATTTATATATATATATGTATGTATATATATATATATATATATATATATATATATATATATATATATATATATATATGTATATATATATATATATATATATATAGATGTATCTAGATGCCAATGGTTAGCGTAAAACTAATGTTCTGAACTAATCAGCAACTTCTTTGTCGTAGTCGCATTCCCAAATTAAGGTAACATTAATTTCATGGTTATATATTCTTTCTTCTTTTTCTTTGATGACACCCCAGACAGGAAGATATGACCAAAAATGCCAACTACCCCAGATTTACAATAAAGCCAGTGAAGTATCGATGTACTAATTATCTCTAGCTTAGAATTATGACCCTTCTATGAACAAGATGTTACCCTGCCCCCTCCGCCCCACACACACATCTAAGAAGATAATGGGCATATTGCCCGTTTCCTGGCGCAAAAACCTGAACTGGTGAAGGGTTATAGACATGTTGAATATGAATGAACGGTTAAAGGCTACCCATATTGTTTTTTTCACGTCAGCCGGGCAAAGCTTAGACTCCTGATCATCTAAAGGGAAAACAAGTATCTGAACAATATATGCAGAGTGCTTATATTCACCATAAAGATAGTTTGCTACATGATCATGCATACTAGATCACCAATAGTCATTTTGGAGTTACCATGTGCAAGGTCATGCTCTTGTTGATGTGACCTTTCCAGTTAAAACAGTGGTCAAATCAATAACCCCAGATTGATAATGGCCATCGACCTAACATTTGCTAGGCACATGGTCAATAGATAAACTTATTGCTGTTTTGGGATCAGCTGGCTAAAGCTAAAAGTAACCTTTACAATAAAAGCATATCTGATCAATGAATCTACAGCAGTTCTACTTACTGTGCTTTTAATTTGTAGCATGGTTAAAAATAGGTTATGGACAATCCTGTATGAGTTCAAAACCACCTGCTGTCCGTCTGCAAGTTTACAGGGCCGGGGCATATGTCACAATTCTATCACATTTCCTTGTGCTTTGACATGGCACTATAATTCATGTCTGAGGTCATACGTTTTCACCTATCATTTGTTCAAAATTTTGTGCGAGTTCGAAAATCAATGTCTTATTTCCCGCAGCAGATGAAAAGGTTTGTCAATATAACAATTTTGGAATTGATGTTGGTGCAAAAAAGACTAAAATACCGACAGTGCAAAACTTTCTCAGAGAACCAACATTTATTATCTAACTTCCATGGTGTCACATTGCCAAGAAAGAACACCCTAATGACTGGAAAGCATCATTTTGTTTTGTCTGTGAGTGCATATTGAAAAAAAAACATATATATATGTATATATATATATATATATATATATATATATATAAATATATATACATATATATATATATATATACATATATATATATACATATATATATATTTATATATATATATATATATATATATATATATATATATATATATATATATATATATATATATATATATATATATATATATATGAAAACCTACTGAAATCAGTGAAGAAATGGTGATTTGTCATCATAAACTGTTTTTTTTTCCAAATTTAATACATCATAAATTTACTCAAAGGCAAGTCACGTTGTCATGGACAACTACATTTTCAGGCAGCAGATGTGTAACTCTTGACCTGCATAGAATTTCCAGCCAGTATACTCGTATACTCGTCCGAATTTCAGATCTGCCTGATGGACAAAAAACAAAACTTATTTTCATGTCAGGCTCTGTCATGGCGCAAAAAGTGCTTACGGTTATGCGTCTGCACAGATTTAATGACTTTGAAGTCCCACTTTTGCTTTGATTTAAGTGCCTCTGTATCTTAGAGTGACACAATTACTGATAGAAATGAACAAACTACATATAATTTGTGATTTCGCTTGCGAGACCTTTCAATTGTTTTCAATATAGTTGTGGTCTAGCACGTTACAGTAAAAGATGTAAATTTATGAATTGGCAATAGGGCAAGTGATAATATGAAAGTCGCTTGTCGCGAAGAGGATTTCACAGGGTCTGGACAATAGGATCATAGGAATTTTCCACACCCTGCCAGTAAAGTTTTATTAAATCATACCTTTCACACACACGCACACTTTAGATATAGTTAATAACAAATGGTTCAAACTTGAGTGGATTATGCGTAGGAAGACATTATTAAGCCGACTTTAACCACAACTGTCTCTTGTTTCGGTGTCAGTGTTTGAGGATTAGAAACGATAATGTAAATAAAACTCAAAAAGGCTACAGGGAAGTACCGTCAGCAATTTTTTTATAGTAAGCTGCAAAAGCCTTTTTCGATTCCCTGTTGCACTACTATTGGTATTAAAACCTGCCTATTTTCATATAATTTCCTTTTATTTTTTTGTAAAAAGTCTGTGTTTATACACATTTTTATTCATTTATTCATTCATTGCTCCGTCCTATTTAGTATAAAAGAATATCACAACTCCTGCCTTATCTCACATCATCTGCTTAGCAGAATGCGCACAGAGTATGAACAAAGTTTTACTGTTTTTAAGAAAAGTAAATGCTGCTTTTTCATTTATACAAAAATGAAAAAAGCAAAATACAGAACATAAATGTTGTCTGGATTTTAAAAACATTGCATTGTCTTTTGTTTTGAAATATAATAATCTGTATTTAAGTGCTTGGAAATGAAAAAGCTAGTCAAACGGTTATGATATGATAATATCTTTTCAGCCTTATTAAACCTTTCCCGATTTGTAAGTAATACATGTACATATACTATGCATCTTAATTTTGTTTTACCTGCACAGAAGATATAAGAGCTATTTCAGGGGCTTAGTGGCCACGGATCTTGAGTAAAAGTAGCATATCTATTTCAAAAGTTTCTGCAGGTGGTGAAAAACTTAGATTGGTGCCAAATTATTCATCAATGAAAGGATAAAAGATCAGCTTTGTTTCAAGAATAGTGTATAGGTTGTTTCTTTTAAATTGAATATAATCTATCAATGGGTTGTTAAAGGCGAACGCTATTTTTTTTCATTTCAGTTATGGGCCTCGTGCCAAAGGTTGCAAGTTCGAGTCTTCAACTTCAGTAAATCTAAAAAATAAATAGGTACAAAATAAAAAAAAAAAAAAATGAATTAAAAGCATTGCCAAAGTTACATTCGTTTCACACTTTCTATGTTCATTTCCATCGACGATTTTGCAAGTAAAGAAACAAATCAGACAATTTTGTCACGGTTCAAATAGAACTTCACAATCACTTGTCATGTGGACAAGTAGAAGTGTAAACAATTTTCGGGCTCAGTCAGGACTTGACATTTAGAATTTTTGTAATTTGCTCTGAAAGCAATTTCATCTACACTTCAGACAACTATAATGGATGAAAAGTCTATTGAGTCATATACTTGCTGAAGACAATATGACTTGCTGTAATGTCACTTGTCTGTGTACTCAACTTAAAAATAATGTTTTACCTTAATATGTGCAACATAGCAAATGAGTGAAGTGAAATTCGGAAGTTTATTATGATGGAGGTGGAGTATTTTAAAACAACACAAGCATTTGGCAAAGAGGTGTCCTCCAATTCAAATATGCATTTCATTTTAAGGATAAGATGAAAAAAAATGAAAGTATAGATCATCCATATCAGATAGCTCATACCAAGGGTAGAAGGACTCTATTAGATGCTAAAAATCCCAAATTACGAGAAGTTTAGCCTTCCTTTCAACGATTTAAAGTGAATTTTTCGCAAATTTTATGATATACAATTAGAGACACCACTCAATGTACGTTTCAGTCATTAGGGTGCTTTTTCCTGACAATATGACATCAATATCATGACAATTGAGTGATAAATGTGTTGATTCTACAGAAAATGTATGGATTGCAGGCATTCTTGTTTCATTGCGCCAACATAAAATCAAAGCACCCACAAGCAGTGCCAAATATGATTTTGATATTAGAATTAATAACGAAATTCAGAATAAAATGATAAATTGAAACCGTTTGACCTCATCATGTGATTGAATGTCTTGGGCTATGAGGCCATTATTTGCACCTACATGCATGTCAAATGGTAAAACATAGGCAATGAGTGATCCTTCTGGGTCATAGTTATTTATACAAAAACTGATAATTTATGGGCTTTCCATTCTCTTTGGTATTTGTATTATGAAACCTTACACACACACACATACACACACACATACACACACAAACACACACACACACACACACACACACACATAGATAAGAACAACCATGCATTGTATCTGGAGAAACTAGCCCATCGGGTTATGGATCTCACCCACAATGATAATAATAAACCATACTGCATGTATCCTAAAGCATTTTGGCCCAAGAATGTTTCATGAGAGCTTTATACTAATATGTGGAGTTGCCTAAAATGCATGGGTTAGTGAAACGGGTCACCAGCTCAGGCATCAAAGACAGTGATTTCAATATACGCGGAGCTCAGAGTTGAACTTAGATTAGCTAAACGTACTATGCTCAACACTTTTCAAGTTGAATATATGTCATTCTGCAGAATCATAATGGCGTTCCATACACAGACGGTAACGCTACACAAGGGAATGCAAAGGACGTCAGCCCACTGATAGCATTTTCATTTAAACACGATTAGTACACAAGGGATAAACGTAGCACCACTTAAGGAATAAGGTATGGCGTGGCATCAGTGTTGCCAATATATCACGAAGGAGGCGGTGAGATCGAAGTCAGATCGCGAGCTGATAGGCGAGCGATCTGACGGAGTCTCACCGCCTACTGAGAGATAAATTGACAACAAAGAATGCCATGCCATACTTAATTCCTATTATAATATGGTTTCAAGTCGAAAATACCCCAGTTTTGACGCAAAGAAAGGATTAACTTGCCTATTTTCACCCATTGTTATCGCTTTTGTTCATGCCGTTCCCGTTTGATTCCGTACTCTCTCCACTGCAAAATTTACCGTTTTGGAAATGAGCAAGGTCATATGGGGGGGGGGAGCGTATGTATGAAGATTATACCGTTGTGAGTTACAGCCGTCCAAATGGGACTAGGCTCAAAATATTGATCATAAAAAACAGAGACCGAGGTATGTCATAGTTGTGTCTTCGACCTACATTTGGCTATCATGCAGATGTAGTTTTTGTCATAATTGTGTCTCAGACCTACATTTGGCTATCTTGCAGATGTAGTTTTTGGAAGCTTTTTGGAACGTGAAAAACCTCACAGGGCACCACAAGACGAACGATATCTATCAAATGTGATTGGTTAAATTGGGTCATGTGACAAATCAATATATCACGGTTGAAAGTGAACGACGATGGCAAGCTGTTTGGGTTATTTTTACGGGACAGAGGGTTTTTTTTTATTTGCAAGGGCTGTACCAATAATGACATTACTTAGCAGAGATCATTTTGGGTGTGCAGCCAGAGGAATTGGATGCTATGGCATGGGTAGGGTAGGCCTACTTAAAATTCTATGCCTAGTCGTACTACTCACTGACACTGGTGCAGGTCATCTGGAGGATCATTCACCAAGTGTGTCTATGAATGCACGTGTATCGACTTGTCATTGTACGTGTGAGGATCAGTGGGATAATAATTGTGGAGTAATGGAATCATAAGGTTTGGTGAGCTTGCTACATTTGGTTGTCGCAGTATTAGCGCCAAGTGCAGATAGGGAGTACGAATGTACTTGAATTACCGCGCCATCTATTGTCGACTATGGTAACTACCATTGGAACGTGGAACCAAAAGTAATTCAAATATTGCATTTTCGTGAAAAATGTTTTGTGAACATCTGTTGTAATTGTTTTATTAAATGAACTGAGCAGCCGTACATTTCTATGGACTTGATTAACGACGTTGAAATAGAAATTCAGGGACTCATATGGGGTGGTAATTTAGTGGGGGTAAGCACAACAAAAAGATGGGTCATCGCGACATATCAGACGTTATATCACGGCAAATAAAGCATTAAATCACAGTAGCCTCGTTTTCACACTGTCTACTATATTATAATAACGTGCAATGGTTCGGATAAGCCTGTATGACTCTCCCATATCCGTGCAGGGCAGAATTCCAACAGTGGGTCAGCCGGCAGTTTAAAATAGCAAGAGCAATTCACTCACAACTGTTCAATAGCAACATTTTCTCTTTGTGGACATTTAGAATTGACATACACTCATTTGTGTAAGGGGTAGGGCCACACCTCTCACATGGTAGCCATTGTATTTTCATACTGTAAGCAGCAGCATTTTTAAAATGGCAGCGTGAAAATATGAATTGCAATGACCTAGTGTATATAAACTTTGCTTATTGATTACACATCATCAGCCTTCTCAAATCAGTCATTTCCGTAATTTGACAGCTATGTGTATGGGGCAACCTTTTGTATAAGGACTATATGAGGCACTGGGCCCCTTGATCTTGGTCATTGTGTATCAACAAGGACAGTTTCATTAGGTCCGCATTAGGTGAACAGGTGTGAACTGGTATTGTTATCATATACCATAACGCAGTGTTGAAATGTAACAATTCTATTAGCTTTACGTATAAATTAATTATAAAATATTGTGCATAGAGCTCAGCTAATCTCTAATGAGAAAAAAGTTAAAAGGGAAACGCAAACCCCGATTAATTCTTTCTCAAACTGTATTCCAAAAATGGTTCCTTTTTATTATTGTAGAATAGGAACCAAAACATTTTGAAAAATACCAGATGTAAAGTATTTTTCCATGGGGAGATTAACAAATAAAGCAAAAGCTGTGTAGAGGATGATACGAAATATCCAAACCTTCCGAATAAGTTAAACTCCTCAATTCGATAGTGATCTCAGGGGTTTAAAATTTTGCTAAATACTTTCTGTAATCCTTACAAAGAGCACCTCCTACCGTTCATTTCAGTTTGGGCAGGTTCAAACTAAGCAGGCAGTGCTGCAAACGTGCATGGTATAAGTTGAAGACTCCTCTACATGGATTATTGGATGGGCCAAAACCTACTTTAATGTTTCGAACAGAAACACTGCATAAAATTCGAGATTCTTCTGAAGAAAAAAAGAACCTAATTAACTGTTTCAAACTGTGATATATTTACTCAATCCTGTCCGTCGGGGCTTATGTCTCACACACTTTTTTATTCCCGCGATATTCATAGAAACCCAAACGGGTTAGCGTTCCATACTTGATACAATACTGTCATACACAAAAACTGAAGGCGTGGATTGTCAACGAGAACCAATTTTTTATTCCATTATTGGGAGCACAGATAACATTGCAGGTGCGGTACCTCTGACCACGAACGACATATAAATTCCTTTGAGCTTCCCATGCTTCCCGTGCTTCCCATAAACTGGAAAAGCAAACCCGTATACACTTAATACATATTACGAGAAGTACTTTTTTCATGCATGAAACATTTTTTAACTTATTAATTCAGTTTATATTCGACGCATACTCAGAAATCTTTAATCTTTTACATATTAGCCCGCGTCAAGAATTTTCAAATCTCGCATATACAATATTTAACTTTTACTTCATATCATATCATAACCGTCTTTCAGTATAGATACAAAACCTGATTTACTCGCTACCATTAGACCATAGCTAAAATGTATCCATATACTGGTGCAACTTTACACATTTCTAGCGACGTGCATATAATTTTATCCATGCAAATTACACAACTGTTGCACAAATTTCATGATTCAACTGCGTGCGCTAAATACATTTTGCGTGGCAATAATCTTCATGAAACCCGTTCAACAGACACAAGTGAATCTTGTGCAACGTGACGTGAATACAACTTCGACAAACAAATATTAATATTTATACCAAGACATGATGTCTAGTGATAATATGACTCAGTTTCAAATACACTTTCAATATCAATACACAGGTTTGAGTTCAAACCTGAAAGGTGCTTTAAAGTCATATAATAGATCTAAACATTTAACTGCGCCTAGTTGAAATGTATTCAACTTTAAAATCTCAATTCTGAAAACTTTACATCTCGGGCGTGGCAAGCAGATATAACTACATATGCGCAGAATCCTTTTAATTAGCGCAAAAACTTAATATTAAAATACTTACGGAAATTTTATGGCCTGACAATCCGCCTGTATGTCAGAAATATATTGCAACGTGTCACAATGAACGACCGGCTGTAAAACGATAGTTAACAGCGATATTTATCCAAACTAGAATAAAAGTACACGATTAAAGACAAAACCGACAAAACACGAGGTAATACGTACGCACAAAGCTCCCAGACACGCGACCATCAGATATATGCTATAACTGCCCATGGAAAACGTGGAGACGGCAAGGCAAAACGCAGTGTCAAGTTCCACTTCAAACGAGTATCTGACCGAACCTGCTCGACGGCTTTCTTTATAAATGTCGCATATAGGGCTAGTTCATATTTAGAAGACAAAGAAATGGGAAACTCGACTTTTAAGTTTAGGGGAGACGCGAAAGAAAAAAGGGTAAGTAGACTCGTTGACGCAAGATGGCAGCACACGGAGACGTTCCAGTTGCACGGTCACAAATACAAGAAGGGGCCAAATAGAAAAAAGCTATCAACTATAGTTTTAAATTCAATCACCGCACAGTGCAATTGACAAATACTACCAGTAATCCAAAAGACACATTTTCCCTCAATACAATAAGCCGAAGGCAGGTTTATAACCGGCATTCATTTTTATACAATGAGTAAGCCTCGTTATATTTTCCTCTCTCACATAACAAGGATAAACTTAGTCAATTTTATGAGTATTTAACAGAACCTTTTAAAGTATTAGAAAGTAATTTTTGATACAATCCCTTTTCCGTTATTCCTGAGACTTTTTGACAAAGAAATTGAATATATAGAACATCAGACATGCAGTGAATGGCGTATGACACCGGAGCAGAAGTCCTTGCCAACTGCTTTTGAAGCCTAGTATAGCAAGCTCACTTGTTAAGGTGGAAAAATAGCTGCAAGACTTGTGCATTTATGGTATGCAGAAACGTTGAACAGCTTCCAAAGGGGTCAAAATACACTGAAATGCACTGTTACCATCGTTTAGAAGTGCCAATACAGACAGGGATGCAAACCAGGATATGGTGTACCTTCCTGTATGTTGGAAAGCCTTTTAGTATCAATGGATGTGTGTGTGTGTGTATGTGTGTGTGTGTGTGTGTGTGTGTGTGTGTGTGTGTGTGTGCGCGCACAAACACTTGGTAGGAAACGCGAAGATCTGTTAAATGAAAACCTTAGCACGTCTTGCATATACTCAGAAGAATATCCAGGACATGTAGTGAAATTTTTAAATATAACTTACCCGTTCAGCTCAACATTTGGAACATATATAAATATACATATATATATATATATATATATACATATATATATATGTATACATACATATAGACATATATACATACATATAGACATATATACATACATATAGACATATATACATATATATACATATATATATATATATATATACATATATATATATATATATACATATATATATATATATATATTTATATATATATCTGTGTGTGCATATTTGTGTGTATGTATGTTTGTTTAAGCATGCCAATAGTATACACCTGACCTTTGGTGAGTCGTTTGATGCGATCTAAGAATCTAGACATTGTTCTAGAGCATTGAACAACTCAACCAATGATAGGCTGTGCATGCATGAAGTAACGCGCTTTGCTAAAAGGCAACAAGAATTATTAAAAACAGTAGTATCGCAAGAGTAAGGTCATGTAGCACACCTAACCCGTCAAGATAAGATATGAACAGAACAACAGGCAGCTTATCCACACTTTAAAGCATTTACAATATCAACGAGGGTGACTTGCGTGTTAAAGAAGGGATTGCAATAATTAAGGTGACTTTGAAGTAGATAGGGAACGTGCACTTTTATTTGACACACTTGTGCCAGGCCAGAGTAGGTTTTATGCTCAGACACTTTTAAGCCACTAGCTTCTCACTTCCTCGAACGTGCTTGATTCCGATTACGTTGTTTCAATATCCAGCTTGTCACAGAATTCTGACTGTCATTAACAGGACACAGATTATACTGGGTTTGGTAACTTCCACACAGGAAGGCTCAAAGTGAAGTGTATATATACGCACATTTTGAAATCATCCATTAAACAGAAAGATATCGTCCAAAGATTTCAAATTTAAATCCAAAGCAAATTAATTTCCCATTGCTTACTTTTGAATAATCATTGGATTTCTTGTATGCATACAAAATGGCACATGAATTTCCAAAGTTAGTCTAAACGTCCCCTGCAAATTTGGAGATATGTTAAATATGTTACGCTGACCAGCCCATTATACACACCTCCAAATCGAAGAGGATCTGCAAAGCTATTTTGCAAGAAAACACGATACATGCTGTACATAGTGGTATTGGTTTAGTACTGTGCTATATCACAACTTTATAAATACACTATACTAATTACTTTGGCACTTCCAAAACATCAGGATATGAAACTTATGAGTAACCAAAAAGAAAGGTATTGTAACAAAAACTACATGGCTTTTTTGAAAAATTAAAATACACTATTTACATAAGAAATCCCAGCACAACCGGTTAAAAATTTTGCGGTGCAGGGCTACCCACATATGTTATTATGATGCAAGTTTCGAAAGGCAGAAGACTCACCGCATTTTGACAATATTATGCAAAACTGATAGAAACCCATTCATGGGTCATCCGAACAAAGTCTCAATTGCATCTGTTTTACGTATTTGGAGACATTTATGTGTAGATACATGTCTACAAGTATCTTTATATTTACCTTGCCAACATATACTCTCAACTATCTGTACCAAATTTTAAAAAATCCTTATCAAACGACAGTGTTTCTACATGTGAACAACTTACGTCAAAAAACAGAATCCATTTTTTTCCAAGATGTGAGAATTAAAAAAAAACAAAAACAACCCCCCCCAAAACAAACAAACAAACAAAAAACAAAACAAAAAACAAAAACAAACTAAAAAAAAAAAAAAAAAAAAAAAAAAAAAAAAAAAAAAAGAAATGATACAAATTCCTAAAAAATCGCAGCTTCAGCCTGAAAATGAATGAATGGTTAAATGGTGATCTAGTTGTATTGAAGCATATTACTACTACAGAAAATTGCTACTACGAAACTTTTTTCGCTGTAACTTAAAAACGAATCGTTATAACCAAACGCTTTCTGGTTACAACTGACAGATTTGTCCATATACGTCAAAACGTTTCGTTATCAGTAAAACAATTTGCGTTGCAACTAAAAATTTTCTCGTTATTATTAAAAAACTTTTCGTCATAACTAAAACTATTTCGTTAATAAGAGAAATAATTTTCCCATTATAACCAAAAGTTCGAGGGCGCATGCGCTAGGAGCTAACACACCTTGATACATCGGCGGACGGATTCTCGGATTTACAAGCTCCAAATGTGACAATTCCATCTAAATCTATGCTTATGTGAGTCGTAAACGCATAAGGATTCGATTCGACCATTGCGAACTGAATTACTGTGAGTTTTTGCAGTTTTCTGAATGTACATTTAGTGCCACATGTGCAAGGGTCTGGTTATGTAATAGCTTACCTGGACAATTTGCCGGTGTTCATTGACGTTGATCAAGGTGTGTATATTCGTGCTGCTTACCGTTCGGTCTGCGATTTATCTTTGTATCAGCTATGGGCCCTAAGCAACAACCGCTGTCTATCGCAAGTGGCGACCAGTTTACTCAATTTTTGCTAGGTGCATTAGAAAATGAGTCTGTACAGGAAAAAGTTGGCTCCCTGCTTGGAAAAAAGATCATACAACGACTTCAGGAAACTGAGGAAAGTAATTTAAATCTGAAATCACAGGTGTCCGAAATGGCCTGGGCTATTGACGATCTTGAGCAGTACGGCAGACGCAACTGCATTCGTATCTCAAATGATTGGACCGAATCTGCCAGTGAGGACACTGACAAATTGTGTTTGGATGTGTTCAACAACACTCTTGGCCTATCCATAGAGGAACGAGACATATGTAGGTCTCATCGTGTGGGAAAACCTACGACGGGAAGCAAAACGAAGCCCAGAAGCATCATCGTCCGCTTCACTTCCTACAGAGCTCGCAATGCTGTTTATAGGGCTCGGTCTAAACTCAAAGGCAATAAAAGCATTTTTATTAACGATGATCTTACCAAAAAGAGGGATTCAATGGCCTATCGCGCTAGGATGCTGAAGAGGGAGAACTTGATAAGCGATACATGGGTGTATGATTCTAAAATCTTCATCAAAGATCACCACGGGCATAGATGGAAGGTGACTCGCCCCAGCGACTTTGACAGGTTAAAGCCCAGTGTGGAACAGAGAGTGACCCGAAGTGCGTCCCTGAGTGCTAATCAATCTGAGTAACTTTAACACTTTGATTACCGACGACTTTGGACCGTGGTAGGGTTCTCGGCCAGTGCGGTGACCTGAATGGTGCAAGCCCATGTAACTTCGTGGGCGGTCATCGGGAACGCACTGGTGAGCGCTGCCATGACCATCAAGAGAACAACTTGTGACATTTTTTTTCCAGTGACTTTATATTTTTGATTATGACCTATTAATCTTATGCATCCATACATATCTATTCCTTCCTTCTGATACGAATTTAATTTTATGTATGAAGTTATTCGTGTTTTGACAATTATTACCACTGAAGCTCTGCGACTCAATATTACATGATCCTGCGATACTACTGCATGATGGTCGGCGCAATGTATACAGGTTAAGTTACCTACGCGTAGCACCCACTTATCTTTTTGATCTAGGAGACAATTATAGCCGTGTTCATCCTGTAATGCAATGACTTTGTTTTATGTGACTGACAAACTGGCTGGTCATGCAAAGCCATATTTTGAACAAGAGGGTTTATTCATACCCGACTCGCTAAACATATATGCGCATCTCTACGAAATCCATGGAGCACAGTTCGTGCTCGATCGTTTTACTTGATGCATATCTATATGTTCTGTGTTATTTGTTTCCTTTCCGTGTTGGGGCAGCATTAGTTACTTTTTATATTATGTTGATCCTAGTATTAGTTCGTAAAGTAGAGAAAATTTTGCAGTCTGTTATTTTTGATTTGTTTAGTGTATTCGCAGTCTCGTTTGATTATATCAAAGAATTTTGTTTTACACTGCTTATTTATTCTTTTTGTCTGTTTTCAGGTTCATTTATGATTTACTTTCCAATTATTATTCATATGATTTATTACCTATATCTATGTTCGTTTCCAGACTGTTTATCTATTTATATTTCGGTGCTGATGGCACCTGATATTTACTTTTATACCAGGCTAGTACTCATATTGGAAATTCTGTTTACATATGTGATATGTTTCGATAAAATCTGGGTACGTAAATTTGAAATTAAGTTAACTTCATTCCTTAATGTTATATCCTTAATAATTTACCTTTTTCGGTTAAGTGTGAAAAACTTGCTGTTTTACCCTCTAGTAGTTTTTGCTGTGTCAGATTTATATTTTGCTGACAATTTCGACACGTTCTACCTATATCACTTACCGTCTATAATATTGGTGATTAATATTTACCTGTTTTCTTTTTCTTTTCTTTTTTTCTCTATTCCGATATCCGTTCATAGGAAAATGAATTATCTTTATACGTTGTCAGTAATGTGCTATAGGGACAGAATGGATTGTGGATATATTATCACTTTTTCCTTACTGTTACTGTTATTAGCAGGTGATATCCACCCCAACCCTGGTCCTGTATGCGGACATCGCAATGTTTCATTCTGTCATGCAAATGTCAGGAGTTTATCAGCTGACAAATTGAGACATATTTCATCAGACCTCGTCAATGATTTTGACATCATAAGCTTGTCTGAAACTTTTCTGACCGATAACATCGACTCTCAAAACTTGAAGTTAAATGGTTACCACGAAATTATTCGTCGAGATCGACCCGGCGGCACCGGTGGTGGTGTCGCCCTTTATGTCTCCACTCGGTTCCACGTCTTACGTCGTATTGATTTAGAGGTAGCTGACCTGGAACTTCTATGGTGCGAAATAAGGTTACATAATCATAAATTCTTATTAGGAGTTATTTACCGTCCTCCGAATTCTTCTGTCTCTTTCTGGGATAAATTCCAAGACAGTCTAGACCTCGCTAGGAACTCGGGTTTCTCAAATATTTTACTAACTGGTGATTTAAATTCAGATTTTTATGCTACATCTGGTCATAAACTTGTTAACTTTGCTCAAATGAACTCCCTTACAATTCATGTTCATGAGCCCACGCGTATCACATTGAACTCTGCAACATGTCTAGATCAGATAATTTCTAGTTTTCCCAATTTTGTTTGTGACGTTTGTGTGCTGCCCCCTTTAGCTAATTGCGACCACTCTGTCGTTGGGGCCAAGTTAATATTTCGTCAGCCGACGGAGGCGGCATACAAACGTCATATTTGGGAATATAGCAAAGCGGATTTCAATACGTTTAGATCATATCTTTATTCTTTAAATTGGGACTCTTGTTTTACTAGTCACGATGTTGATTCTTGTTGCGAAGCATGGTCAGATCTTTTTATGGTAGCGGCCATTCGATCTATTCCGAACAAAGTGGTGGAGATTCGTCCATGGGATTTGCCATGGTATAACAGTAGACTTCGTTCGCTTAAGAGACAAGTAAAACGGAAATATGATCAAGCCAAAAGATTAAATTTTGAACAAAATGCCTGGTGTTCATTCTGTCATATTAGGAATCTTTATCAAGACGAACTAAAGTGTGCCGAGAGGGATTATAACGATAAATTACGAATTGATTTAAATGATTCTTCAAGGAATAGCAAATGCTGGTGGCGCACCGTCAAATATTTTCTTCACGGAACACAGTCAACTAGTATACCGTCTCTTCTACATGATGACAAGGTTGTCTCTGATAGCGCGGGCAAAGCGAATATTTTTAATTCATTCTTCTTGCAGCAATGTAATATCGATTGTAGCACAGCCACTCAACCCGGAATTTCTGACCCACCTGATGCCTGCCTGAATTCTATAACAATAACCGAGTCCGAAGTATGCGAAACTCTTCGCAGCCTTGATACGTCTAAAGCATCTGGTCCGGATGGCATCAGTGCAAAGCTTCTTAGAGAAGCTGCTCCTGCGATTTCTTTTTCCCTTACTCACCTTTTCAATCTCTCACTTTCCAAGAAGGAATTTCCTTCAAAATGGAAAAATGCTAATGTGTCACCGCTGTATAAAAAAGGCACTGAATCCTTATGCAACAATTATAGACCAATATCTCTCCTTAGTTGTACTGGCAAAGTTTTTGAAAAAATTGTGTTTAAACATGTTTTTAATTTTTTTCGTGAAAACTTAATAATTTCTGCCCACCAGTCAGGCTTTATACCAGGCGACTCTACAGTCAATCAGCTGCTTGCTCTTTACCATCAACTATGTCTTGCTGTTGATCAACAAAAGGAAGTTAGAGTTATTTTTTTAGATATTAGTAAAGCTTTTGACAAAGTGTGGCACCCCGCGTTATTCTACAAGCTCAGTAAAGCCGGAGTTTCTGGAAATCTCTTGCATTGGTTTGGCAATTATCTTTCGAATCGTTATCAACGGGTGGTTATCAATGGTCAGTCTTCTTCTTGGGGACAGATCCAAGCAGGCGTGCCTCAGGGTTCTGTCCTCGGGCCTTTACTTTTTCTTATATATATCAATGATATTGTAGATATTATTCGATCTGATATGAAAATGTTTGCTGACGATACGTCTCTTTACCTTACTGTTGAAAACCCTATTACTGCAGCAGATACACTCAATGCCGATCTGTCCGACATTGAACAGTGGTCTAAAGACTGGCTTGTAACTTTTAATGCTTAAAAAACTCAATCCATGCTGGTTTCTCGGAAAAGTGTCTCTCCCTCTCACCCGCCAATTATTTTTCAAGGTCATGTTCTGGATGACAATTTCGAACACAAACATCTTGGAGTATTATTACGTTCAGATCTCCGATGGAATGGCCATATAAATGAAATTATAATAAAAGCGAATAAATTGATTAACATTATGAAAGGTTTGAAATATATTTTGGATCGAAGAACATTAGAGACAATATATATTTCTTTCATTCGGCCTATTTTGGAGTATGCTAGTCCTGTGTGGAGTGGCTGCACTAATTCAGATATTGAAAGACTTGAAGATGTTCAACTTTCGGCTGCTCGCATTGTAACGGGTGCTATGCACGGAACAAGCATTGAAAGGTTATATGAAGAAGTTGGCTGGCACACTTTGGCTCGGCGTAGAGAGTCAGCCAAACTAGTCCTTATGTACAAAATTGTTAATAAGCTTGTACCAGATATGTTATGCTCTCTTATACCTTCCAGTGTGCCATCTTTCAATACCCGTCGCCCATTCGACCTTTCCCATTTCCAAGCTCGAACAGATTTATTTCATAAGTCATTCTTTCCTTCTACTGTTAGACTCTGGAATCAGCTACCACTTGCAACACGTAACTCAAACTCTGTATCTGTATTTAAATCCAAGATTTATAAAGTGGTGTCCCGATCCTCTAAATATCCAGAATTGTTTACTGTCGGCAATAGATTTAACGCTATTCAACACACTCGCCTTCGTTTAGGAGCCAGCCCTCTTAACTCCTATCTGTTCAAAATTGGGGTAAAAGATTCACCTGACTGCGTGTGCGGTTCATCTATTGAAGATACCTTTCATTATTTTTTCACTTGTCCAAACTTTGACGAATATCGGCGAAGTTTACACTCCAAAATTGTCCATATTGCTCCATTTACCCTTCAGACTCTGCTTCATGGCTCACCCGATTGCTCTTTTGAAGAAAATAGAGACATTTTTTTAGCTGTCCATGAATATATATCTGCCACTGAGCGTTTTAAAACTGTAGGCATTGGTTAAATTTACACTGTATCTTTCATGGGATCCCAGTGGGTATGATTGCTGTGCTTGGGTTTGTTGTTGTTCTTCTTCCTATCATTATTATCATCGATTCCCTAGTTAGTAAATTCATGAATTTCTTTTTCTTTTTTTTTTTTCTCAGCTGACACCCCACTTTCTGTCTTGTCCATGTTTGTCCTTCCTTCTGTTTGTTCTGGTTTGTTCTGTCTGTCCTGTATATTTTGTCTCACTTTCTGCAAGAGGGATTTGCATAGGGCCATGCCCTTTTTCCCAATTGCTCTATTGATTGAGTAAGTATGTAATTTTTTGGCAATAATAAAAAATATGTTTAAAAAAAAAAAAAAAAAAAAAAACCAAAAGTTTTCTGGTTGTAACAAAGTACTTTTCGCTATAACCAAGGGAAGAAATAAAACAATCATTATAACAAGTGTTTTATCGTTATAGTATTTATCTCTTGTTGTCCAGAACCACTTCCTATTAGTCATCACCCTACCTTGCACTGTAAACTCTTTATTATCCATTAGGTTACATGTCACTGTCTAACCTTTATACATATGGAAGTAGTATTGTCCATATTTCACGCGCTGTTCTGAAGAATTATGACATAGGCTGTATTAGCCCAAATGAATAAAAGGGTCTTAAGCGGCTAACTACTCAGACTATGTTTTGGAGCCTGTACCCGTACATGTCTCTCTGGGTAGCGGCTACTAATTGTCAAAGCTAAATATTCAACAAAGACAACCCACATCATAATGAATAAATATTACAACTAAACCCCTTTTAGGAACACCTGGATTCAATGTACAATGTTATAACTGAAAAAAAAGCTTCGTAGCAACACAAAAACACACACAAAAAAATAAAAGAAAAGGAAAGAAAAGAAAAAAAGGAAACAAAAAAAAAGTTTCGTTATATCCAAAAGTTTTCTCGTTATAACCAAATTTTTTTCTACACACGGAGACCAAGTGATTTTTATGGAAGGAACTTACCTTTCTTTACCAGTGCTTAATATAGTCTTTTTGTTGTACACCATGCGAACTTGAAGCCTACCTATGTCGTTAAGAATCAGAAACTTTTGCTTTGATATACACGGACAAGGGCCTGTCAATTTTAATCCAGGCCTAGGTGTTTTAGTAGTTCAAAGCGGAAAAATGGCATAACCCATAATCTCTGCAGCAGATTCTTTTTCTAATGCCTTGACGGCGTCAAGCATATGTGGACCACAGGTCCTATTGGGAAATAGGCAAAATAAAGACTTAACTAGTGAAGACGATAGGGCATCCCTGACAGAAAATATTAGCTTCAACTTTTAAACCAATTGATGAAAAATTGATTTCTTTTACCTATTGAAATGCTGACAAAACCATCACACATATTGTAGATAACAAGGACCAGGCCTAGTGCATGTTTGCATGGGTCCAAGGGTTTCATCGCAATAAAAAAAATAATAAGAAAAAACAAAATTAATTAAAATAAACACCACACACACACACACACACACACACACACACACACACACACACACACACATACATATGCACATAAAAAAAGGAAAACAAAAACAAAAAACAAAAAACAAAAAACAAAAAAACCATACGGAACTTAGACACACAATCGCTTCTCTTGTGAAGGATAGTTATAGCTTACTATATTTAAAATGGAAATTTAATAGCATTATCAACCGTAGTGGTCCATTTGTTACCAGGATCTACTTTTATGTCCTTTTATGGCTACAAATCCTATGTATATATGTACATGGAAACAGTAAAGAATATCTGTCTATCTATCTATCTATCTATCTATCTATCTATCTATCTATCTATCTATCTATCTGTCTGTCTGTCTGTCTGTCTGTCTGTCTGTCTGTCTGTCTGTCTGTCTGTCTGTCTGTCTGTCTGTCTATCTATCTATCTATTTATCTAGCTATCTATCTACCTATCTATCCATCCATCCATCCATCCATCTATCTATCTATCTATCTATCTATCTATTTATTGCATCCAAAGGCAGAGCTGACTAAGGCATCAGCTGAGCTCTAATGCATGAAACAAGAGAACGGGGGGGGGGGGAGGGGAACCCATCTTGAACTGACATTTTGATCGTGGACTTGTGTTATATTTTGGCACAGGTACAGACGATGGACGACATACATTCCACCCAAAATATGTCCCAAGCTGGGCGGAAGTGAGCCAAGCATAGCTTTAAGCTGATAATATATTGAAATGAGATGTACCCTTTATGTACATTTGTGACATCGTTTGTCAAGGTCCAGACAAGGTACATCCCTGGCAAATTTGCAGCAGATTTGGTGCCTCAATTTGGACAAAATGACATGCAAATACATCTGAACGAGTAGTCCAATATTAAATTAACACGCTAAGATTGACTGGAGGCGATCTTTATTTATTTTTTAAAAATCCATCACAGTACTTCAACATAGTGACCAACCTTCAAAGAGATCGAGTCGAGATATATTTTCACAAAAATTGCGACAAAACCATTTTGTTAGGGAGAAGAAGTCACAATATTTGTCCGTCCACCCGACACTCGCATCCACAACAAAAATATGGCAAGTGTAGGTGTGCCCGGAACCGTCATTGGGCAAGTTAGGAATAATTAACCCTGGGGCTTGGGAAAATAATATTATGTCACAAAAATTAACCTTTCCAAATTACAAATAATTCAAAAGATCACCAGACCATTAGATGCGGATGAGACGTGGTAGAGACCAGTTGAAATATCCTCACTACGTATTAAGACAATCTGCTCAGTGGCTAGGAAGAGGTAAATTTGTGAACTGAGAGATGAAGCACCATCGTATAGTTACAGCCAACTGATTTACCAGTCGTTCTTTAATTTTATAACAGACAATAACAGGGACAAAATATGGTGAGCAAAATGTAGTAACAGAACGTGCTAAAAATTAAACAGAGCTCCAGATGACCACTCCCCGGGGCCACAAAACAATCCAGTCATTGAAATTTGTTGTGTAGGTCACAAATCGTCCAAATTTGCAGGCCACCAGGTCGCCTGTAAGGTTCCTTCAGGTCTTAAATCTCTATATACCCACCTGAAACCAAGTTGTTTTTTCAATGGGACCAGTAACTATGCATAACGCTGAACTAATGCCCTCTAACACAACCTTTAAATGAGCTGAATATCTGACATACAAATAGAGCTGACCTGTAACGTCACTGCACAAGCCAGGTTGGTGGTCATCCCTCGCCAGTGTTGTAGTACGCATAACAGACACAATGTACTATTCAAACAAGTCTAAAAGCCATACATGTTAGTAATTTATAGTACCTTTGTGTATATTTTACTGGTTTATTGGTGGATCCTGACCCTATATTAGTTTTATTATATCAAAGTTCATGCTGAAATGAACATTCACACTTTGAGACATTCAATTATAGAAATCAAATTCCGAGCAAATGTCTGTGTGGTTAAGTGATATTGCAAAAGAGCCCACCCTCCTCCTCAACAATAAAAGCACTTGATTTTCATATTAACACAGGATACCTGATGAGGCACATAATACACCACAATGGTAAAAGCT
The DNA here is from genome assembly GCA_964020975.1 of Hermodice carunculata. NCBI lineage: Eukaryota > Metazoa > Annelida > Polychaeta > Eunicida > Amphinomidae > Hermodice > Hermodice carunculata. Next base: position 373,577 of record CAXHWN010000937.1, on the reverse strand, counting down.
GAGTATAGAACATACGAGTTGGCCTCTGACAATAGTTTATTCTCTGCTCTCGCATATATAACACTGAATTGCTGTATTGGGCTGTAAATGAGCCTCTTTGTTCATACTGATCCGTGACATATGTATTGATAACTATATATTTTAAAAATATTTGTTTGTACACTTTTTGATTATTTTTTTAAAGTGTACCTTTTGCATAATAAATGATATATATATATATACATATATATATACATATATATATATATATATATATATATATATATATATATATATATATATATATATATATATATATATATATATATATCATTTCAATAAATGATATATATAGGTAAAATGTCTTGTGTGCTCAGATAGCTTCCCGGCAACTTACTCTCAGCAAAGAATCCATGCGTCAACATATTTCAAACCAGCCTCCATTGTTAAAGTGGTGGCATATATGCAAAAAGGGATTCAATAAGGGTCATGTTCCTGTTCGTACTCTCAAACCTATCTGTATTCTGCCCATTATGGAAATATGATAACATTACTAGTTATTGCATTTCAAAAGGAGAGGATGACTTATATGGAACCATAAAGACATTTGACATATGATAGTTATAATGTCATACTGTACAAGTAAAATTCTATGTTCAGTTTTTAATAGAGAAGCAAGTTAATCCAGGTTTATTTTGGATAATTTTTCGCTCATTTTATGCATAGCTCCACAGATTAAATGTATTAAGCTAATTTAATTATTTGCCACCAGATTGAATGAAAACACAGTTGACGAAAAAACAACGGAACACCATCGACAAAATCCAGTCCCAGTCGAAAGTTTCGAGATGTTGAAAGCCTATCAACATTATAAATTACTCATTGATAATCTAAAGAGCATTAGTTGTGATATTGAGAACCTAGACATAACGGCTATTGTGAAAAATAGGAGACAAGTTTTCAATAATGCTAGAGAAACTGTGCCGAAAATGTGAACAAACAAGAGCCGTCCATTATGATGATCAAAACCTTTCAGTCACCATAAAAGCAACGTCAAACCAAGAAGTCCAAAGTAGACCTACCAATAACTTTACGGTATTCGACATGTCGGTGAACGAATATGAAATGCACAATAAAGGAAAACATCTCTCTCCTGACTTGAGACAGGTACCGACAATAGTTAATATCACTTTAAATCGATTTAATGTTAGCATCTCTCAACTAGGAAACTATCTTGCCATATGCACTCATTGTTTTCCATTTTTTCCCAGCTACAATTGCTAGGTACACATATTAACCACAGTATTTATATAACATCTAAAACCCAATTGATATCGACATTATAAATTTTCAATTTTACTCAGAAACTACAAAAATGATCATTTCGATTATCTTTCTCAAATGTCCCTGTTTTACAATTTTTGAAATAAAAGTATATGGCGAGAGCCATAGTTGCCCAAATTGGTACATGCACTAGCAAATGCAATTTACCGCTACACACTGACACCATAATATGGCCCAACAGGGTTTATTAAAATTTTTGGATAAGTCACTAAGTTCAATTGTAAGTTACCATGGTTATAAAATAATTTAAACTTTAATTCACTATTATCGTTGAACAGCATTACATCTAGAAATGGATATTGCATGTCATGTTCTATTCATGTTCTTTTCTTGGTTTTAATTCCAAACCATCAAGGTATGTTTGCGAAATGTATTCTAAAAAGTGTTTTTGATTAATGCAATATTTCTAAATGTCAATTGAAAACATTAAATAACTTTAAATTATTTCTCTTTTAAACATAAATTGTTGAAAGGAAATTAGAGACCCATTAGAATACCAATTGGCTGTCTGGAGATGAAAAGTAAAATTTACATATATGTTATCAAGCAAAAGGTTCAACAACTCAACAAACTGATCATGTCGCAACTCAGACTGGCCATTCTTGACATTATTACCAAATTATACATATAAAACTCAATCAACTTGCACCATTTATAAATTAGAAGAACTATTTTGTTCGCATATTGAACGTGAATGCTTGTTTGAATCTAGCCCTTAATTTTTCTTGGGATATTTACCTTAATATATGTAAAGCCATACAAGTTTTTGATTTTTTGTACGCATGTAAAGACACAAATTCTTTGATTTCGGTTGTGCAGAATGCATAGATGAACATCAGTCACTGCTTAACGATATTGTATGGTCGAATGATAAAGGCAGATTTACCGGCAAATCCAAAGGCAAAAGAGAGCAGAAAGCAATTATGTCACCAAGAACTACCAATTGCAGAAAGCAATTGGTAGGTCTTGGTGACATAATTTTCAAAACAAATAAGCCTAAGAGCCAAGCATACATTTAAGCATACCCTGTAATGGAATATATGCAGAACCTCTTATTTTTGTGAGGTGATCAAAACTTTATTGTTTGTGTCAGTTTTCCTGTCCAAATATTTGGATGCTTTTCCCATAATACTTCACACAGAGTAGGCAGGGAGCTGGCTCCTGTGACGCTCCCAAAATATAATTCAATACATGTGCTAGTGGCGCTTAAGGCAATTCACATGCGTAATTAACTCATTCCATACCAGTCCCTGCTTTTCCGTATATTTACCTAAATTTAAGACGACACCTGCATATCTAAATTCTTCTTGAAAAGAGCTATTGTTCAAGTACCAACATGCCTGTAGTGTTTAGTCAGTGCTTCTGGCACTGACAAAGGCCTGTCACCATACTATGGAATGGGTTAATCACATATGACACTGCATTTGCCAAAACCAGAAGCTTACATCAAATGGTCATGTAATATATAAATATCACTGACCTGCATACATGACTTTGTGACCTAGTCTAACGAAGATGTCCATATTACAACCGATTAATAATGTGTGAAAAAAGCAAAAGGACCCGAATGCTACAGGCCACACAAATAATAAATTGATATTAGTGTTACTCAGATACTTGTGTTGTGATAGATTTGTTTATTTTTTTTGGTTTGGCCTTGTTCCGGTACTTGGTGAAATGAAACAAAAAAATCACACACAGAGTGTCTATAACCTAAAGATGAATAATTTACAGATACATTTCTGTGAGCAACTGTGTGACCCAACGACCAATTTCTACCACCGTGGAAAACAATTGATGTAGACTGAGCTTGCTTTACGATCCGTTTAAAAAAATGGGGTCTCTACCGCCCCGACAACTTTGGAAACGAACTGCTCAATCGTATTGAAGAAAACTGGAAAACCTACATGTTCACATTTATTCTCATGGTCACCATGCTAACTTGCACTCAGCAATTTGTGGAAAGGATACGTTGGTATCAGAATGGTAACAGGCACATATAGTTTCCTGCGAAGTATGGAACATTGATTTCTAATAATTATAAACTTGAAATGCCATCCTGGGATTATTGGTACACCTGTGCATGACCTATCTATTGGGAATCAAAGTCACACATGGGTGGTCAGTTCATTGTCCTCATTATGCATTAATACATAGAGTGGGGTAAGGTCAGCTTTGTGAATCTACCACCAAGGCAGGATTGACGAAAGTCAAGTCAGAATGGCAGCGCGGGGGGGGGGGGGGCGGGGGGGGGTCCTCTCAGTTTCAAAGTAACAAACTAGCAACAGTGTTTCGGGGGAGTATTTGACATGTTTACATATACTCAAAATAAAATTATTGACTGTTTTGCAAATTTGGCTGAAGTTTGTTTCAGATATTTCATACATTTTGAGGACAGTATATGTACCGATTGGCAGGAACGATGCATGAACCGAATTAACTGACGTGTGAAGGCTATTACATATAATAACATATCGTGGACATAATGCCAGACGCTTTCAGCAGCAGCACCGCACGGACAGGCTGGTGACGCTTTGATGCCTTTTTGGAACAGATTATCATTCAATTGGCTGCAACCCATGCGCAATCTGGAGTGAAAGATAGATATGTACCTTGTACCTACATAAAAAAGTTCGGGATATTTCAGCGGTAATTTCTTGGGGCAAAAATTCTCATTTTAAACTAATTCAAAGTCCGTAAATTATGCACGTCGAGTGGCAGAAGATTCCACAAGTTAATGGCAGAAGGAAATAAGGATTTATCAAACTACATTTATCTTGAATGGAACAAAAGCACCTCAAACCGCCTGTCAATATCAGGCCACCGCCTGGTGTTATAAGTGAGATTTTCGTTTGGTGCTGGGACGTTAGGGAAAGAAGCATACAAATAATTTGGAGTTAGCCTGTGGATAATTTTTATAGCATTATTCTTAATACGTTGGAAATGGGGAGTGCACGGCAACTTCACCTTATGGCCAACCTCCCTGTCTCTCTGACTGTGAACACGTCTCCCAAGTTTTCGTTCTGCCTGAGCAATACTTTTGGAGGAAAAGTTCCTATGAATTCTAAATAGTAACAGTGCACTTAAGAAGCAATATTTTCCAGATAAAATATAATCTTACCATATACATTTATGCATGGTCACCATTACAGGCTATATTCAAGAAATTCCAAGCTAAATACCTGGGATATCCTTACCAAATAAGCAAACTTCATAAGACTAGCCATTCAAACTAAATACAAATACCTACATGCTTTCATAATGAGAAATGTCAAAATACTATGAAAGCTATGGAAAAAAACATAGTTAGAAGTATAAAATCCACAACAAACATGTGGACGAAAATTAAGATTTCAGGGTACCAGAGAATCATTCCATGCAAATTCAAAGCACAAAGGCATAAAAATATAAATAAATAACTACAACAATGACTGTTTTGGGAACATTCAACAGAAACCCATCCATGACACACCCCACCAAGTTTGAAGTGAATCTATCTGACACACTTTTAGAAGTGAAAATGGGAAATTTCATTGCAATCCTAATTGCCTTACGCAGAAAAACTAGGGGTGGATGCCATAACTGATAAGTTTCCAAACCGAAATAAAAAAAGCAGATAACTAACTGACTGACTGACTGACTGACTGACTGACTAACTAACAAACTAAGCAACACCACTTAGTCAACAGATTTGTTTGATCCTTCCACAGGGTACACTTCACCTACATTTCAGCCCATCCTGAGTGACGGCTTAGCAAAGAAGTCATTAATAGCAAAAGCACACAAAATTTGACAAAACAGAAATTATCGCAATCTGTTGAACAAATTAAGGTACATGGGGTCCACAGTAGTGGTTTGTGAAGTAAATGGCTATTCTGCATAGAACTACAGCCCCGCACATTGATGAGAATGACATTACTGGCTAATGTCGACAGAGATTTGACGGAGCACCCGATTAAGCATTCTATGTTTTCGATGCTCATGGCGAATCTCTGGTCCAGCAATAGTTTTAATCACTGTGTCAACAATCAAGATGAGTGGTAGTTGTTACTCTGCATACCGTTCTAAAGGCATTTAACAGGATCCCCATGTTTTACAAAGTCAAAGTTTCTGAGCTGCTAAAATACCACAGAAATATAAATTGTCTACTCGTCGATTTACAGCCTAAATAGCTTTTCAGCATGCATTCAATGTTCCAATTTGAGTATAGTGGGTACATAGAGAATTATACATGGCTGACAGTGAGTTACTTTTCCTAACAGGTATCGAGTAATGTTTCCCATCAACAACGACCCTGAGTGAGAGATAAGGAGTAACTCACTCCCCACCCATGAAATTTTGTTTATTCTATGTGGAAGTTGATATTCATCGGAAAACAAAACAAAACAAAACAAAAAACAAAAAACAAAAAAACAAAAACAAAAAAACAAAAACAAACAAAAAAAAAAAAAAACTGGGCCTGCTTTTAGTGCCAACTTGGCATGCCGTGTTTATTTCCGTTCGTCGCAGGTATTCAACATTACATGTGACATATAGTCAAACATATGTCGTGTACATCAAAATTTGTCTATGTGTAAATGCACTACATCAGTGATGCAAGCGCGTCACAATAGACCTTTTCAATACGTTAGAGGGCGTTGTGAACGTTTAGTACATTTTGTCACTGGTGGTGGCTCTGCCTGTAATCGGAGTGTTCTGGTCGCCATTGAGCACTTGTTTAGAAATGGAGGCAAATGCAAGAGAAAGCGGAGCAGAAGTTGAAAGGGAGAATTCAGATTATATGTGTCTGCACCATACATGCATAATCACTTTTAAATCACAGCATAAGAAACATTTTTGGGTCGACTACAATGCGGTTAGTGTTATATTCAAACATCACGCCAGCCTAGCTGGCAAGAAGCAGCCACACACAAACATGGTATCTTCAGCAAGTACTTACAGAGCACAGAACTGTGCCGATTGAGGCCCCTGTTGCATTGAAAATAAACTAAACAGGAGGTCACTTCCTATCACATAACTCTTCTTGTAAATACTTTTGATAAAATGAGTACAGGAAGGGTTCTGTCCCGAAAATACACAGGACACAATCTTCGATGAACAAGCCGTTCAGGTTTTTCAAAATGGCGGCCGACGCCACACGATTGAACATCCCACCAACAACTCCACAAGACTGCTCTCAATTACACATGTGGTTTTACGTTATTAGTGCGGCAATACATATTTGAGACGTCACTCGAATGAATATGGGCGAAATATATCTATCAACCTTTTAAATGCAACATTAATCGGCGTCAACATGCACAGCTAGTGAAGCCCATTCAGGGTACAGCAAAGCCACGAGCCTGGCCAAAATACCACCGAGAAACACCGATAAACACAAATAAAACTGATCCATGCCTAGGATAATAAAAGTGGTGCAAAAAATCTTTGGTCTGGTTGTTTACTGCGATCATTCTGGCAATTTGGCACACATCAGTGGTCTCGCTTCCCCAATATTGGCGTATGGCACTGACCGTCTGAAGCAGAGGTGTTACACCCCGATTTTCCCAATCCGCGAAGCACTGTTGAAAACGACGCCAGCGCCATCTATCGTACTGCAAAGGTCTATTGAGTTGTAACAATGTTTAAGTCATGTGATCTACAGTGAGTTGTTATTTTTAAATTTCAGTCGGAGAAATAATAGTTTGCTTTCAAACATAGAAGAAAAAGCCTTATTCCTCGTGTCAAGTGCCATTCATTGTAAGTTCAAGGCTGCGGGTAAAGACGCTTGTCCTGCAAGTGAAAGCAATTGTAAGAAAAGGACTGTTTGTCACATATTGCTGTGGGTGTTACCTTTGAATATTAAATATGAGTCAGTCTAATGGTGGTACAACAGACAGAAAACTTTGTTTTTCCAATCATTCTTTTTAATGGCGCCAATTGAATATGTACCGTCCTGCTATGTCATCATTGAGGTACTGATCAGTTTTGTATGCTTTGTACTTGGAGCGATATTATTTTGCTAAGAGATTTTAGCCAGTTGCTGAGGGAATTCTTTCACAGAATCTCGGACATCATGCCGAGAATTTCCCAGGATTTCTTGCTTGTGCAAATGGAGACTCTGTTCAAAGGTAAGTAGAAAATGTGTAGACAGAACATGTCAGCATGACAACATGCATATCAACATCTCACACTTTGTGTCACCACAATTTGACCATCTTGCACAAGGACAAGTAACAAAATGTTCTCCATAACTGCAGAACTTTTTGCATTATCCCCAACGCAGCTGTGTTTCATTTAAGTGTTTGAAATTTTGCAAAACAAATCAAAAATTAAAAAAAAAAACAAAAAAAAAAGGAAAAACAAAACAAAAACAGAAAAAAAAATAAAAACAAAACAAAAAAAAAAAAAAAAAAAAGAAAATAAAAACAAAAACAAAAAAACAAAAAAACAAACAAACCCAAAATGAATAATTATAAATAAATAAATAAATAAATAAATAAATAAATATGATAAAAAGTCACGATCACATAAATAGATCATGGAAAGTTTCCCGATGTATATTTGTGTTTTGTCTTTTAATATGTGGCATCATTAAAAAAACCGACTAAATGAGCTAAGGTTATGATTAACTGTACAACCCATTCTCATAGATAATGACCAACTTACGACAGAGGTTTCAATAGCTACTGTATGGCATATACCCACAATAATTAGTATGGCATTATAAAAGATACCAGTTTAGACAGCATGTCTCAATAATAACCAAGTGATTCAACGATGGTATTGAATTCAGCAAAATACGTATAAATTTAAAAATCTATAGAGCATATACACACCAAGGACTTATTTCGAACACAGGCTTCAAACAATAGTGACGCTTCGAACCAGGTTGCACTGTAACGACTAACTTACGACAGAGGTTTCAATAACTACTGTATAGCTTAGTATTAAGAAGCATAGTCTCATCCCCATTAGAATACCATAAAAAGATACCAGTTTAGACAGCATGTCTCAATAATAACCAAGTGATTCAATGATACTGTTGAATTTAGCAAAAGTGACTCAATGATACTGTTGAATTTAGCAGAATACGTATGAAGTTAAAAATCTACAGAGTATATACACACCAAGGCCTGATTTCGAACACAAGCTTCAAACAATAGTGACGCTTGGAACCAGGTTGCACTGTAATCTCTTTGTGTCACAACAGTATGGTCGACTCTCAGAACAATTGCAAAAAATTAACGGAGGTTAATATTTATTCGGACAACAAAGTTTAATTTGCAAAAGTAAGTTTTTCAATGAAATATCTCTTCGTTTCTATTCTGAGAGGCAAGGCGAATAAATATCTGCAATGACACAGTAAGGTGACTAAAGCAGTTTTTGGACTCATTTGCAAATCATGAAACTTGTTGATGTAGCACAATAAATATGCTTTATAATTGTATTATCTTATCTTTTGTATGTAAATTAAATGAATAAATAAAGTTTTAAAGATGATCAAAAGTCAAGATCACAAAATGGTACATCCAAAGTTTCCCGAGGTATGTTTGTGTTTTTTTCTTTCAATATGTGGCATAATTAAAAACAAACCCGCCAAAATGAGCCAAGGTTTTGATTAACTGTACAAGTTCCATTAACTCATATGATGAATGGATGACCTCACTTGAACCATTAAGGTCATTTATTTGTCATGTTAGTTTAATTTCTGAGCATAACATACTACTTTTGGTCGTGAAGACACAGCGTCAATCAAAAGTGAATTAGACATGTATTGGTAGAATAGCTTTCATGGTTGACCGCTGCTAATGCTTTGTACAATATTGAATTTGGGGTAAAACACTTCATATGCAACGTTTCTTCAAAAAATATTTTCAGAATATGTTTCATGGTTCACCGCAGCTAATACGTTGTACAATATTAAATTAGTGGTCAAAATATTTCAGGAACGTTTATTCTACAAATATGATGTCTAGTTCGCTTTTGTTTACCATTGTGTTTTGACGACGCGATGCAGTAATGGCATGTTCATGTGCCACATGGTAATGGGGTTGCTGTCAGCGAGGCGTAGGGTCTGTAATGTAATCAAATTTCTACTTGAAATGTTCTTTTGAATTACTCTAACCAAATATATATTAAAATTTTTTGCAGGTACAAACTCACAAATCCCCGACATTGTTTTACACAGCACAACGAACATGATTGTGTTTCATTCATGGATGGCTTCTAACAGTGTTGGAAAAGATCAGGATCATATATTAAGTGCTGTGAGTCGACTTCCCAGACACAAACAACACACCACTGCCAGTCACACGCATAGGGCAACATGGAAGTAGATTTAAGGTGAACTGACCACCATCGTGGGGCCTACTCTCACGGACTGATTAGGGACATATTCGGCATTTCCCTACCTTTGTGTATTTGCCTGTGACTCCAAATTACTGTTGCTATAAAGTTTAAACAGCCGGAAAATTTGCTTTGCATGCGGCAATATAACAAACCGTCTAATTTTGTGTGTTACGTCCGTAAATTACGAAAGATTCACACACGTTCACGGGGCGACATCATGGAGGACACATTGCAACACGACCCATGATTGACTCATTTTCGCATGTGACTCACTAATCGGGTGATGTGTTGCTTGTCATACCATGTAGCGGCGCAGCTCAGGAGTTTGTGTTCAAATGTAGGAAAGATAGTGATGCGTGCACTCGATTTTTTTTTAAAAAAAAATTATTTGAAATATTATTTTTTCCTTGGGTGGAGGTGGGTGGGGTGTGGTGAATTTGAATTAAGAACACCTTTAATTGCGAGGAACTTGCCAATACTACATACGCAAATTGACTACGATGTACCGATAGCATTCATGGTATAGGGTAGCATTCATGGTATAGGTATGCAAACGATGTCCCCTCATTAGAGGCAAAGATAGAGAGGTTCCCAAAATGAATGCCCATTAATCTTTCTGAAAGTTTACTTGGGACAGCGACTCCTATAGTCCCAGAAATTACACTGTAGTTTTCATCGTAAATTACCCCATGCAAACAATTTACTTTTTAATTTGTGTTTTATTATTTTGTCAGTTTTTACATTGGTCTGCCGTATCGACTTATTAGATGCTTTATGATCGGTCCGACGGAAAAATACCGGCCAAAACCGGGGATCTGTGACTTTTCGCCAGCACTGTTAAAATTCCAGATAGTCGATAGGTTTTAACGTCGAAAAACAAATTATTAAAATGGGAAGGAACTGTAGTAAGTTATGCTTTCCACACAATAATTAAAGTATTTTTATAAGATAGGGCCTGTATATTGCAACGGATTATAGTCCTTATCCAGGCTAGGTCAAGATTGATGATGGATGATGTCGACTAAAAGTCCAAGTTTACCAGGAATTTGGTTTCTGCAGTAGAACTCAGAATTTAAGTTATGACTTCAATGTTGCACATGGTAGTAGTCCTTTAGTAGGGCTTGGTCAGCTGAGAAGATAGATGACCTGGACCAATATTTTCAAGGTCACCTGGTTGGTCGGTCTGTCTGTGAAGAGACTGTGGTTTCCGCACCATTACTCAAGAAATAGTTGAGGTAAGACTTTGATAGTGTCCAAATAAATACTTTTATATAAGTGGTAGGCAAAACATGAAGGTGGATGACCCTGACCCTGTTTCCAAGGTCACAAAGGTATTATAATAAGTTACTGTTTCTGCACAATAACCGGAAAAGTAAGAGGTAGTCAAGTTCTGAAATGGATGACCTGCAGTCAATTTGTAAGGTCCCAGATCCACATTACTAAATTTGATTTCTGCTTTATAACTGTAGATTTTTTTTAGCCAGAGATTATATAGTGTAGATGCTTATAGTCAACTTTAAGTGGTACATCAGCTTGAAAGAAGGGTAACCTTGACCAAGATCACAAGTTAACTTTAGTGAATTTGGTTTCTTCATCCACATCCCCAAGGTCATGGGTACCCCATTTAGTACTACTAACTGGGTGATAAGGGCAAACACAATGACGGTGGGTGACATCTTTTTTTTTATTACAAACATGTCGTGTCCCCATTAAACAGACTATCTTGTTGGACCTATAGTGGCAAAAAAGTCCAATTTATAAATACAGATAGAAACGAAGAGTTTAAAAAATTGCTGCGGAGGAACACCATGTGATCAAAATATGGTCAGTTCCACTAAATTGATTTAGTAGGCCCATCCCATATCACAATGGGAGCCTCATAGCGCCACGAAATATTGCTCAGTTCTAGCTTGGCAGCCCATAAGTTGCGATCCTATTTGGGTTGCAGTGAAATTACGATCCTTTGAACATTCTATGGGTCCTACACCAGTTCTGTTTTTACATAACAAGGCAAAATATATAATATACTTTCTCTTAAAACAAATCCTAACTGATGACATATCAAGGTGCTTTAAGCATGCCGGTAAAAGTATGGATGAACATTGGAGCAAGGTTGACCTTGAAGGCCTCACCCAGGCCCAAGAACACTTGTGTGGCACATATTTGTGATTCCTCAAAATACGAGAGAGCATATAATTCTATGTGGACAGTGTTTTGATATGCCATCCAAAACTTTGGTCTTTATTCCTTATCAATTCAAATGAAAGAGTTTGATTCATAAAACATATTCATCATTTATGCTGACAGATGTCCTAACATCTCCACATGCCCTATCCATATTGACAAGTGCACTTGAACATGTGTTTCTGCAAGTCTAACAGCAGCAATCGCTCTGATTGGTCCATCTTGGTCATGGGAACCGGAATGAACCAATAGGAGTCAGTAGCTCATTAAACCACGATTTAGTCTCTTAAACGGAATGAAAATAGATTTGTTTTTGTCTTTGATCCGGAAACCTGACATGCCTTCAATACAAAGTGTTAACTGAAGGGTCTGCCAGGGGAAAGATCTGCCATCGGTTAAATTAGGTCATGCTGGCACCAAAATCTGATCAGTTCATCATGTTCACTAAATATGGCAGTAACGAGAATGTGCACATCCGGACGGACTGAAATTTGGACGGACATCCGAAAGGAAGGACAACCCGAAAACATAAAGGGTCCCCAAATGGGAACAAAATACAGGGAGGCATTCTGCAGATATCGTGGTAAGTAACCCAGCGAATATGTAATTAGGCTGCCGTTTGCTCAAATTAGGCCACGATTACACCAAAATATAATCAGATCTTTCTTTGATACAATATAATCATACTATAAGCAAGGTACAAGGACGTATTCTGGAGATATTGCAGTAACGAGCCCTAGCTAACATATAATTAGGCTGTCATTTGCTAAAATAAGGTCATGGTGACACCAAATTATAATCAGTTTATCTTGCTCGGTAAGATAAACATATAGCCAAATTTGAACAAAATGCATGGAGGTATTCTGCAGATATTGCGGTAACGAGAATGTGCAAAGATGGATGGATGGACAACCCGGTAACATAAGGGGTCCCCCCATGGGCCGGAACCTTAACAATGACCTTCTGCAGCTTTTGTGATTTTTTTTTTCTTCAGGCCCATTTTTGGTCTAGGCCTAGGAAAAACGTTTCAAGGGTGGCCTCAGTACGATTTGACTAACCAACGATGATTAACATCACCATGATGCGACCTTCATTTAACTGAAGAACAACGATTCTGTCTTGACAGCAATGATAACCATTATCATGTTCCGGCAACCTATCAGCAAAAGTGCTATGTTATGCAATATTTATTTTACTACGTCCTGGCTAGTTTGCTTGAAAGAATATTTACCTAATTACACCACCAGGGCACTTTCAAAAACAGATAACTTACATGGTCACGTACATGCATTGCTGATGATTCTTTTAGGTATATGCCATTTCCGGGAAGTTGTAGCATTTTAATTATTTGTACGTTTTTTATTGCCAAAGAAAAGAAAGCACTTAGGGTCAACAGATTTCATTCATGAAGTCAACTGTATAACTGGGGCAACAAACTATTGATGGAAATTATGATTTTCAAATAAAGTAGTCAAATTTGGACACTGGCAATAATTGAAATTGGTGCATTTTAAATACATTTTTCATGCATGTACAGAATAAAATGTTCTTTCTTTGAGCCTGTTGAATGAGATATAAAAAAATCAAGAATATGTAGATGATAAGTTATGAAGACGTAATAAAAACCTTGAGCTATACTTCGTGTATTTGCTGTTTTTTTCTTTCAAATAGACATAGCACCTCTTTTCTGACTCGAGACAGGTACTAACTGAAAGTTTGATCGAGATGATGCATGCATCTCTAAACATTATGGGGTATCTTGCTCCATACATATGCCATTAAAAAATGCTGAGCGCAATTAATACTTGCTCACAACGTCATTCATACAGATTTCCCAACCCGCCTTATATTTCGTAAAAAGGACTCATTTATATCCACAATTTCCAAAAATGGTGTTTTCAGCTTCATTTTGAATATTCATGTTTTACCAGTTTATCCACTCAATGTGTATGGCGGAATTAGAAGTCAAAATCAGTGCATACTGTAGCAAATGCAGTCAACCGTGGCACATAGAGGCTATAAGCAGGCCCAGGAGGGATATCACTATCCAAGTGAAGGTAGTTAACAATATTTAACTGGAAATGGTCTTGTCTAAAGTTGTGCTTAAACTTGAATTCTTCATCATCATTTTATCCTAGTATGAATATTCTTAGTCATTTTCTGTGCTTTTTATTTTTTCCACCCTGACTTGATCTTACGAGGTAGTTGTCTAGGTAAGGTTCTATGTCGAAAAAGAAATCCCGCCGCAATAGCTTATCATATAGCCTCTTACTGAACAGTCAGAAACGCAAGCAACTTCTGATTATTGTTTTGCACTGTGAACATGTCTTGCCCAGTGAGCACATGTGACCTTATACATTACAAGAAAGAATAACTGCATCTTTGAAATGCACGAACAGAAAAAAGGAAGAGAAACGATGGATAATTATCTTAAAAAGTAAATTGTTTTACATTTTTACAAAGTAAATTGTTTTACGTTTTTACAATCAATACCCAAACTCCATAAGCCAAGTTTATTTTAGCTGGAAAGGAAACGCCTCTGGTAGGTTGACTTTCCTTGTGAGTTGTGCGAACCGAAAAAAAAGGTCTGCTAAATCTGTGTGGTGATAACATGCAATAAGTCTCCAGTATACATATTTTAGGAAAAATATACACAGGAAATATATTAAAATATGTGACTGGCTAGTTTAAAAATAAATAGAGCAAACATGTGCAGGTCTTGATTACAATCGACTCCACCCCCCCCGACACACACACCTGCCCCTCCCCCCCCCGCAAAAAATTGGAAAAGAAACCATAGCAATATGCAGAAAGTATGACAAATAGCCATGTACCTACAGGCTGTTGCATATTCATACCCATTAATAATAAAGCACCGTCCACTTTACATTTCAAACAAAGCAGGTTACATCACACAGAAAGCCAATGAAAAGTGAAACATTTATGCCTCGGTCTGTGCAGGTTGATGTTGGTTTCACACAATGTTATATACGCCATTGTGGTTATCATAACAAGCAAATTAAATGTGACTCACAAAACTTTCATATAGCATACATTTTAGCTGTGCATTGGCTGTGTTTGAGCAGTACGTCTGTTGAAACCCATGACTTTTGAATAACTCCTGGTAGTACTTGTAATGTAACTCCATTGCAGCATCATTCCTACTATATGAAGAGAAAACGGATCAAAACTCACTCAGAAGACCTTGATGCATTCAAAAATTGGTCCTGCCCTGAGATATATCGAGTTTTAGTTTAGCATCAACTGCGAGGAATGTGTTGACGATGGCCTAGCTTAACTTTGGGCTCATAGTATATCAGTGGGGACTCAATTGTTTTAATGACCTAGTTGTAATCAGATCCCATTAAGGTTGATTCCCAACAAGTTCATTTGTTTGTTTTTATCTATCTATCTATCTATCTATCTATCTATCTATCTATCTATCTATCTATCTATCTATCTATCTATCTATCTATCTATCTATCTATCTATCTATCTAGCTAGCTATTTATTTATTTTTATTTTTTATTTTCTTTTTTTTTTTTTTCATTTTCATTTTCAAAATTGACAGTATGTTGAGCATTTTATCCATGCGGTAATAAAAGATATCTACTTTTTCTTGTGAAAATGCTATATGTCTTCGACCTTATTTACAAAACCATAAAAATGCACTAACCCATCAAAATCTGCCCGTTTGATGTTATACAGTTCTCTGTGAATAAAATGTTTCCCATGCAATAATATGTTATTAAAAGATAATAACGGTTTTTATTGGTATTTTTTGCAAGAAAAACAAATGCCATGTTCTTTCATAGGTTTATGGTATCATGAATTAGGTGTTTCATCCACCACTCTTGATAACGTTTCCTAAACACTGACACAAAGTTGTATCCTAGTATCTGGAAGCAGTTGAATCTGGAGTTTTACAAAATGGCATATATCGGGTTGAACGGTATTCATTTTATGGATCCTTGTCCAAAGCCGTGTTATATTGAAAATTGAAATAATTGCAAAGTGGCCTCTGTAATTTAGTGATAAGGAAAATGAAACCTGTTGACTGTTTGTCTCCTGTCATTGGTGAAAACAAGTTGTTTTTTCCCATTTTATTACACTTGTTAGAAATACTTTTTCTCTCTGGCACCAAAATCCAGCAGAAATCTTTACTTCTCATTGTAAAAATGTATTTGGTTTTGCCTGATATCTTGATACTGGGTATATTTATGACATCATTATATCCTACATTATGACAATTTAGGTCTTGGTTCCATGATGCTGGAATCTCCATTTATTAATAAAAAGAGAACTTAGCTGTTTAATCGTATTTGTCTTTAAGTTAATGGTTAATGATTCCTTCTTCGTACCACTGTTTGTAATATTTGTGTCCCTAGTTATATGATCATTGAACCATATATAGCTTCTTCTCCAACCTCTTTGGCATCGTTTGGTATAAAATAGGCTTGAATTTTTTTTTCCACTTTTAAAATCTGTATTAAATAATGATATATGTTTATGTTCTATGTCCAAGTCACATCTACCAAAGAATAAATGGTTTAAGTTAAAGCTGTTGAAGTACGCTAGAGAGACAGCCTTCCTCCTTGTAGCTAGTCGACTATTGATCCACTTTTTCTAGTTTATTTGTCAGGCTTTCACTTGAAATTTTAAGTGGAGCAGCTTTCAACATCGGTCATATGTCGTTTTATGAAAAAAGTGTCACTCTTAACCTTAGCAGTACCACTGTTTCATATGGAATTGTATGTGCTCAATTCGATACTCTGCATTAATGTAGCATGTACATTTTGTTCCGAAATTATTCTCTGACAAACTTGATGTATGGGGTTGGTGTCAAGCTATGCCTCATATGTCATGCAAAGCATACCTCTTTTGCAACCATGCACACAATTATACTCTCAATGTATAAGCCTTTAAAAGAAGCAACCAATATCGACATAAACAGATGTAGTTTTCAATTATATGCATGGCTTCCACAGAAACCATAAGCTCAAGCTGTAGCCACACTCTTGCTTTGAAGTAATTGTTCTCAACTTGGTTGTGATTGGTATCCATTATAAAGAGAGCACTCAAGCCTATTTTAAAATAATAGGAATGGTCTCACTTTTGGGGGGGGGGGGTAACCAAGATGATATTTGTAATGGAGCAAAAGTGTATTTCATGAATTGCGTTTACTCTAGGTATGGGGAATGACTGTTGAATGCAACAACATGTCATAATTAAAAGTAACTTGGAAATATTTCCCAAGCCCTGTTTCTGAGTGCCAGTATTTTTTACTTATATAATCTGTTAATCCGTTGTACAATTTATATAATCTTTCAATTCGTTGCAATTCGGCTGTATTCGGTATGATTTGGTGCGAATATTCTCATAATGCATACTAGGTCTTGGACAAGTTACCTCTCAAGGTCGGGTCAACTGATCCACACATTCTGATTGAGTACTGAATACTGTTGCTGTGTCTTTTGGACGTTAACATCACAGGAGCAGAGCATCTCAAATTAAGTCCCATTAAGATTTTAGATAGAAAAAAAAATTAGTAACTGTGACGTTTTTAGAAAGGCACTGCTACTTTAGAAATATTTTTGTAAAATTTCATAACTTTTTGTATGTTTGGAGACATGTTTGGCACGGAGTACTCAATCATGGACGTAAGGTACACAAATGCAACTGTTAAAAAAAAAAAAAAGTAAAAGAAAGAAAAAAAGAGAAAAAGAGAAAAAAATCTAATCACATGAACCTCCTATTATTTCGTTTTAACTTGTTGCTATCGATATAAACCTGAAGTAGAGTGCAAAGGAAGTTGTGACTTAACGTTTTTGATAGGAGACATAAGCCAGCAAATGTCACTATTTTGACATGTAAGTGTTTTAGGCCTAGATTATTGGTCCAAGACCTACAATGCCCAATCTTTCTGTAACATGGATTTCTGGCTTATGTAATGTTTTTTTCCGTTTAATGAAAAGTTGCGCATATAGGTACTTGGTCGGAATGCAACATAACGATGCGTGGCTGTGTAAAACTAGACGTGTACTTGGCCGCTGGAATGAATTGAGGGATTCTTTTACTTCTACAGCATAAAAGATGAAAACAAGACTTGAAAGCATCGGGGAATTCATGTTATCGATAATGATTCTGTTTATTCAAAAGGAAATTCCGTTTTCAGTATATCGATTCATTTTTACAGTATGGTCCACCCTAGACATTCTGCTATCTAAGTCAGTAGCAGTTACTATAGGTCGACGTGCAAAGCACAAAAAGGTTATTTCTACATAAATACATATTATGGTTCTTCAGCGGGTATCTATCGGATATCATATTTAAGAGCCTATTTAACCAATACAACCCACATGGAAAGTAAAGAATATACGACATATTGTAGTGAAATGAGATACAAAATAATATATAGACCCTTGTTTGCGACAACATTTCTTCAATGGCAGGTAAATGTATGTTTCAACTATTCTTATAAAAATATAGCTGCCTGCCTTGCAATCCCTGAAAAGATCCGTATACCACCACAGTACATTAAAGCCTCTTGAGCATTGTACAAACTAAAATATAAAAACACAATGGATATGTTACTGATTAGAAGGCATAGCATTCAAAAATCATATTCTGTTTGTCAAATATTAATATACTTTTATGAGAGAAACCATGAATACTTGGATGCAAAGAATGAAAATACAGCCCCTGTAAGAAGGAGACCAAAGAATGAAAATACAGCTTCAGTAAGGAGACATATGTTCTCTTTGTGACCTTTTTGGCTGGGGTTTGTAGTGGGCTCTGATCCAATTCTCTTTAAAACAATAAAGCTTATCACACTAATAGGTTGCAATTGGATGCATACTCATCGGTAATAATGGTTGGCTTCACAGCTGTTAGGGGCATTTTATTCTAAAGGGCTAGATTTGTCCTCTCTTAGTACTCTGATGGTAATTTGCAACTTAGTTGCCTAAAACATTGCATGTAAACACACATCATACATGGTAAATTCAAGTGTGTAATGTAATCAATTCTGATAAGGTCATTTAATTAGCCTTAAGTAACTACAGCTCAAGTTGTTATTAATATACTAGAACAACCTGATGAGAATATATGTGCACTATTGTGCATTGCCATATACTTTTCAGTAGATACTCACACATTATAGTTTCTGATTTTGGCCACCCCTGTTGTGAACTTCAATGATGTACATAAGGGTACATACTCTGTAATTTTTTTTATAAAATAGGGCCTTCAGTCCCCGGGCCAAATACCTCGAAATGAGACTTCGCCGATTTTTTTCACCAAACTTTGCCCAATTCAAAACGTAATAGATTTTCATCAAATCATGCATTATTTTCTATCTCAATATACATCTAAAGTTGACATTCAAAAGTATTGCTCTCATTGATGTCGTCTGCTGTTGAAGTATTTAAAGATGGAAACGGTACAGATTTTGCAGCTGTGGCGGTGTAACAAATGGGGTTGCAATTTTGCGTGATTTTCTGGTACTACTTTTGTGGCCTCAGAGAAAGATCACCGTTCCAAAAATGACGATTCCACACCCTACTAGAGCAAGTTATGTAAAATCAATCGGTCCGATTTTAAGACCAGGTTCTGGCGTATTCAAGCCCAAGTAACCATCTTGAAAGGCGTCCGAAACCTAGAGAGAAGGACGTCGATAAACAGGTGGGTGAGGGTTTTCCCCCCCAAAATTTTGTCATTAAACTTGAAAAAAAACTCCCTCATATTTGGAAACTGTAGCTCTTTACAAACCGTTTGATACCTAACACTTAGAATTTGATCAAGTTTTTCTGTGCAGAGACGTATTTATGTTAATGAACATCTTGATTGTCGAAGGGCGCAGGCAGGGCCATCTGGGAAAACTCATTACAAGGCAATGCTGAAGTTCTTTTCCTCAGGCAATGAACTTCAAATAATAATGATAATAATGATGATGATAATAATGATGATGATGATAATAATGATGATAATGATGATGATGATAATAATGATGATGATAATAATGATGATGATGATGATAATAATAATACAGTCAGGCAGCGTTTATCTCGCACCATCTGTTTTTGTATACTTTGCCGGATTAGCAAGGCTGCCAGATTAACAAATCACAGTATAATTCACCAGGATATATAGAGAATAAGAGACCAAATTTGCACCTAACAGTGAGTAAATAAAAACATAATCACATGCACGTATTACCAATCATATGAAATTTGAAAAACGAAACGTGCAAATTATAGGGAAAAAACTTTATTCGGTGTATTCATATCCGTATGTACAATTAATGTTACATTCAAAATTACTCGAGCGAGTGGGCATAAATGTCCCAACCCTAATGTTTATCTCACACACAGATTTGGACATATTTTGCCTTTAATAGCTTATTTTGGCAAAAAGAAATCCGAAATCTTTTTTTTTGTTTACTGCGCTCACTTTTCATATCTTTTAACTATTCTTCTCTGCGCCGAACTTTTGCTACGTCGTCACCACAAATTCTCTCATTGGATTCTGGCCATTGCAATGAAATTTAACCATTTAAGGCGGGAACAATTAAACATCTTATCAACTCTGAACTTGTTTGGAACACATCAGGTGATTGTTGATTTTGCGGTACGGCGCAATAAGGTATGTTATTGCAAGGTATATGCTCCATTGAATATCACGTGACGGATTAAAGAGGCAAATTACATTGAAAAAAGCCCTTTTATTCTGCAATTAACATGCCGGTGACGAAATTCAAGGGTGCCGGATTATCATTTAGTAAATCAATGGGGAAATCCGTTCACAGCTCATTGTTGCCGAATTTCAAGGGTGCCGAATTATCAAGTGACGGTTAAAGGCGGCCTGACTGTAACAATAATGATGATGATATTACTACTACTACTACTACTACTACTACTACTACTACTACTACTACTACTACTACTACTACTACTACTACTACTACTACTACTAACAATAATAACAATAATAGTAATAATAATATGAAACTGTGTTCAGTTTAACTAGCAGGTCTTTTGTTTCACACTGGCTAGCTTCTAGTGCAATTTTATTTTAAACTTTTTTCCGTTAAAAAGTTCCAAGGTATTCTTCTCACATTATGCATTTGTTTGGTGTGTGTGGTTGTCTAATTCACCAGGGCCTGTGGCAATACTTTCTGGGCACTCACAGCGTGAATTCCAGTGGTTGTGTTGGTCTAAACAGGATTTTATCTAGCCAACCAATGCACATTTTTATTTTGCTTGGCGCCATTTGAACCACTTAATGAATGCCTAAAAATTATCAATCTACACAATGTTATAAGCGAATGACAGCCATGTGCCTACTTCATTTAACAAAATCTGACATAATAAAGGTTGGTGCATCAGATCAAATAACACTGGACGCCTGATAAGCTTTAGAAACAAACCTTACAACCTACCCTCCATTGAAAGTAAGATGAAATCGAAGACCATGCCAGCGATGTATGGAATATCATTTTCTCCAAAGGACGGGAGTATAGAGCTATTTGCTCACAAATCTGCCGCAGCATGTTACTTGTTTATGGAGATAAATATCATTTAAGTTGACACTTTCATTCTTTTAAAATTGGTTGAGAATGATATAGGCTCTGGCTATGATTTATTGTTATTGCTTTCCTCAGCAGAGAGGCAATCCTGGAACTGCTGTGGCCCTAGGCTTATCCCATAATTCAAGCATTGGAGTATCAGTGCCTTTGTAGATTGTGGCTACAATATTGTGAGAAATATATTCATTGAGCTTTTATAATGAAGAAGCCAATCTTGTGAGATAATTATATTGCAATACGGAACATACGTATTGCCCTTCCAAAATTTCTTACCATGTTGCTAGGTAGCGGGTGACAATCAGCTGGCACGATGTGGGCATTGTGATGGAAAATAAGAAGTGTCATTAATAATTGCTGGAAGATGGATTAATTATTCCAAACACACTGCCCCTACATCTATCAAACTGAGTATACTGGAAGAATTTGACCATGACTTTTATCAAGTTTTTTTTGTGTATATTGCTTGTTTGATAAGGTGAATATACTCTGCCATCTATAATACAGGTATCAACCCATACATATCGACGCCTCCATTTAACGGTACAAGCCAAAGCACTGCAGTCAATATGAATGTCATTTATATTGTAAAAATGGACTTTCCACCTGCGATTTTTGTCTATATTGCATCCTGAAATATTTACGTTGTAAAAACATTCAATGGCTGTGTTATCAATGATTATGTCTACAAGCTACAGTTTTTTAGGATTGAAGAATATCACGAATTTAGGTTTTTGAAGACAACCTGGACAGTTCATACAGACCTATAAGGGTTGAAAATGCCAACTATTTATCCTTCATTTATGTATTGGCTCTCGGAAGTAAGTGATTAATTGTTTTATCATATTTGCAATGCTGACATATCACGTCTTTAATGACTGTTCCTATCAAACCAGTTATATTTCTAGTTATATTCCCCCCACCCCCATTTGAATAAAGCAACATGCTTATTGCAGTGAAGGTGACCTTTGGTGATAAATATCACTTTATATTATAACTGTTTTGAAAAAATATTTGAATAACTTGAGTTTTTGAGGGAAAATCATATTTTGATTCCAAATCTTTTGTTAATGAACTAATCAGGTCTTGAATAAAATACATTAATATGAACTGTTTGAGTGTGACTGTGCACTATCATACGGACTAGTCTTGATTGACATTTTTAATTTGACCCTACATGCAGGTACAGAGTCAGTAAAAAAATTATTCTCACTCCAGCTGGACCCCAAGTCTCCCAGCCCTTGTACGGGTCAAATAACCAAGCATGCTAGTGCAGCACTTTGATGCCATCTCAGTGTTTAAAATGCCCATGGGAATGGTGCGGTCTTCTTATTCTCGTATTTTCAATTGCATTCTATTATAAAGTTGAATTTACAACATTTTGAAAATATTTATCTGTGCCTTGGAATCTTTAGGTGGGCATAACTCGGAAACAGCCGGACGTATTTTGATGGGGGTAAAGAATTTTCAATTTCTGAGGCATGGTCTTAGTCATCTCTGCAAAAATATTGTATTTGAACTGAGATCTGCCAAATGGCCTGGAATCCCGCATATAAAAAATATTCATGAAACCGAAAACAATACTTTGAAAATAGCGAAACGTGTATGTTATACGCTTATGTGTCCATTGACTTTAATTGGACTAGTCATAGCACATTCCACATCCCAAACTAAAAAGGGCACATTACTCACAATTTTATGAAAGGTAACACTCTGACAACCTTGCCACGTCAGCATGATGCTTATCTCGCATCCCAGTACGTTGCACGCTATGCTTATCTGAAACGCCAGACTGCTGTTGACTTGTAGATCCTTCCCGCTGTTATTTTAATTCCAAACCCAGTCTTACTGTAAAGCTGTCCCCTCAGACTTCAACACCTTTCTTTGTCCTTAACAGCGTTGCTGCAATAAAAGCTTACTCCAAACCGTCCAAGGATCGGTAGTAATAGGTAACAAGAAGGCAGCGTGAACAGACGTTATTCGTAAGCCTAAATAAAGTCGAAAGTTTGAATTGTTAAACCTGGATACATTTAGAAATATGTCTAACCTGAAATATTTTGAATATCATTTTCAGCTTGAACTGAGGAAGAGTATGCTGAGCTGATTCTCGCATAAGTTAAAGCTGATAGCCTATCAATACCTTCCAGGATATTTAATCTAATGACCTACTTTCCTCAAATCCTAGCAAGGTATAGCTTGAACAAGGTTTCAGCAAATCCAATGCACAGTTTTAGTGAAAGATACAGAAACATACATGCACATCAACATTCCAAAATATCTACGCTAATGTTTAGTCGTGTTACTGTTAATATAATATCGAAAGTGTGTTTCAAATGATGGCTTGAAAATAACGCACGCAAATATACATGTTTGGTGGAGTCTTCTTTCCAAATTTGTCGACAATAAACCTGTTCTCCGGGAGCAAATTTGAAAGTCACAAAGGCATAGGAACTTATATGAACAAATTATTCCAGGCCCTTTTTTGAGCAAATTAAGCTGCAGTGGATCCCAGAAGTAGAATGTGGAAGGGATTTCCCAAGTTGTCCGAGTGTACCGATAGTTACACCCCAAAATAAATCATGAAAACGCAATACATTACTGTGAATTAAACATTTGTCCTATTAATGTTTTCGTTCCTGTCACTGATGGAATAAAACATGAAATGGTACTTTAACATGATTTATATAAAGTATGTCCATACCTTAAATACAAATACCCATGAAAGTTGCAGTGTATGCCGTCAACTGCTTTCAAATGAATATATATATATATATATATATATATATATATATATATATATATATGTCCCCTAGTACCCCTGAAGAACCATGGTAATTTTAAGCGAACTTCATGTTAAAACATTGATTACAGATCATCATGTAAAATTTATTTCTGGTAAAACAATCTGGTGGGAATTCAGTCCAGGTATACTTATATTAACTTTGAAGAGAAACCAGCTTCTGACTGGGGATAGGCAAGCTATTAACTCACAAATCTTTATTAAAAAACAAAACGAATTGCATGTCTGACTGTTGAAAAAACATGAGCTCTGAATGTTCTTAAAATGTTCTTGTTGGATTTCTAAGATGTTATCCAGGTCTTCGGACAAAATTGTATCAATAACTGCAACGATCAATGGAGTCTGATTATTTTAATACGCTCAGGTGAAGTACATCCCGCTCAAGCAGACCTGAAGCAAAACTGACTAAAAAATTTTGAATCAGACAAAAATATGAATGTGAATGGTTAATAGGCAGACACGTGACCGCACAATGAATTCAGTGGATTTGAAATAAGAAAAAAAAAATAACAACAGCATTTTAAACCAGAACAAACGTTTTTATGAATAGAAGAAAGTAGAAGCCACATTGGTAGTTGGAACAGACACAATCATTGTGTTCTCACCATGAGAACATGCAAATGATTATTTTGTATGTATCGCCATGACTGTGGTTGATCGCATATAGGTTAATGATGAAAACATACACAAAACAAAAACAAATAGTGTCCCAAAATTAACAAAATACAAAAAAAGCCCAGTCGCCATTAAAACTAAAAAAGACCCAAACATATATACGAAACACACACACACACACACACACACACACACACACACACACACACACACACACACACACACACACACACACACACACACACACACACATTGAAATTGAAACTAAACGCATGCAAACAATCATACTAACTTTCAAGGTGTTCTCCATGTAAAATGTTTAGCTTGAATTATATAAAATGTCGGTTGGTAATTAAACCATCATATTTCATATCTGACAGGATAAAGTAGTAATCAGCTAATTTCTTTTACTTGTGAAATTGAAAAAGAAAATATTAGTTATGCAGTCTAATGTACTGCTGCTTACCAACCGTTTGCATGGAACAGATCAGATAATTCTATGGCATCGTTGAAATACTGTAGTTCTAGAAATTTTCGCCCGTGTTTAATTTCGAGCAAACTCATTTTTCCAGAAATTACAGAATTTTTTCGCGCATTTTAGTTTCGCGCAATCCAATGCCAAACAATGTAGTGAAATACAATGCAACTTGTTTTCGCGCATTTTAATTTCGCGCTTTAGGTGGTAGCGCGAAAAGCGCGAAATTAAATCGAGCGCGAAAATTTCTAGAACTACAGTATATAAGAAAGTCAGAATCATTCACCTTTCATTTACATCATCTAGCTATTATTATTATTATTATTATTATTATTATTATTATTATTATTATTGTCATTATTATTATTGTTATTGTTTTTATTGTTATTGTTATTATTATTATCATTATTATTATTATTAATATTACACCTATCATTATCATTAGGAATTATTATTATAATTATTATAGTTATTATTAGTAATTTTAGTATTATCATTAATTTCATTATGATTATTAATTTCATTATAATTATCATAAACAATAATAATATTATTATTGTCGGACACATGCTGTTATCATCGGGGGGGGGGGGGGTCAATAGAAAGTGAAACAGCCATCGGTAAGATGTGTTTTTGTGGTAGTTTTCTACGATTGCCAGCTGTGTTAAGGGAGAGGAGAATTTTGGTGAAATTTGTATCAGTATAGCCATGACCTGTCTTTTTTGAAGCATACGGTGACTTGGTCCATAGTAAAATACCTGGAAAAATATGAGTTTTTGGCCACAATAATGGGAGTTCTGGATCTAGGGAGAATGTTTCCAAGTAAATAAGCCTGGAAAACGGAGGTTAAACAGAAAGTATTAGAAATCGACAAATTGGAATGGATAGGTACCACGTTTCAAAATTCAGAATTGAAATTTTTTAGGCAAGTAGTTTGTTCTTTTAAACCACATCTATGATGGCAACTAGCTATAGAGAAACCTCTGCTTCCTAGGTGTATTACAATAATAATGAAATTAGGGTTTGGTGAACATGTTTGAAATGAAACTATAGGAAGATTTACGAGAATCCCCAACCCGTCTTGGCTGTATACGTTATGCACTAGTGATGATGTTGAAAGCTTGGAACAATTTGTATTGGACTGTAGAAAGTTTATTTTTTCAAGACGTTAATTGCAAAGGTCTGCAGTGTTTGTCTTCCTTTTTCTGCGCTGGGAACTAAAACTAAATTGGTCGTTTTATTTGAACGACTGTAGGAGAATACTGATTCGGCACTTGGAAAGAAAATAATGGAAATTAGTTGTATAATAATTCCATATACGTATAAGGCCAGAGTTGCAGAAAGCAGTGCGTTTTTGATACAAAGTTGTTTCAGAACATCGCGTGTAAGCTGTGATAGCCAGAGCTTATTTGGACAAATCCTCTTTATTTTATTCTCCTCCCTATGATTATGATATGTACATTCCAGCATGTTGAAGTTTTTCAATCTAATTTTCTTGTACATTGTGATATATATGTAGCTATGTGAATTCCTGTTTTTTGTGATATGTATGTATCTCTCCAATAATGGAGGCAATAAAGAATATATATCATTATCGCTATTATAATAATAATAATGATAATTATTATTATCATTACTATTATTATTATTATCATTATTATCATCATCATTATTATCATTATTATTATTATTATTATTATCATCATCATCATCATTATTACTATCATTTGGAGTTGTAGTGGTAGTGGTAGTATTAGTATTAGTAGTAGTAGTGGTAGTAGTAGCAGTAAAAGAAGTACTAATAGTATGAGGTATGGAAGAATATGGCCTGAATTTAAATAAGATTGAACGTTTTATGGCAAACAACATACTTGGATAGCATAAGTTACAATAAATGAGTCAGAACGTTTCAACATAAATAAAGTGGTTTTCTACTAGTTTTTGCAATGTGCTTACATACATGATATATAAAATGACGCTCTTTGCTTACATAGCTTCCTTGGTTTGTGGTTGATGTCTTGCCTACATACGTTTTCATATTTGTAACCTGATTTTACTTGCAAAAGGACTGGTTTATGATGACAGGTGATTCGGTGACATTCAACTTCATGTTACTGTGCCACACCTCCGTACTGATAATTATGCTGATTCATTGACGCATTCAATCTCATGAAAATAAACCAAATTTAGATGTGAAGCTCATATTTCCACAGGCCACGAAGTCTTGAAATGATAGGTTTGTTGGTTTTATTTATTGGATACATTAAGTAAATGATGTCCAATTATGAATTTAAAGACTTGTGTTGCGTTCAGTGAACATGAAAACGAATATCTGTGGATCTTAATCCATCGTCCTTCTGGAACCTGCCATACTCATAATTCCTATGGTGGCACAAAAGTGCCAACTAAAACATTTTTCTCTCTCCATAAAAATGCGAAGGCGAAAACAAGAAAATAAGAAAACAGAACAGCGAAAACAAGAAAACACGAAGGCGAAAACACTAATATATAAAACACGAAGGTGAAAATGCGAAAACACAACCGCGAGAAAACGACAGAAAATATGTCGTGTTTTCGCACTCGCATTTTCGTGTTTTCGTGTTAGCGTTTTCTCGTTTTTTTGTTTTACTGTTTTCTTCCTTGGTCGAAAACAAGAAAACACGACAGCGAAAACACTAAAATATAAAACAAGAAGGCGAAAATGCGAAAACACAACCGCGAAAATACGACAGAAATTATGTTGTGTTTTTCCGCACTCGCATTTTCGTGTTTTCGCATTAGCATTTTCTTGTTTTCTTATTTTCGCAATATCGTGCTTTCGCTTGTTTCACTTCCGTTTAACACCTTCCGATATGTTAGCTAACGGAATTAATCTACTGAATACGTTAACTTTTATGGTTTATACTTGTATTTTACAAATGAATTCAAAGGAAATGTGTGGACGCACCATGAAATAACCCCGCTTGATTGGTGCCCCTGTTGTAACGGGGCAGTTTTCCAAATTCATTGTTCTTGTTATTATAATATCTCGTTGTTGTTGTTGTAGTTGTTGTTGTTGTTGTTGTTATTATTATTATTATTATTATTATAACTATTATTATTGTTACTATATCTTGCTAGTACTAAACTGAACTGCTTAGTGGACGGTCATGATACGAATATCGAGCGAACAGGTAAAACTGGTATTCGAAAGCACATTTTAATACATGTTGCATTAATGATAATATTTACGGTAAATATTAGACTTTGATCCTAGAACTAAACTCTGTACATAAGCCAACAAGCATATAAGTAAACAAACAAATAAACTTAAAGCCAGTCTTGTCTGAGGAAATTGATGCTGATTCATGGAAATCCTGGTGACAAAATTATCAGCGCCAAAGACCAAGAGGACAAGTCCTTCACAGATAGTGTTCGAGTGGAAAAAAATCGTTCGGTGAAAAATGGGTCTTTAATACAGTGTTTTGACATAAAAGTTATAATAACCCCCCCCAAACATGTCATGTCATACAAAAAAAAAAAAAAAAAGAAAAAAAAGAAAAAAGAGAAAAAAAAACATTCACTATTTGTTGCTGAAACAAGGTGTGCATGATGCACCGAAACGTGTCCACGAATTTCACTGGCATAAGTCCCAGAATCACTAAAAAAGATTGCTATATAATAGTTTTCAATGTAATACATAATTGAGCTCTTTATGACAGATTTTTTTCTTTTCTACAGGATAAAGTCCACCAAGCATGTTTTCAGCTACATTTCTGCGATTAAAGTGCATGCTCTTATATGCATCTATCATCGAGCAAAATATTAAATCAATTATTGGTATCATATCAACGAAGTTTGTAAAGCATTTACGATTTATATATGTTTAAGGAATTTAAGGAACGGAATTAAGCATAATAGAGATGGCTGTGCATGATCAAACTTGCTTCCATATCGTCGGACATCGCTTTTTAAATTCTACTGATGAAGCATTTAACTTACCAACTGAGTATCTTTTATCTGATTCTGCTTTATCGGAACTTTTTTGGGGTTGAAACCCTAGCAGGAGACCACAATATTAAAAGATATGTCACTCCAAAGAATGCACATGGAGATCTACACGGAAACCCACCCACATTCAAATGCCAAACTACAGCTTACACCATGTGTGCTGCCCAGAATCTTGTCAGAAAAAGTACAATACATCATAAAAAATTACGATATCACGTTTGTTTCAACAGGTAAATATAAATTTCTAACATAGAGCTGTGACTCATGTCTTTTCTTTTTTTGTAGTCTGTCTGCAAAGTGGCTCTGCACACTGCCTATTTGCTTGGTCGATCGGTCATATATATGTGTGTGTGTGTGTGAGCGATCTGTCGCGGTATCGCTGCAACCCAGTCACGAAGTTTCGGTTTTGTGTCGCGATCAGTTTATTGCAGATCTTCATTTGTAAAGCAACACTGGTTACATTCTCTACAGAATAAAATTATACATTAGGCCCAATTATATAAATGGCAAAACCCCAGGAAAGCATGACAGTGTGTATGGTCCCCTGTATCACGAGAAAGACCAAAATTTGCAGAAGAACCAGTGAAATAGGCTTGGCATATAATTAACACTCCTGACAACCTTACATACCAGCACCCAAGCCAAAGCCACGAAGACTGAACTCTGCCTTAATTGCCCTATCCCTTTTCCAATTCCGTTTTGAGGGAATTGGAAACTTTCTTGTCTGCAAAACAGACTTACTTTGTGTCATTGTTTCATGGCGATTGAAGTGCGTGTCGCACTGTCAGATCAATTATGTAAGCAAACACAGTTCGCAACTAGGAAAGATGATTTGCTGCATAGCAAATCAGTGTGTGTGTCTTCAAAGCATATTGGTATGGCAATGTACAACTATTCCATA
Source organism: Hermodice carunculata (assembly GCA_964020975.1). NCBI lineage: Eukaryota > Metazoa > Annelida > Polychaeta > Eunicida > Amphinomidae > Hermodice > Hermodice carunculata. The sequence goes on along the minus strand of CAXHWN010000937.1, from coordinate 343,375 downwards.
ACACAAGAGTAGAAGTTGAAATGGCATCTCTTTCTATTATCATGTACCACGGAGAAAAATTTTCTGATGTTGTAACCCACTTTTAACTTATTCCTAATGAAAGAACTCTCCAAAAGATGAAGAACAATTTTTATTTCATTGAAATCGGACCATCCGTTGATTTTTTATGAATTTTTAACGAATTTTTTCCAACCGCTGGACTTAGACATTTTTCAGGATTTTTCAAAACTGGGACAAAAACACAACTTTAGGGTACCATATACAGAGAAAGAACCTCGCCAAGAAAAAAAAAACAAAACAAAACAACATAATCTGCATTCATTATACAACCAAGTTTTATTATAAATGAAAAAAAAATCTGAAATAGATTACATTTCACTGTTATAGACTCACAAAAATCACTTTTATTTCAATGTTGCGACTGATTTATACACATTTTTAAGCATTTTCCCCATTTTCAGGGTACTACAGAAGAAATACACAAGCAAGAAGCCCAAAATTAGAATTGTACTTGTAGAATGATGCATATATCATGCCTATTTTTTTTGAAGTATATGCCTGTTACCATTTTCAGATATATGTCCTCAAAAACTGAAAATTCTTCAAAAATCACAATGTCCCCAAAATGCCAAAATGACAGAAAATCCTACATATTCAAAGAGCCACCAAATTTAGAAAACACAGACAACTTCTCCACGTTTCTTACACTGTTTCATCAGAATGAATGCTATGTTCTGATATAATGATAAAGCAGATAACGTAGTGACAATAATATGCAAATTAGCTGTGAAAATCTACATAATTAGCCAATACACGAAATATGAAGAAAATGTGAAATATTGAAAAATTCACCAAAATTGACCTAGCAAAGACAATTTCACCAAATTTCTTGCACTGCTTCATACTGTTAGATACTACAATTTTATTTAATCATACAGTAGATCCATGACTGTTACCAGTATGCAAATCAAAATTTAAAATTTGCATAAATAAATGATATACAAAAATTGACCGAACAACATAATGGCACCAAATTAAGACTAGTATTGATTTTTTCTCAAAATTTCTTTCCCCATTCAATGTTCCTTCAGACCACTTTTTAATATAATTATACAGTTGATTCACAAATGACAGAAATATGCAAATTTGACACCACAAGTTAAATAACCAGTTAACAGAAAAAAGGAAAAATCTCCTACATATTGAAACATTCACCAAAATTGACTTAATGCAGATAATTGTTTCACATGTGTCACACAGATTCATTACCTTGACTGCTATGTTTTGCAATATCCATACAGCATATGACCCATTGAAAAATATGCAAATTAAGTTGAAAACTTTACATAACTGGCAAGTACATGTAAATTTACAGAAAAAGTCAATTTTAATTATTTTTCTAAAATTTGACTAAAGATAAATTCTCTAACATATTTACACTATTTCATATTGTAAAATATCTTAATCATGTAACAGATTAATGTGTGTAACAACATGCAAATTAATTTTACTTAATTAAATGGCCTCCCAACTCCCCTTCGCCAGGGATAACGGTTTATGGTGGCAATCTATTAGTATCATCAAATTTTTCAAAATTTATGTGCAATAACAGTCTCTTTTTCAACTTGACTTTTTACCTCTTCTTGATTTTGGCACAACGTTTCTCGTAAATACAGTTCTGCTATATTATTACTGTGAGAGTCCTTTAGAAGTTTTTTTTGTTTTGCCTTTATCCTTGAAATCTCTGTTTTTAGTTGGCTTACACTGAACATTCGTGGGCATACTAAATCAACTAATTTTAAGAGTTCTGATGTATACTATGTTGATAGCTCTCGAAGAAGTCCCCTTGTCACATCACCCCTGGTACACTGCACCAGCTGGAAATCCACATCCCGGACAACACAATGGGTCAAGCCAGCTGCTTTGCTCTGTGTACCTGAAAAGGAAGGAAACACAGAAAATTAATTTCACATATTTATCAGTTGATATAACTTTCACAGTTTATTAATAAGAACGCAACACACATACACCTAAGTCTTCTACACTTTTTATAATTTGTTTGAGATAAATTTATTCTCATCCAAATAAATACTTTTTTTCAAGTTAAAATAATTTGTGCCTGAACCTATCCATGTTCTTTTCTCTTCTTTCTTTCTTTCTTTCTTTCTTTCTTTCTTTCTTTCTTTCTTTCTTTCTTTCTTTTTTTCTTTCTTTCTTTCTTTATTTCTTTCTTTCTCTCTCTCCCTCTCTCTTTCTTGTTTTAATAAATCAACATACATTGATTTATGTCACTGCCTATATATATTCTCAATACTAAACAAAACAAAAAAACTGCACACCAATAATATGCAGGTGCAATGAAGTGTGCCAGAAAGACTGTTTTTCTTTGACTGGACACTTTAGCATGCCCTGCTCAGCTGTCTCCACCAGGAAGACCCTGATGACTCCATATGTGGTACAACTACAGCAGTTGTCTGTTTTTGACTTGCATCTTAAGACTTGGAAGGCTGGGACGGCTTCCCCTCCCCTTGGCTAAAAACACAGCTTGAAACAATCTGGCCTCTTCATATCATCTGAAAAAAAGTTTATATTTATATATTTTACCATACTGCACTACTTGGCAAGGCACAACAGGTGCTTAATTGGTATCACATAGCAATTTTGTGATGAAAATTAAATCAATGCTGAGCAAGTCTTGTTTTGTAACATGTATGTAGAGCTATTTATTTTGCATTAGTATAGTAAAACGTGCTTAACCAATTCTAAAACACAATTGTACCCAGACTTGGGATAATCTCCAACATAAATATCTAGGCATATCTAAAATGCAATATTTCATGCAGCATAGTTCCCAGTTCTTTATCTATTATTTTTTTGGGGGGGGGGGGGCGGGGGGTGGTACCACCAAGAAGTTTTTGCCACATGTGTGTGGGAATCATGTATTTGTAAAAATTATCCAACTGATATGAAGCCACAGGCATATAAGAACAATCATTATCTCACTTTGCACAGTTCTGTTTTTACTTTTGGTTGGTTTGTTGGAGGGGGTGGGGGTGGGTCACTGGAGAGGAAATGGTACCACTGCCAAGATCAAGTATTTATTGTATAAACGTCAGATGAAGGTTTTGTCTCCAAATCAAGAGAAATATTTGACAAATATTCAGCATATTTACAAAGAATCGACAAGTTTGAATTTCAAAACTAACTAGGCCTAACTATAAAACTAAAACGCACAAAGTTCTCTGCAAATTTCATCGTCACACCTTATCCGAAATGTCACTTTAAAACATTGAATTTCATTTGGACATGATACAACAGCAGACTGCCGGTATTTAAAGCTTAATTTACTGCTAAGAATTCACAAAAATCCAACAAAAAGGGGAGTGCGATCTGTGACCGCTCCGTTTGTTTACAACGCGATATCGCACATCCGCCATATTGGATTTTACATTTCTCATCGACCCAAAAAATTTTGAAGACCCGCTTTGTCAATAAAATCATCGAATTCTGATACAAGTTAATGCCTATATTATTTATAACACTCTTATAAATCAAAGTTATTTGTTTAGAAGCATGATTCAATCTAGATCGTGCGTAAAACGACGCACAAGTTGACGAGGTCTGGTCTCCAAAGTGCCGATTTATCAGTTTAATCGAGTCAATGCAATTACACGCGTTACCCTTCAGAATAAAATTTCTCGTTAAAATAAGGAAAGATTCCCCTGAAAATTCACCAGGACATTGTATAATGTATACTTGATAAAACTTACCAATCTCAGACCAAACTGTCCAGAGGATTTCGGAGGTGTGATCCGTGTTGACGCTCTGTGCATTGTCGGCGGCGACACGAAAAAATGGCGGAACTCCTTGACCTTGCTCGCTGTAGGCAGGCTGAGCCAATTACAAAATTTAACGGCATATTTTTGCGTTGCATAATAAAAACTCAATTTTTTTTTTCACATTCTTTTGCTTCAAATAAGCTTCTTAACCATATAAAAATTTATCATGTACTATTTTTCTTACATTTTGAAATTTTATTTCAAAGTATTTAATTTTTTGTAATCTTCTTCTGGGGGTACGCGTAAATTTTTTATACGAAAATAAAGCTTAGAATCTGTTATTTCTATCCATGGCAATTTTGAATTTAATCACTCCTTCGGAAAATGACGCTGACCGAAACAAAGGAAAGGGTCAAATTTGGCCATTGCCCACACACGCGATAAAGGTGTGAAAGCACTGAAAATGTCAATTGTTCGCGCAACAGTCGATAGATGGCGCTGCGCGAACAATCGCTTTGTTGAGTGAGTTAGTGTTGCTGGCGCTGCACCATCGATTGACAGATGTGTCAAATTTAGTGTTTTCTGAGTGGCATGTCTTTTTCAGTCTGTGATTTTTTTAAAACCATAATTTGAGTGCACTTACAAGAAAAAACAAATTTACTTTAAGTTTACATTCTCCAAGTACTTATAGTTCATGAACAGCCAGGCTTTTATGATTTGTTTTTACCTTCGAGTTTTGTAATTTTTTACAAAAACTTATGGAAATCTGTTACTACAGTCGCAGAGTTTGTATCTTGAAACCGAAGAATATTGAACAAACGAGTGCAAGAAAGCAAAGTCTAAAAAATTATTATGCACCCTCATATGCATTGTCACATATATATAAATAAGTCTATCCGTTTCCTAGATTAGACACAGAGGTTAATAGTACACCATGACCGAGGTGATGATGTTACAGCTTGGACGTATGGGTAATTGTTTCTTGCCAGCCAAGGCGAACTGTGTTTGCTTACAATAGTTACATAATTGATCTGACAGTGCGACACGCACTTCAATCGCTATTTAACAATAACGCAAAGTAAGTCTGTTTTGCAGACAAAAAAGTTTCCAATTCCCTCAAAACGGAATTGGAAAAGGGATGGGTCAATTAAGGCAGCGTTCAGTTCGTGGCTTTGGCTTTGGTGCTGGTATGTAAGGTTGTCAGGAGTGTTAATTATATGCCAAGCCTATTTCACTGGTTCTTATGCAAATTTTGGTCTTTCACGTGATAAAGGGGACCATACACACTGTCATGCTTTCCTGGGGTTTTGCCATTTATATAATTGGGCCTAATGTATAATTTTATTCTGTAGAGATATGTAACCAGTGTTGCTTTACAAATGAAGATCTGCAATAAACTGATCGCGACACAAAACCGAAACTTCGTGACTGGGTTGCAGCGATAACGCGACAGATCGCTCACACACACACACACACACACACACATACACACACACAACAACAACAACAACAACAACAACAACAACAACAACAACAACAACAACAACAACGACATAGTATAAAACAACAAGAACAATGAATTTTGAAAACTGCCCCGTTACAACAGGGGCACCAATCAAGCGGGGTTATTTGATGGTGCGTCCACACATTTCCTTTGAATTCATTTGTAAAATACAAGTATAAACCAAAAAAGTTAAAGTATTCAGTAGATTAATTCCGTTAGCTAACAAACGGGAAGGTGTTAAACGGAAGTGAAACAAGCGAAAGCACGATATTGCGAAAATAAGAAAACAAGAAAACGCTAATGCGAAAACACGAAAATGCGAGTGCGAAAACACGACATAATTTCTGTCGTATTTTCGCGGTTGCGTTTTCGCATTTTCGCCTTCGCGTTTTGAATTTTAGTGTTTTCGCTGTCGTGTTTTCTTGTTTTCGACCAAGGTAGAAAACAGCAAAACAAGAAAACGAGAAAACGCAAACACGAAAACACGAAAATGCGAGTGCGAAAACACGACATATTTTCTGTCGTATTTTCGCGGTTGTGTTTTCGCATTTTCGCCTTCGCGTTTTGAATTTTAGTGTTTTCGCCTTCGTGTTTTCTTGTTTTCGTTGTTCTGTTTTCTTATTTTCTTGTTTTCGCCTTCGCATTTTTATAGGGAAAGAAAAAAGTTTGATTTGGCACTTTTGTGCCACCATATAATTCCACATGGTAAATGTGGCGAATATGAAAAGAAGTATGAAACAAATACGTCAAATATGTTTGCGTGGCAATATTACATAATCAATTTGTATTTTGTTCAAAGTGGAAGCCTTTTGCTTTGGCCTCTTATATATAGCATGAAGTGCGCATTGATGAATGTAAACCAAGAATAAACAAATGCTATGATGTATGCATATGTACATTACTAGTGTGTGGGCTACAGGCTCTATATTTGCAATAATAACATAATATATACCAGGTTACTGTCCTTTAAGTAAGAAGTTTTATGCCCATATTAATGGTACATGTGTAAAACGGACCATTTGTCAAGTCGACTACACAACTCTCTCTCTCTCTCTCTCTCTCACACACACACACACACATATATATATACATATATATATATATATATATATATATATATATATATATATATATATATATATATATATATATATATATATATATATATATATATATATATATATATACATAACCCCCGAAAAACTAAAAAACCCACCCAGTTCTTTGTAAGCTCCAGTTTTCTGACAATGCTACAGAAATACGTTTGTTTCCAAGCATTATTATTCTCATGGAGCCAGTTTTGAAGAAGAATAAAAGCCACCGAATATGTGTGTTTAATTTCATTATCAGCTGACTCATGCGAAAGATTATTGATTAAATACCGTACTGCGCACAATCAAAGCCTAAAACAGGAGGATTGTGACAATCCTGAGCGGAGCTCACTAGCGTGGCCTTGTGACCTTCAGAATACACTCAAGGTCATCCGTCTTTGATCAATCGCTGTTTATGATATCAAAGCCTGCACTCCTGAAGTTATTAATTCTTAAATGAAAAGTGACACGATCAAATTGTAGTATAGGTAGTAGGTCATCTATCATGGGTAAATAAATAACTAATGGATGCCCACTAGTTCTCATCATGGGCAAGCCTTGTGAAAAATTTTAGCAAACATTTTCAGGAAGAGCATTCCATATTCTCTCTCCTTCGTGTCATAAAACTCCTAGTATACAGTAAGAGTTGAGCTCCTGTGGTAGTCAAATTGATAAAACAAGCAGCTTTTGTATTATAACAATGTTGCCATGATAGTTGCCTACAAATATTTAAATATATTGGTGCCAGATCATTTTAACATTTAAACATAAGTAAACTTCTTTTGAAACTCCCCCTGTTGTAAAAGGCATCCATCTAAGATGATTAAAAAGCTTTTGGCTAGACAAATATGAAATCTGACACAGTGAAATTATAAGAGCTGCCCTGTTTCTGAGTTTGGTGACGCGTTTTGTGTACAACTGATTGGGAGGTTGACTCCAAACTGTACAACAGATATCCATGTGAGATAAAATCAATGCATCATATAACTGTAACGCAACGTCTTTCGTGATCAAATGCCCAATTCATTTTAGTATGACAAGTCTTCCATATATTTTCTTACAGACTGCGTCATGCTGAGAACTCCAACTAAGGTGAGAATCAATATATTTCATGTTCAGAACGAGTGAGACTCGAACTTGCAGCCAACTATCTGAAATGGGAAACGCACATATCTACTCGACCAAAGACCCATTCTCATAAAAAGAAAGGTTCAATGGATGTAGTTATGTGCGAGTGCCATATCAACACGGTTATGCAGTATATGCACTGAGTCGGCATTTATTTGCAGCATGGGGAACTTAAATCCACCAGAATTGAGGAAATGCCGAAAATGTATATTTAATGTTCAGAACCAGTTTGACTCGAACTTGCAACCTTTGGCACCAGTCGCCTAGCTAAATTGGGAAAAACACACATTCAATCGACCAAATCCCCATTCTTATAAAAAGAATGGTTCAATGGAGGTTGTTATGTGAGAGTGCCATATCAGCAGTTATGCAGTATATGTACTGAGTCGGCATTTATTTCCAGATTCAGAGATTTAAATTTACCAGCATATGTATTCTTAGCAATTGGTAGACTGGACCTGTTTAATTTCTCTGTCTTGAACTTTGATACCAAGTTTTTTTGTATTGGGTGACCTTTCTGGTTGTGCCAATAAGTTGTGATTTGATTTTGGCAACATTCAATGAAAGCTTATTATTGGACATCCAGTCTTGAACGTTTCTAAAATCTTTACTTAACTTCACCTCAACATCTTCTAGCGTGTATTCAGAGACTTCTTTGTGCTATCATCTGCACAAATATAAAATCTGGAGTGTCTGAGACAGGAGTACAAATCATTGAAAATAAGAATAAACAGCCACGGGCCAAAATTGAACCCTGTGGAACTCCAACACTCATATAACCATATTCAGATAGACCTCTCGTCAATATGTAGGCTGTTGTCTTTAAAAATGATGGCTTCGAAACCAAGTTCATTCGACACTTTTGACCAGCATGCCTTCAGTTTCTCCAAAAGGAATACGTGGTCAACAGTACGAAATGCCGTTCGGGAATCAATATGAAATCAAGCCAGTAAGTTTGCCACAGTCCACATTTTATATCCAGTTTGTACCTTGGATGCCAATCTAGTCTCACAAGAAATATTACCTGTTAAGCCTAAATGATAGTGATACATCAATTTGTGATTATCAAGGTATTCGAAAACAGCGTCGTGGGCATGCCTTTCGATGACTTTACTGAGGATAGGAAGTATGGACACTGGCCGATAACTACTGATATCACTCATAACCCCTAATTTGTAGATGGGAATAACCTTTGCGCATTTCCATTCATATTCGGTGCACATTGAGGTTCTAAATTGAGATTGTCTGCTCCAGTAAATCCACTGGCGAGTAGTTCACCAATGCTCAGGAAAAAAAGTTAAAAGTTGCTTCAAATACATGAGGGTCAATAACCATATTCTCATTTACATTGATTACATTTTTGTGTGCTCTGTTTTGAGGGCAATTCCGATTCCAAAGGTTTTCATAATTTCTTTGGATCAGACAAATGTACCTTACTTTCGGATTGGTAATATTCAGCTTTCGTTTCGCGAATAAGACTATTCAAATGATTCTTAGCCCTTTTTCAACTTTTCCACAACTTGCTAGTTTTGAAATGCAACGCCTCTTCATTCACCTTGTCCCTGGTTTGTATAATAATGTATAAAATCAATAAATAAGGCAAAAGGGCCGTTTGGTGTTTTCAGATCACTCAAAGTTAACGACACAAAAATAATAATAATAAAAAAAAAAAAAAAAAAAAAAACCTACACACACACACACACACACACACACACACACACACACACACACACACACAAATAAGTGGCTGATTTTCTTTCAGTACTTTATAGTAACCAGAGGAATAGGATCTACTATAACCCACAAAGAGCCAATATTCCTGTTATGCTGCTTTTACTATAGCAATAAAATAGCAACATCTTTACCGACAGTTCATATTCGGCAGGAACACCATCTGTTGAATAAACATCAGTGGGTAGGAAATCAAAAATTTTCTGCCTTGTTTGAAGAAAAGAATCAGTCGAAAATAGCAAAGACAAGTTTATATATATACATATATATATATATATATATATATGTAAGACAAAGGTTCCAACGTGACATGTTGACGAAAATTAGGGCTAGGCAATTTGCCAGGTGGTTTCAGAAAATATTTTTAAGACTTATATGCAAAAATGTGAAAAGTAAAAGCAAAATTAAGTTTGTCAATGACGATGTGGCCAACACTGTTTGGGTCATGACCGTTACAAGAAAAAAGTGTCTTATGAAAACTTGTATGCTTGGGCTTTGAATTGCCTTATCAATCCAGTCCGCATACCTAAATACTAAAAACTGCATAAGGATTATTATGACAGTGCAAGCCATGATAGATTCAGACAAACACAACATACATTATATACACTGGATACAAATATCACTGCAAGAAACTAATACTACAAAACTTGTAAATTTTGTTTCATTTTCAGTTCTGTAGGGTCTAAATGCTTCGTTTTCAGATCAAGTCGTCCAACCAAAAAACTATGCATCAATGTTGCACCTCACTGCTGCACCTTGTGACGATATCCTGAAGCGCGCTTTATGACCACAGAACAAACGAGTCTCAAGTCAACACCCTTTGGCACCAATCATCTAGCCAAAAATGGGAAAAGCACATAGCACACACTGCACCAATTCCCGAATCTTACATAAACTATGATTCAACGGAGGCCAGTATGATTGAATGTCATAATGGACACGTCCCAGTTTATTGTATTTAATCCAGTACAAGCACTGTTTTCGGGTTGTCTGAGATTATGTGTATGATGCACCAACAGGGTGACAGCCTCTAATGTCCTGGCGGCAGTTCCCTAGAAATGAAATACTCAATATAAATGTGCAAATTGAAGATTAATAATAGGAAGTAAGTTTGAAGTGAATCTGGCCGACAGTCCTGGAAAAGAACTGAGAAGTGTGAATTCCCTTTGCATTTTAAACAATTACTTTTATCCACGTTGCTAGTTTGGCAAGGGGAATATGGTTTGCCACATGTTATGCAAAGATCTGCCCATACAAACAGGCAATCCGTGGTTTAATGATACATGCAAATGCCTCACTGCAGCTAATTTGAATGACAGGAATGAAGATATTAACTAATAAGTGTCTGAATTGAAAAGTTGATGAAACTCATCAAGGATGCAGAGCACCACCACCTGGTCGACAACTTTGCTTTGCTCTTCAACAAGGTACTTTTCAAGTTTCAACCTTATCCGAATGGTGGTTGTGGATCAGGCATCAAATACATCTGAGAAGCATAAAAATTCTGCTAAAAGAGAATAATAATCTAAGCTGATCTTAGAAAGGGGCCTATGCTAATTTGAAGCAATTGGCGCACCGGTTTTGCAGGGTGAAGGATATTTAAAAATGTTGCAAACATTAAAAAAAATCTAAACGTAGGGACCGTTTGAACACACCTGGTAGTAGTTCATGCAAGTTAGCTTCCCACGAAGTCTGAGGTGAATCTGGGTGATGGTTTTGGAGAATTAGAAAATGCAAACTACTGTTGCAGATATTAAGAAATTTCAAGTGCTCAATGTGATTGGTCATTGGTCTTAGAAGTTCGACCACTAAAGAGGCAAAAAAAGTATAACACGTTTTGATAGTGTAAGTAAAGAACATTTGAAAAAGAGTAGTAATATAGTTAACTTATTTTTCCCTTGCAAGTCAAGATAACTGAAACGAAATTTGTGCCTTTAAAGATAGTTCTATGATAATATACAAAGGGCTTAATGTCGTGACCCGATATCTAGTTTGCAGTATGAGCAAAAGGGCACTACTACTTACAGTGTCATCATGTATGACGTGCTTACTTTTTGGATTGGCTCAGCTAGCTTTTCAGCCACCAGAGCTTCTTCCATTGCTCTCTGTCTGTCGTCCATTCACAATTCTTATTTTCGACTTCCACAAAACAACTATTATACTAAATAATTTTTACAAGGTGGCGCTGCAATTTTTTTCACTTTTTTTTTGTATTTTATCATGACTCATTTTCTTTTTCTCCCTGCCTTCATTGACGAGGTTGTGTGTTCACTTGGTTATCTGCACTAAGACATCAAATATGAACAGCCTTGGACAAAACAGATGCGAGTTGTGAAGACGACTTCGCTTATTGCAGAAATGATGAAAATTAGGATTTAACAACAGATCTTAGACTGATCATTGCACGGCAGATATGGGCTACAAAAGCGGCTCAGGTATCATGCATTTGTGAATTTGTTTTCCGCGCTATTGTGTGGCATGAGTGTGTCTAAACAGCTGACCGTATTTCAGTATGTGTACTACATGTTGGTAGGAAAGTATACGCCACCATCTGTGCCATAGAGAGTGATTAATATAGGCTTAGCCTGTTTTGCAATCTATGTAAAAGATATGAGTCATACTTACGCGGACCACGTGCACAGCATCATGGTCAAAATTGAACTGCTCACTATGAACCATCGAACAATAGCTGGAGAAGTATCTCTGCTGTTTTGATTCAAGGCCTTTGCTTTATTTGTTCATGCCAGGTCCAGAGCAAATCATTTCATATCACTTCAAAATTATCAAACAATGCAAGGTATATTGATGACACTGCTTGTTTTAATGTACAAGATTGTTTGCAAAAGGATTCTCTTCCAGTCCAACTTGTACAGCAAAGGTGTTGTCGTCACAGTGGCTAAAATTGATCTCTAAGGACTGCAATAATCCGATGATTTAAACATACTGTATATCAGTCTTCTCACACTTGTAAAAAGTAATGCTTTTGTGCACTGTCGATGGGATGTTTACATTTTTATATCTTTGCATGCAAGTAACATTTAAATATGGTTTTTACTAACAGTTTTTCATGTGCATGTTCATTGCTTATCAGGTTCCTTGCGTTTTGGAATAAGTGTTTTAGGCAGTTTTATGCCCCCTAAACATGAAGAAGATGTTTTTCTTCACGAGCATCATAATTAATATTCAATTACAATTTATCTATTGCATCTATGGAAAAGGTGAAGGAACCCAACCTTGACATGACTACGAGGTTTCATTTTGCAGATTTTTGAGTTTTTTTAAGTACTATATTTTTCGAAAATCCCGAGAAAAATCTCTAAATCTAAACCTTTTGTAAAATGCCCATTTTGTGCCCCAAAATGATTTTTAAAAATTGTCTTGGTGTATATATAATGTAAAGAGCAAGCAACTAGAATTTATATAGTTTTAGGGGTCTAAAAATAAAAGCTAAAACAGGAGAGCGGGTTGAAGACAGTACTCCTCTTAGCGCCTAGCCTTGTTTGTGCCACCTTAATACAATAGGAATCTAAAGCATTACATACTATGACTATTTGAGCGAACTTGGTAGAAACTCACCCAACGCAGATCCCCACCAAGTTTAAAAAGGATTCAGCTACTGGTTTGGGACAAGTCTCTTATTAACTAATTGAGTCGTTACGCTCTCACATTGTGAATTACATTTGATGCCTTACATTGGATAAATGATACTAGAATACTCACAAGATAACAACAAATTTTCCAAGCAAGTGTTTCTCAATTTGAATTTTTGGTTGGTTTCTCGTGGAAATTTGATTTGCAAAGTAGACAGTTACAATTTTCGTCAAAATGTATTCCCAAATCAGTGCTCCAGGCTAACGCTGAACCGTTTTCATTTCAGTTTTCTTTCCCCATTAGTTGTTTTGGGAATTAGAAGTTATTTTGAATGTCCATCTTGTCTTTTTATCTATATCCATGTCCCTAAATATTATCCTGATTCATTCAGTAAGTCCAAAAAGAAAAAAAAAGAAAAAAAATAGCAATGACAATACAAGTCCCAAATAGGACCTGGACTGACGACATCACGTGGCATTACAGTATGCTTCAAAAATCAAAGATCGGGGACCAGTCAGTGTAGACCTATACATCAAACATCAATGCCTCATAGGTAGCAAATGATACTTGCGTCTTATCGTCTACAACCGCTTGCTAGGCAATATTTACTCTATTGCGTGGTTCAAACCCTCCACTCTCTCCACACACACACACACACACACATATGTATATATATATGTGTGTGTGTGTGTGTGTGTGCGTCTGATGTGGGTGAAAGTTGGTAGACGGAAGTTAGAAGGATACAGTTTGGAAGTGTGTGTTGACTTTTTTTACTGATCCAGATATAATATTCGGCATACGCAAAGCAATGGACTTTTTTCTTATTTTCCTTTTCCACAAAGCACTATGGCTATTATTGTAGCTGGTCTTGTGTTTTCCAGCAGTATGTCCACACAAAAGGGACCAACCATATAAAACACAGGCGCCCCTTTCAAAATGTAGGCAATTTTACTCATTGAAAATACAGATTTTGCTATCAAAGCAATTTCGAATCTTTGGATATCAAGAAATCAGGCCACCATTTTATGATTTTGAAATCACCAAAAAAAAAAAAAAAAAAAAAAAAAAATTCCTTACCAACAAAAACAAAAAAAAAACGAAAAAAAACAAAAACAAACCTCCCCCCCAAAAAAAAACAAAAAAAAAAACAAAAAACAAAAAAACCAAACAAAAAAAAAACCAAAAAAAACCAACCCCCCCCAAAAAAAACAAAAACAAAAGAAAACAAAAAACAAAAAACAATCAGACTAAATTTGGACATATCTTTCCATACATTTGTGGCTTGATTGAGTAAATATTGGTAAAATGATTTAAATTTGTATTTGTTCTTTGTTCAGAGCTATCAATCATGTACCTTTGAAAATTGAACTGGTAGAATATTACATATATATGTATGAATGCATGTCCAATTGTGGTTTCCAGAATATAATTTATTTCAAAACAAAGTTAAATTAACAGGGTAATGTCTGTTGATGTGGCACAAGCCTCTTCAACTGGCTTCAATGTAACCCTTACACTTAAATTCCTGAATTAAAACTTACTCGTGAGATTTCCATGCTATGGATTACTCGCTCGGGTCATGACAGGCATACCTGATATAACCAAATTATTTTTGGCTGCTCAAGTTGCCATGAAAGAGCTCCTTATAAATCAAATTGTACCATAGAATAACCCCATGTATTTTGTGAAGCTGTTATTAATTTTTTAGAAGATCAAACAATCTTGTTATTGAACTGTTGATGATATTTTCTACTTCTTAGCAAGATAAAAGCGGTGCAGATCTTCACACTCATATGTACAATAAAGGCTAAAGTTATCCAGATTCTGCACCCCAGCTTTGACCTTCATGATAGGACGATGTGTCTCTAGGACCATTACTGGTGCTAATTAGTGTAGGTGGAAAATAGGACAGTGGTTTTCACTTGGTTTAACTGCTGGGTTGAGAAAGATTTTAACCACGTCATTTGAGGCCAAAACAGGTGAATTGGGTAATATATCCACTGTGAACCGCATACAAAATGAATAAAATTCTAATTTAGGGGATTAAGAAAGCGGAGGTTTTATTTTGGTGAGGAAACTACATGATTCGCCATCCCGTTTCTATTTTTCTCCGTCGGCCATTTTCTTAGCTGAGCCTCGAATACTAACCTCGTAAAAACAGTTTTGTTTTTAATTTGCTACAAAGAATGGCATATTTTGATAATACCTCTCCCGACAGGTATATGCATGCCTTATCATCAGGACCCAATAGGTTAGCAATAGAAGACAAACATCGAAGAAAAAAAAGCAGTGTACATGTATAAGGTGCCTCTCACTGTTTGACACAAATGACCGTGCATTATGCAGCAAAGGAGAATAAAATGATAATCCTTTGTTCGGTTGTACACTTGCGTGGCTTTTTTGTTTTCTTTTTCGCGCAGCAATAGATAGATAGATAGATAGACAGACAGATAGATAGATAGATAGATAGATAGATAGATAGATAGATGCATACACAAGCATGCATGCATGCATGCATGCATACATACATACATACATACATACATACATACATACATACATACATACATACATACATACACAGTGACTCCGCACGAAAAAGCGACGATTGATGATGTAAGTGATGTTGAATTTGGTTATGGAAGTGTGAGGCATTTTCTTATTTACATGATATAACGTCATGCTTCAACTCATGTGTCTTACTTGTATTCGTATATAGTTTCCATGCAAGCAAATGTTTTCCAACAATTTGGCATGATGGGCTTTTCCAATCGTTATGGGCTCACATCTAAATTAACAAATGGGTGAAATTTGTTAAAAGGGGGCCGAAAATTAAGGGTATTGTTTGTTTTTTGGAGTGGCGCATAGAGCCAATAATTATTTATTGTCATTGCTAACATCGTCTAAATGCAGCCAAGAGATAAATGATATATATATATATATATATATATATATATATATATATATATATATATATATATATATATTGTTTTGCTGTTGGGGATGTTATTTCTCTGATAGCAACCACTGTTTGTCAATTACAATCTCATTGACGTTTGCAAGGGATATGTCAATGGTTGGCGCTTTAAGTTTAACATCAAGAAGTTTGCTTGCATGACAGCTGGCGGAAAAAAATCAAAGTTATTACAAAAAGCGCATTTTATACATGTGGAATACTTAGCCCATTAGCCCTTTGGTTTGGAAGTACACGCCCTTTCCCCACCATGTGGGCTGGACATGCGCTTTTAAGCTAGTCTCGGTTAGGTGTCAACCTTAGGGAACCGCAATTTGGTCTCTTATCCCACCCGCAAGCCGTGCAAACCAGACGTGTCTTGCTTTTCGGAATTCGATTTTCAGTCCTGTAACGGTTCTGAAATTTTCATTGAATTTTGAAACCTCGGACTCAACTATAATTTGTCTAAGTTGTAGACTTTTGCCGCCCGCCCCCTTCTGAAATAAACATCATTTGTGGGCACCTTTTCCTCCACTCACCAAGATTCGAACATTCTGTTCCCAACTTCCCATACTCCATTCAGCTTTTGTCTCTTAATTATTTTTTATCAAAAACGACCGTTGGTACTTTCTAAAGTTCAAAACATTCGCCATCGGCACAGAGAAGAACCTAAATTGATGTGTGGTGTTGATCACTGTATCTCTTGACAACATGGTTGTCACTGGTCTCCTTCTCCCAGGGATGGGTAATGGATGTGTTTGATCCTCTCAGAACTTTGGATGAGAGATGTATATATTCCTTTATGAGCCTAAGTGGTATTTTGGTGATGCTATATTATCCGTTGGAAAAAAATTTGATTCACTTAGTGTAATTTTTACGAATGATATAAAACCAAATAAGCATGCAGCTAAAGGAATGTCTGTAGTACGCTGTGCTGTATACAGATACACAGGCTCCCGTGTAGGTTTTCTGCGTTTATTGGCATATCATGTTAAGTCAGGCGAAAGGAGTTTGGTTGGGGTATTTTCAATAACTTTTTATTGAAATTGTGTTAATGTGAACAAGTCAACTCTGACATCCCTTGAAATAACTCAGAGCTCCTTCATAAAATCTTTAATGGGCTTGAGTAAGTGAGAGACAAGTGTCCGAAGTCAGCCCCTGCCTCATCTTACGCGGCGGCCTTGTGCGGGTACTGTCGACTCACTGCGCCATGTCCTCTCTTATACCAATTATAATAACCTAACTGATATACCACATAAAACAGTCCATCTGTCACAGTACGCGTTTTAGTTATGGTCGATTCTTCTATAACAACTGCAGAAAGTAACTATTAGGCAGTTCCCTGTCCCAGTTAAAACATTTCATCGGCAACCTGCATGCTAAAGGATAACACAGATTAATAAATACCTAACTTAATACAAATAATTGGACAGTTTGCGCCTATTTTTATAATAATATTGATTGTCCTAAACCTGTACATCTAAGGGATGGTTCGACACTTTCATGATTTTCACGAACGTACAAACCGTGTACTGGAGGGGGGGGGGTTAAAAGGTATTCTACCCTCTTATTGATGCAATAAAATGATGATCCGTTCACTCACCCAAGCTGGGGAATGTCGCGGTTTATCAGGCTCTCAATAGAGGGCATGCACACGAATACTTAACTGATGCAGTCAGCTCCGTTCAAAGTTTTGGAAAATAAAGCAGCGCAGTTTTTAGCAGTGACACGAACAAGTTCCAAAAAGATAGAAGTTTTTAACCCTTCCCCCTCACATTACTAGGGCTTCGGTCCACTCATCTTGTCGAATGAATTCCTCATAAATGGTAAAATTGGCCATTAACGCACCAAAACAGTAGCTATCTGTGCTCGCATTGTGGGAACTGGTGTCGGCACGTGTGGGGGTAGTTCATGACTCTGACTATGTATAACTGATTCAACATTGTAGGTTTCGGTAGTGACTTTTTATTTGCGTGTAGATATATAGATTTATTTGTCCGTTCAATGTGAATAATTATTGACAGTCGTTTACGGCAGGTAGAAGTGTTGACATCCGTAGAAAAAATACATGTTTACACAAGTTGGGATTCCCGTAGTGCCGTGTTTGTTTACAGGAGTCGGGAATATTCGAAATTGGTACCATCTTTCCGTAAACTGCCGAGCAATGCATTGACTCCCCCCCCCCCAAAAAAAAAAAATAAACCACGCAGATGCTGTTTCCGATAAAGATTCCATATCGTGTGACCTAAGTGCAACGCAACCATTTTTTTTTTTTTTTGGTCTTCCATTATAAAATTTTGGTGGAGAAGCATCCCACACAAAATATAGGCTTACTAAAGGATAAACCTGCGCAGTAAAAACAAAAACGTGACCATAAGCCGGGCGAAAAATCACATTCATCGAGTGCACTGGATAAACATTTTTTACAGCGTAGGCATGTTGATCCATGGGTCAGTAATTTCCCCAAACAAACGCTCAATCCATCCACCTTTTCGATAACAATGCTGATAGGCGATATGGAATAAATGATGCAAAAATGCCTACTCGGTGAAAACAGAAAATGAAAAGACTATATATATATATATATATATATATATATATATATATATATATATATATATATATATATATATATATTGTATTTGTGTCTTTTTGCCCAGAACGACTTCCAAGTAGTCAATACCCTATTCAGCAGTCTGAACCCTCTCCGTAAGCTACCTGTCCCTGTCTAACCTATATACATCTGGAACTACTATTGTCCATATTGCATATGTCCATATATTTTTTTTTATCTCATGTTTGGGTCGATTTTAGTACTATAACAGGCTTGTATAAATACTGTATCATAGGCCTAAAAGCTACAGTGCCGCAATATGATGTATCGGTGCCCTTCGGGTGGTATCGGCACTCTGCCGGTGTTATCGGTACTCTTCCGGTTTCATTGGTAATTGTGTTGATGAGGAGTAAAACTTTCTGCAAAAGTCATTCCTTATTTTTGCTTTGTGTATTAAAATGTTCAAATCGACCCAAACATGAGAAAAAAAATCATAGCATGCTTTGCAGACGATATGAAGTAATCAACTCGCACTGGATACCATATAGCAGTACTCGCTCACTCGTTCTGCTATATGACATCCATTGCTCGTTGACATACTTCATATAGTCAACAAAGCATAATCTATAATATATATAAGCAGCCCTGTTAGTATCACGTACACAAACACTGGTTAAAATTACATTATGCATATACACACGTCAATACCAGATATACGAAAAACGGGATCTTTGAGCTTTGCATATACTCAATATATATCCTGGTGATTCAAAACTCTTTGGAACATTGCATTACCCATTTCCGTTAGTTTTATAATTTTATTTCATTACGGTTCAGTTTACCTATTTCATCATGTCTTTTCATTTCATTTCATAATGTAAACCAGAGAAAATATGGCCTCAAGACATATATATGTATTCACTGCAATAATTTAAACTGATTGTTATAAGCTACAGACACATATTTTATACAGATGAATGTCACCGTATGTCACTTTCATGGGAAGTACCACCTCTGATCTCTCGCTGGCGGATTTTTGCAGTGACAGAGAGAGAGCAAGAATTTATGTCAAAGGTAACTTACGCTGAGAAGTTGTCACAAATTAAACCATATCATAGGCCCATGGGCAATAGGAACATTTCCTGTAACCACGAGCATATTTAGTTTCCTCCCATACAATCACAAATGGTAAATAATGCAATACCCGTGTACTATTGACATGATAAATAAAGAAGTGGTATATCTCATTCCATCATTGTGTGTCATTGCCTGACATCGCATGTTATAAACAATAAATTAAGTGTGGCTATGAATTCTAAATCACATTTTATCTTTGAAAGTGACACACAAGACAATTATGAGTGAAGTTGACATTAGTTAATATTTAACATTTTCCAGTTGATTGTAGCCTTGCCAGATTCCAGTAATTATACAGCAAAATTTGTCTTTGAAATAAAAATGTCACCCTGCTTTAGGATTCATGTTTAAGCTGTATTAAGAAACATGCTTAAGAGGCCTTTAAGACTCGTGAAAGGTAATTGGTCTATCTAATTGTTGTCCGTTGTGTCTCTTGTCATTGTTGTTTTCCTTTCATCACAAAAATAATATCTGTAGTTAATAAAGAGTATTTTAAAGCTTGAAAGGACCAGTTTAACATCACCAGTCGCATTTTCTGGGTGCTGTCAGTCTCAAGTCAGGACTGAAGTTTATTTCTTCATAGTGTTAATGAAAGATGACTGTTGGTGTTTGGTACTTCTCTTCTTCTACATCTTTGTCTTTAACAGTGATTAACTTGACTGTCATTGTTGGCTTGACATTTTGGAACATGATAATGTTTTTCAGAACTATTCTCAATACTTCCCTAACTAGTCCGAATACGTGCAGCCAAACAGCAAAAAGCATGCTGATTTACTTCTCCTAAAGAAGAGGCCACTCACTTATAATATATCATTAACGAGAAGACTTGAATCTGGTCATGATTAATGGTTTTACCCGACTGCAAAGCCCACAGACGCCTCTATAATTTCACAGATACTTGGACCCCACCAGTCTTTCTTCTCATCTCCCCAGGCGTTTACACTGCGGCTCACTCCACTCTTTCCCTCTTTTATTGTGATAACATTAATTTAAATCTTGTTTACACCTGATTGTTTCTTTTGCAAAATAAAAGAAACGTGGAGGCCTAATGGTGAGTAAAGAGTTTGAACTAAGGAACAGGGTAACAACGACTAGAAAAGGGTTCTAGACGTAAAGCCTCATAAATAATTATAAGTTCCCGGTTGCATTCACATCATAATATTTTACTACAAAACTGAGCTGTCATTTTTCTTACTATATTAGGAAATGTATGGGATTACTGTTCTCTGGTTATGTCACACTATCTCATGACATAGACCCTGGATAGTTTAACAGCCATTATACCGGTGCAAATATTCATGTTCCAGGTTGATTTTCCTGGACAACATTTGAACGGATGTGTTTTTATTCAGGAATAAACCCACATTCAATGTAGCGGTATAGGTAGCTATTACATAGATTTATATAGTTTGACTGTCATGTACATACAGCAGGACATTTGTCTGTGAATCAGGAAATATGATTTTAGCAGAATGTGTCTGACATTCAAATATTCTTTATTTTTGTCTGTCTTTTTTTTCTTTTCAAGTTGCAACGAATCAATTTTACTCGCCCGATAATCACACCCTTTCTTCTTGCTGATACCCCAATATCAAGGAAAGTATGGCAGGGCACAAACACACATGGAAATGAAAAGGACAATTCACATTAAAATAGAGCTGTTTTAACATCTAATCATTTATATAGATATCCATAAAGATTATTCTTGATATCAATAAAAAGTTGCTTTTTTATATCAAAACTAATTTTTGAATTTTTGACATTCAAAACGAATGTTTGATATCCAAGAATAACTCAAATAATGATACCCTTAGTTGACATCCATAAATGATTTTTTGACATAAATAAATGGCTTGGGGATAAATCATTTACTGTTATCCAAAATTGCATTTTAGATATCCCAAATTTTGATATGAAAAGTCCCATTTTTGAGATTAAAAAATAAATGGCCAGCAAAGGGCAATTTTTTATATCCAAAACGGATTTGCAGATTTAACCCCCCCCCAAAAAAAACGGTTAGTTTGTCTCTCTTTGAAATCTTTATATCCACAATTGATGTATGGATATCCAGAAATTATTTTGTATGTCAATGAATGAATTCTTGTTATCAAAATTCATAGCTAAATGTTGGTCTTTGAAATTAAATATGCTCCTTATACAATTGAGAAAAGTGATTGGTTTCTTTAGTTTGAAAAATTAAAACCAGTATTTTGTTTCTCAATTTGCTAAAGAAAAAAGAAAGAGAGAGAGAAAGAAAGAAAGAAAAGGAAATAAGAAAATACAGTCAGCAATTTTATGATAAAGAAACATATTTGACGGAAGAAGAAATGGAAGCGCACCAACTGGAAGTGTAAGCAAGACCCACTGTCATCAGGAACCTCTTCCGGATTATGATGCGGGCCATCCCCTCGATGACTCGACCAGGAACATGATTATCATCCAAACCAGGCATGGTTCATCAGCGTTAATGGACACTAACACCGCACAAAAAGGGGCTCACCTCCTTATTTTGGACATTTAAAATTGATTTTTGGATATCCAAAACGCATATTCTAACCTTCTCTTCTTGGACATCAAAATTGATTTGGATATCCCAAATAAACTTTTAATCACATAAGGTATCATCAACTGAATTTTAAATATCAAAAAGTAATTGTTGTATCACTAAAATTAAATTTTTGATGCCCAGCATTCATCAAATCATGCCCAAAGTTGGGATATCAATAATTTGTTCCACAACCAAACTGAATTCCTGACACCCGAAATTGAATTTTGGATATTCAAAGTTGGTTTTCTGATATCAAAAATATGTTTGAATATCCCAAACAGCGATTAAATGTTAAAACGGCTTGCCATTCATTTGGATAAAATACATAAAATATTATACTTCCATATATTTGAAGATGACTTTTCTATTCATCTGCTGTTGTGAATTCATACATTGCATAAAAACCTATTCAAACAAAGAATTTTTGCCCATATTTTAAAATGCTCAACTAAACAACTGTCTGGTAAGGCTAGACTATGCCTAACTCCTGTTAGGGACCATTTTATTAGCTTTGATGGCTGAAGAGCCCCAAAGTTGATCAAATGGTGGGAGCAGAGGGCTGATTTTGTGAACGCTTTGCAGCACTACTCACATTCAAAAGCGGGCATGTCCAAGCGTAGTGCATGAGGACTGCAAGGAAGATCTTGCATGATACCAGAACTTATGTATTTGACATTTTGGATAGGACTTACAGATTATTTAGTAGTTTTTTTTTGGGGGGGGGTTCTGATTTTGTGTTTTGAAGGTTGCGCATGTGCAGATATGCATTATGCAATTGCTTTTTCATGACCGGGCTTAAACTGCAAAAAGGTTCAGACTACAAAAAAATCAGTTAAAAGAAAGTGTGACATCAAAATTTACTGAAATGCATTGAGAATCAATTGCCATACGGTATTCAGTTTAAATTTTAAGCATGAAAATAGATCGTAGTGAAGCCTCATGCATGACGTCTAAGTTTTTCAATACATCAGAACAGAATTACACATTGGTGCATTCTGTTTGGAAAACAGCCATAAAAGAAGCACATGTAATTGGTGACTCTCATCTGTTCTTGTTTCTGAGTTGAGGACACTCTGTGATTGGGTTGTGCTTATCAAAGATGACAACGTCTACCAAGTTGGAATCACGAACCCTAATACAAATCAGGTTTAATTGTAGGCATTCACACAAAATAACATGAACACCGTAGGTCCATAATTGAGTGCAACAAAGCTTTGCACATTTTTTGATGCATGGCATGCTATTTTCTTAGTTCAACCTGTCGACACAATGACAAGTAGGTGTGGTATAGTTTAGTTCAAACATGTACATATATACTATACTGGATAACCAAGTTGTACATCGAGATACCAAAAATTTGGCTTTCCTGACACAGAGATATGCACAATGATAGTACAAGATACACAGGACAAACAGCGCACAACTGATGACAAATCCAATATACTAGATGAAGATATTACACTATCATCAGAAATCGACAGTATAAATGACAAATGATATGCTTTGACATTGTGAAGACTTTTTTGAGATTATAATTGTAAAAGACCATTTTAAATTGAAAGGGTTAACTTCTGAAGGGAATTGTACAGAAGTTCTCTGACATAAATTTTAAAACAGGAGCTAAGTTTGTCTATGGCTAGAATGGATAGGACATTCCAAGAAGAAATGACATGTAGCCTTGTTAGGATGTAAACATTCACATGCTTCAGCTGGAATATTTAAACAGTAGAGCCTAACTGAGCATGCATTTTGAAACCGAACAGGGTACTCGGTAGTCGGTACAGATTACCGATCTCGAACCGGGCACCGTTCGGGTTCGGTATATTCAATTCAAACATGAAATAAATAAATTAAGACATCTTAGAGTGCTCATTTAGAGCTTTATTTCATGTAGATCACCACGCAACAACTCATTTATTAATATTTATGCACTGAGTCATTGCTACTGTTAATGTAATTACGGTGATTTATGCAACCCATGTGACGCACTTAAATGCAAAATATCGTTTGTTGCATCATAGATCATCATTGATGCCTCGACGATCTATGGTTGCATCGTTTAAAGTATATACAAGAACCAAAAGCAACCTCAGTGACCTTTTGATTTCACTATATTGCCAACATTGACAGTGACAATCAAACCCGAACGTTTAGTGACTGTGAAAGCCGAACCCGAACTGGGCTTCAATCCTGAAACCCAGTAAGCTTGGGTTCCGTTGTTCGAGTTCCGTCACGCTCTATTAAAAAGTGAAGGGTAGAGACAAGTCGAGAAAATCCTAAACGCAGCTAAGTATAATTTCTATTGGAGAATCCTTGACCATGGGAATAACGGAGAAGAACTGGATCAACAGGTAAAGGGATTTTTTTTAGATTGGAAATAGAATGGTATGGCAATAGTGGTGAAAGAATACTGTATTAGTATACAAGTGCTTCGGAAGAGAAAATCAGAAGCAGCGTCAAGGAAAGCAACTTTCTTTAGGAAGTTTTTTTGAGCAGACAAACCAGGCACTGAGAGTTTCAAGAACGACTGTAAGAACGATTGCTACCCCTTAAGCATTTAAGAATACAGGGACCATGTCAAAATCTAGAAAGAAAAGGAAACTGGAGACGTTTGATAAAGAAGTGATAAAAACAAGGTTAAAACTTTACAAGGAGAGACATTTACCCACACTCACAAAATTAAAAACAAAAACAAACCAAAAAATGGAACCTGATTATTGTGTTTCAATTATTCATTTACGGTTTGTGTTGAAAGAACTTGGGTTTTGCCGGCGCATAACACATTGAAATATATTCTTCATTAATTACAGACTTTATGTTTTTTTCAAAACATATAGCTGTAATCAAACAAATTCAGTAACTACAGATTAAAAGATCCATAGGCCTAACCACTCAAACCCGAAACATTTATTACTTCTGCCAAAGACAAAGAGACATGGTAGGCAAACCACTTTTTCGTTCTCCTGACTTGTCAATCAGCTGAGTAGAGAGCACCTCAGCTGATTGATGTATTTGACTTTGCAGAGCCATACGCAGCACGTAAGGCCAGGAGGTATTGGACAAGCAATCTTTTCC
Organism: Hermodice carunculata; assembly: GCA_964020975.1. NCBI lineage: Eukaryota > Metazoa > Annelida > Polychaeta > Eunicida > Amphinomidae > Hermodice > Hermodice carunculata. The sequence continues at coordinate 318,281 of CAXHWN010000937.1, read as the reverse complement.
ATATAAGGGCATCATGTTTGTCCTTCTGGGCAGTAATCGAGTAAGGGTCAATAGGAAAAATGTGTACGAGCTGAAGGCAGTTTACCTAGCCTGTAAAGCATGTATAACATAGCTTTGTGTACATACTTTCTGCTTCGGATAAAGTATTCAATCAGCATGGTATCTCGGAAAGCTTTAATATCAATGCTCAGATAACTTATACTAATGAAGCTACCTTTCTGGTGGGTAAGCTATGGAAGGAATGATTAGAATACTGAGAGACAAATAGAATGCAAGGCCTCAGTAATCGGCCTCTGCATATTTTGTCACACATCTATATGTTCTTTGCTAGCTTTAATAATAATGATAATAATAATAATAATAATAATAATAATGGTGGTGGTGGTGGTGATGATGATGATGATGATGATGATGATGATGATGATAATAATAATACCAGTTGGAATGACACTGGTTAAGTACATTTCTAATTGTCAGACACAAAAATAATAACAAAATAACAGAGTAGGCTGTGTAACCCTTTGTTGAAAGTCAAACATATTATAAAGATCACTAAAGGTAGTTATTAGCCCGTGTAAAGTTAGGCCTTGTTTTATAAACATTGACGGTAATAATTCCCGGTAAAAGACATTTAAAAGTCGATAATGATATCACATTTCATAATAGTACACTCAAAAAAGTAAAAAAGTTAATCTCGTTTTAGGGTTGATAGCACAGTGCAGTAACAAAAGGTTTAGTCTTAGACAATAGAAGGTCAAGACCAAGAATTTCAAACTGGTCGTATGAGATCTCCTCTCAGTATCAAAAAAAGCCAAATAATTATGGATATCAATAGCGACGCCACCAACTTGTCAGTTTCCGTCCTTGCGATTCCATATATATATACAAATATATATATATATATATATATATATATATATATATATATATATATATGTACATATATAGATAGACAGACAGACAGACAGACAGATAGATAGATAGATAGATAGATAGATAGATAGATAGATAGATAGATAGATATAGGGTATCGGTATACATACTGTAAAACGTGGTTCTTGCTGGCCGATTATTCATAAGGTATATGCTAATAGAGATGGTAGTCACTAAAAATCTTTACATATTTTAACCACCTTAATGCCGTAACGGAGGTAAATGACTGAATATTCACTTTGAATATACATTGAAAACATATCATACTTCTGAAAATGACATTATGCATTTTCAGTTGGGTCTTGTTACATTCTTGAGCAAACGTCATGTTTGTATTTATAGTGTGATGACGGAATCCATCTTATAGGTTATCATTGACATGCTGTGAAGAGAGCAACTGTTCTTTCACAATTAATGACAGTACAGTGAAATCTATCTTTTGTGGACATCTCCCGAAGTGGCAAAAAGTGTCCACAATTGGCAAGTGTCCAAAATAAAAAGATTTTTTAAACCAGAAAATTAATCTTTAAGTGAGCTTAATCGCAAAATGTCTATGGAAGGAACATAACTGTCCACATTATTAAGGTGTCCACATCGACAGGTTTTTGTGTATTGATAATGTCCGTTGCGACATTTGTATGACCCTTGTAGAATAGTAGCGCATTTAGGAATTTTTGTATTCCGTAGGTTGGCATGGTGTTTATTTTCATTATAACTATGCATGTACCTTTTTGGCAGTTGGGTAAAACATAAGCTAAAGGAGTGTATTCCCCCACCTTTTTATGCAAAAGATGTAAAGTTACAATGCAAAATATTAACAGTATTTACCGTATACAGATAATAAAACACTTATCTTATTCAAGGTGGTCATCTTTGATTCAGGTACAATAACGTTCAGTATAATAATCTTCAAACAACAAAGGATAAAATTAGCAACTATACGTCGTTTTAGTATTTGAAGACTGTGTTCACAAAAATTTTACATAAACTTTCTTCAGACAAACATAATATTCCTTTAAAGATAGAGTATATGATACTGGATTCAGTAGGCCTTGAATAGGAAATGTAAACAAGATTATGGTTCCCAGCATCCGCTGATCTATATTTATGTTTCTTAATATCAAAATAGATTGACACAGAAATGCAGTCAAAGCAGTATTAAATACGATCAGCATTAATCGAAAATCCAATTCCCTATTTCTTCCTTTGCGCCCACTATTTTTCCGAGACTTATTAATTATTATTCGGATTTGGAAAGTACACACCAGGATAAGTGAGTGCATCAGCCCACAAAACCCAAAATACACATATCTTAGGCTCATCAGTATATAGTAATGCGATAGGAATAATGGAGATATACATTCAGGAGACAACATAGGCAGAGACTTCTTTGCTTCTGTGGATTTATCATATGATATGTATTCGATTTTATAAGTAACTATACTGAAACCAAGAAAAAAAGATAGACCCAGCAGTAAAATAATTCTCGTGACCCGAACGCGACCTTTATTCAGGTCCCACACAACTACAACACATATTAGTCGACCTATGCTAAGAAGTGTGGTTACAAACACCGATGTGGTAAAGAAGAATACCTGAAACAAGGCAATCAATACACAGGCTCGACTCCTTCGCCACCAGTTGTCATGCTCCATATATTCCTCTTTCAGATAGATTGCCAGACTGGAGAGAACAATAAGGGAGCTGGATGTTGCAATGTCTCCAACGTTGGCCAGAGCAAGTAGTAAAAGGTCGTTATTCTTCCAAACCTGAATATTTGCCGTGGTCAGAGCCAGTATGTTCAAAATGATAACAAGCAAGCCAAGTACTAAGCCAACAATGCTCCCCCCATTGTTGTGAAAAATTGGACTACACTGTAGGCTGGAATGTGGTTCTGGTGTACATATCCTGATAAAGTACAGAATGCAACACCATCTGGCATCATCTGTGTGAAGAACATCCAAAGATACAAGTTCCTTGATCAACTCTGACTTTGGAACAGGAAGTGCATTTTTTTTCATGTACAACTGCCTCAGAGAGTCCAAGGGCTCAAATAATTTAGTTGGAATATTTTTTAATAGACTGTTAGATAGGTCTAGCATATTTAACCTAACAATTCCTTTGAATATTTCTGGATGCAGCACCATTAAATGTGTATGTGCCATGGACAAACTATGAAGATTCATGAGTCCAGTGAATAACCCGGGCTCAATATATCTCAGGTTATTGTCATTCATCCAAAGTTCATTCAGCCAATACAAACCATCAAATGTCCTCATCTTTAAACAAATAATCCTGTTGTGGCTCATGTTTAATATTCTGAGGGCTCGTATATATAAAAATGATTTTTCCTCTATATAGTGTATACTATTTTCTGACAAATCTAAGTTGAACATGAATGGGTACACACTGGAGCTCTTTTGCCATGTATTTAATTTGTTGTCCTTCAGGTCAAGTGCCCTAACAGTTCTTGCAATTAAATGTGTAGCTGTGAGGTTTTGATGCATGCATTGTACGGCATTTCCCAGACATCTGCAGTCACCAGGACATGGATTTTCAGAACAGAGCTCTTCATCATCAAAAGAGTACATGCATTGAACCCATCCATTGCAAAAAATTGATGGGTGGTAACATTGCATTTCCTCCTTGCACTTGAAGTGAAACGGGTAATCTCTTGTACTACAATTGATATACATGTGCTCATCTTGTCCCTGAGGACAGTCCCATTTACCATTACAGACCATATTTAATTGTATGCAGTAACTGTCAGGGCATTTAAAGCTACTGGAGCAAGGGAAGTACATGCAGTTTTCCAAATGTTGATATTGGGTGCATCCAAAAGGCATTTTTGGATCATAGAGACATCTACTAAATAGCGGATATCGATCTGGGTCTCCATATGCACAAGGGATCCATTCAGTCAAGTTTGAGTTCCACTTATTAGAAGGCAACTCAGGATAAATATTGTATTTCGAGGAATTTTGGTGGCTAAGAATGGCTGACAACCCAAACAGACATAATATTTCATCTGAACTATCCATACAATCTTCATAACCATTGCAAAGCTTGGAAACAGGAATGCATCCACCAGAATGACATTGGTAATAAAGAGAGGAGCAAGAGCAATCCATTGTTTTGCATGTTGAGTAACAATGTTTGGGCGGAAGGTCATCACCAGATTTAATTTTGCAGACGTCACTGCATTTTATTTCGTCGCTTCCGTCTACACAATGAGTCACACCATCACATAAATAGTGTTCTAAAATGCAGTCAAATGATTTGCACTCATATTGTCCAAGTTTACAATACATTGGCAGCGGTGTCTGAGCACTTTCACAAAGGACACCGATATTGGTATTTTGACTTCTCTTGCTGAAAAAACTGTCATTTATTTTTTGGACAGAGAAATCATTAAATATCATTTGGTCGATATTTCGGGATGTCAACTCACGAAAAGCAAAACTGTAAACTGTGTTTTTCCGTGATGGTACTATCAGGTTATACTTAAGGGACGTACCCTCGGATGTCATCAACCAATTTTCAGAAATTTCTGTCAATTCACTGACATCCAAAAACAGAGCAACTTTACCAATTTTTGTATCATATGGATAAGGTTGTTTATGCTTTTCAACATAATGAGAAATGTTAGAAACAGCTGTTAATACTGAAGCGTTAAAGTGCTGGCAGTAAGAAACCATCATTTCAAAATATTTACTCCACTTGACCATAAGTGGTTTAACGCAAAGATTGAACACAAGGAAGGACGAAAGGCTACAAGACGAAATATCAATTGATCTTTTGGAAGACGAATGTGAAGGCATTTTTACTTGTTTTTCACAAATAAAACTAGCGCCCACTATATCTAGGTCGCATGGGACGTGCAGCCAAGTTGAACTGCTCCTTGGGCTTATTAAAATCATTCCTGCACACATGACAGATATTGACTGGGTTAACCTTTTTACATATTTTAATATATTGAGTTTATCTAAGTAGTGTCCATGTATCAAAACAAACATGTTGTTTAGCATTAATTTATCGTAATTTGCCCAGTCTGTAAATATCAATGGCGACCCATCAATCCATTGATTCGCCAGTGCCTAAAAGAAGATTGGCATTGTGCTTAAACACAATTATATATATTATATCTTACATTAAGTATATTTAGGAAGTGACTGGATGCAAATATCCTTGGTGATAGTTCTGCAAGCGTCATGATGGTCTGACATGGACCCGGCAGAGCAAATAAACTCAGCTGATTATTTAAAACTTGGTTAGAAACTTTTTGTTATTTTGACCTATTTATTGTCTGCAGTTATAAAGATTTTAGAGTAAGAGGAGTTATTAAGGTAGTGGATCTGAAGCCGGCACCTTTGGATAACCTCTACTCACTTTTTCATATTTTGGATAGTCTGATACTTAAACTACATGCTCCTAAAAACTCTGATGTCTGAACATAAACTATATATGAGATAACTGATCTCAAAACTTTTGTTTACAATGAAAAGTTTGAACAGTGCAGGGCACATGGGTTTGTTTGCATGGGCATGATAATGAACCATGTCATTGTTTGCACAGTCATTAGTCCATGACCCCTTGAAACCAGTTGAGCTATTGACAAGGGTCACTCACAGGAAATCATTGGCTGTGGAGAGAAGAATGGTCTAGTTCAGACTAATCACTATCATTGTTCTGACTACTTTGAAATTCTCTATTGATGTAAAAACAAATTAGCACAATCCACTTACTGGTCCCCAAATATGGAAAGTCGCATGTGAACCCACACCCATATCAGCCAAGTTCAGTGTTTCCAAGGTAAAAAAGGTCGAGATTTAAGCCCCAAAGTATCCTTTTTTTAATGACAACATCACAGAGGTTAAGTTCCAAGTGAATGCACACAATAATATAAACACAGGACCGCAGATATGAGTATGTGTCATATTACAGCCATAAATGGGTAAGAATTGGCAACTTTTTCTTTCAATGCAATTTTCTCGGAACTGTTTTTTGCCCAACCTCTGCAATTTGTATCTCGCCTCACAAATGTACGAATTGCCCTATCACATTAAATTTAACGGACATTTAAAGAAAAATATCATATTCGGGAATGGTTCCCGGGATTTTTTTTTCTGACAACCCCTTCCGTGACTTTTGGAGCAATTTATGGAAGGCAAATGAACAACCTGTCGCAACTAAATTAAAAAAAAAATTATAACCGTTTTTTATGCTGTTTCAGGGCTAACCATTGAATTCTATCCTGGACATAAATATAAATTCTAAATTCCTTCTGATTTCAACTGGAAACACACAATTTTGTGTGACTTCTGGGCGACAAATGTGAAACTCCTACCAAGTCAGAGAGAATGTTATAAAATCTAAAAAAATTCCAATGCTGCAAAAAAAATACTCTATGGATACAAATTTATGGATATGTAGTAATCAGAAAATATATAGGTTTAATGTACTTTTGAAAAAAATAAAGGAGTAATTGCAATGCAAATTTGCCAGTCTCACTGCGCCTTAGCTTCACAGCTTCCACCTGAAAACAACCTTTGACCTAGATAGGTTAACTACTCTCTTTAGTCATGGAGCCCTTTATTCCTGTATGCACGTATTCGACATCAATGGGCCACTTTTGGTGCGTTGAATCGTTACACAAATGGTAATTTTTATGTTTTCCGAAGTGTTGTAGTCTGTTAAAAAAAGGTATCACAGTGTTATGGCTTTGCATCATTAATAGAAGTACAGTGGAATCTACTTTAAGGTATAACCTAGAAGACTTGTGAAAATGGTCCTTCATGACAGGTTGACCCTTAAGACAGGTGAAATTAAACTAAAATACGCTAATGAGGGATCGAAACTAATCCTTTAGCACAGTGGGTCCCTTAACAGAGAGGGGCTTATAGCCAGGTTCTACTGTATGTTCTTTGTTATCTCAGGTATCTACTGGTATATGTTTAGGTCATCTAATCTTAAGGAAGCTTTTGTACAGAAACATTTTTTGCTATGTTTACACACGAACCACATTTGTATCATAAGGGGATCAATAGATAAGTTGGAGAGCAACATGCTGTTATCAATATTGTACAGCCGATTTTGTACTAAAAGAATCTTATTTTAAAAAGACAATAATCACAAAATGGTTTAGTCTTATATAAGACCATTTACCACATTTCACATTTACGCAAGTCAAACAGTTCAGAAATTTTGGGATTTTGGTCGTTTTTTTTCTGTCAATTTATATAGATGGACCTCAAGAAGTTACAAATATCAAGATGCCCTCTTGCGATAAGGCACCACTTGTTTAAAAAATAATGTTAAAATTGATCATATGTGAAGTAACCCCATTTCTTTTAAATGTGTCCCATTTACATACCCTGCTGGCAGTTAAAAATGGTCCCCTTTTTCCCGATGAGTTTTGAAAAAAAGTAACAAATTTGTTTTCATACTTGACACGTGAAATGGAACAATTGTGTCATTAAAGCTACAGAAATGCGATTCATGAAAGATTTTACCCGAATTTAGAGCCTGAGATTTTACAAGAGGTTGAAACTGTATAAAATGATAGAACAGGGATATAAGTGATTAAACAGCAATATATTGTCACAATCTTTTTTCAAGAAATTCTCTGCATTCGGGCGAAATGCTGAAACTGGCATCTCTGACGATATAAAATGCTGAACATGAAATAATGATAAATTGTATTTGTTATATCCAAATATAATTTTCATCGGCTACATTTATTACGATCTAAGTTTTGTATTTTTACACAACCTGTTCTAATAGTTGGACGTATGCCTTATGGAACCCAAATTCGGTTCAATAATAAACAGAAATATATTATATTAGGGCCGTAGGTTATTCAGAAAACGCATCTCTGCAATGTTATTACCGAACTCTCACCCCTCCCACCCGAGTGAATCGGCGAATTTGTCATGTATAGAAGATCCGATGATTGAGCAGTGGTATCAAATGTAGGTCCAACTGCTGAGAGACTGGTTTTTCAGAGAAATGGGTTTGATACCCACTAAAACTGGTGAATTTTCTCATACCGCTCATTAGACATTTGAAGTCGAAATAAAACAAAGTGATGCAACGAGAAAGCCTAGCATTACCAAGTAACATGACTAATAAGCATCTGTTCACTATTGTGGCACTGGGTTCAGACTGTGGCTATCCCCATGGCCCACAGCATCACCGGATTGGATTATTACGATAATTATTATTATTAATAACATTATTGTTATTGTTATTATATTGTTATTCTTATAAAGATCAGTATTACTACACTGTTGCAACTACCACTATTGCATTCATCATCGAGTAGTTTGGATGTTATATTATTGGACAACCAATTTTCTTCCCCCTTTTCTCCGTTATTATTAAAGATTAAGCCATGTTGGGGTGGAATTATCAGGAATTCGCTGGCCCTGGTCCACCAGGCCCAACGGCCATTGGCTGCAGCGGTGGCAGGCATTTCTAAACGATGGCTCAAAAGCCTAGCGGATCCATTTTACCCATTTTACCCTCTTGCAGAAACCCTGGCAGACACAATTCAAAATGCAAGCAAGAAGTCAAATTTCCGTAATCCCTTCACACCCCAAACATTTGCCTAGAACTGAAAATTATCACACATCATAAACGAACGTGCACCATTTTGCCGATACTGATTGTGGCTTCCCCAAGCATGGATTTTAATGCGGGTCAAAATGGATTTATCTTCGCTTAAAAGTATAGATTTACAAAGGAAAAGTTAGACATGATGTTAACATTATAGACCTGGACACACTGACACTGTTTTAGTTTTTAAGTTCAAATATGGAAATTTGGGCAAATGTCGCCACTGCCATGTTAGAAAAGCTTTTGAAGCACATTTTTATGATGTATTTGTGGGGCAAAACCACCAAAAGACAATCCGCTTCCAAGGATAGTTCCCAAGCTGAACTGCATCTGATTCCAATTAGCTCTGACTGATAGAGATGAATGCATGGTGTTAGTGCTGAAATAGCAAGAGGCTTCGAGCTTGGTTTTGCACTGATGTTAGCAAGGAGATGTCACAAATCGTGTTGTATGACACCAAACTAAATTTTTTAGAAGGGTAAAGATAAATGGATTAAATTATAAACAATTACATCAAGGACTCAATACCTGGCCCTGAATAGTCCCTCAGAGATAACCCAAACAACACATATTATAAAAAAAGGGCGATCAAAGGGTTGCGGAGTTGTTCTACCTCTAATTTTGTTAATGCATTCATGAATGAGGAAATGAACTTGCCACGGCTATTGTTGCAGTTGATTCTAAGACTCACATAAACAATGAAGACATAAGAATCAATAAGGTAGAAGGGATTCTTTCCAAATAAGTCACTTTTTATGGCACCACCAAAACAATGGCCAATCGTACAAATTTGTTGTCATCTCACAGAAGAAAGGAAGCATAAAATATAAATCGGTGAATATTTTTCAGGTTTAAAATACAAATATTGACATGTGTGAAGGATGAATGTTTTATATCATACGGTTTTCACTTTATACTACAAATTCGTGGAACATTCCCATATCTCCATGATCTCTTTGTTTACAAAAGTGGTTATCGCAGTGGGGCTACATAGTATGGTACCCATGCATTATCAAGACGTTAAGCGTTACATTCACATGTGTCGTTATTAGGTTTATAAATTATATTGAAAGAGTCATAGGCTGTTACATCAGATTTCCTGGCTTTCTCCCTTTGTTATTTGTTATAATCATGGAAAAAAGCTGCAATTAGATGTGTGGTTACAAGGAACAAGCCATTTAATGTTTTGTCACAAGGAACAAACACAAGAGTATTTAAAAAAATCGTGTTTTTTCACATAGCGAGGGCTGGCTAAAAAGTTCTAAGCTTAAGTAGGACATCTCAATCGGATTGAAACAAACTTTTTCCACCAACAATTCAATGAATCATACACATAGGAACTGCAACTGTAGTGTGATTAATGTCTTCATTCCAGACCATCTTTTGAACATACCCATTGAAATCACCCGAAATAGAAAAACTGGCAAAAGGGCAGTCGTCAAGTACCTATCAGATTCCTGGAATCCAATGAAAAATTTATGCCGTTTTGAAACAGATCCCAGTGATTTTTTGACCCAATTTGTAGCCAGGGATGAGATCTGGATCCATTACTTTGAACCACAAACCAAATTTCAGTCTTAGTAATAGAAGCATCTGGGATCATTCTCCTCACCCCTCAAAAACCCAGGTTGGTTCCTTCTGCTGGAAAGGTGATGGCTTCAGGCTTTTGGGATTATGAGGGTATTCTACTGGTTGACTATCTTGAAGAGCCTAGACTATCAATGTACGATATGCTGACCTACTGAGACAATTCAGTGAAGCTATCAAGCAAAGTAACGGGAAATGCTCACTTAAGCTGTCCTCTTCCAGCAAGACAATGCTCCTGTTCACATCGGTGGTTGCCCTGTCAGGATCCATGAATGTGGTTTAAGGCTCATTGACAATTCCCCTTATTCGCCGACCTGACTTCCACCTGTTTCCCAAAATGAAAAAGGAACTAGCCAGTAGCCATTTTCCTAGAAACAATGGCGTCATTTCCGGTGTGAATGAGTTTTATCAGTTGCTTGAAGAAAATTTGTTCTTGACAGGCATCCACATGCGTGTAAACCTGGAAGGGGAGTATGTACAGAAATATAAGAAAACCATTGAGTTCGTATGGTTTTTTTACAGCTAGGCTTAGAACTTTTCAGACAGTACTCTTATCTTGGACAAGGTTGAGCCAAAATGCCGTTCCAGTTTGTTGTTTTTTACATGTCCAGAACTAAATGATCCTTTGACCGTCAGAATAATTGTAAGACAGATTGTTCAGCAAACATGGTATTTAAAAAGACCATGTATAGTGTGGACAATACAAGAACGAGCAACATCTCACATTCCCAGCTCGCTCTCCAGGTGGATTTTCATTGCTAAATAAACGCTGATATTTGGCTTTACTTGTTAAAGATGCTCACAAAAAGAACGATCCCCTGCTCATTTGTGTCATAAAACTAAAAAGGTCGCAACAAAGGTACTCAATATGATGCGAGATCACCATTACATTCAACCAAAAATTAAACATTATAAATATAAGTTTTGGGAAGGCATTATTTTCATCTCAAAGTAACCTTTATATCTGTTACCTGAAATGACATAAAATGTACAACACACGACAGATCAAGACCCCGATGAGAGTCCAAACCTAAACTGTGTGTTATAAAACCAACAAGTATAAATGGACTGGATAACAATTTTTCCAATATGATCAGTAAAATTCGAAGAGCACAATCAAAGGCAACCCTCTTCCAAAACAAATGCGATAGAAAGATCAATTACTTATGGAATAAGCTCAAAAATGACTCTTTAAGAGTCCCTTGAGTGCAACATGTTCAAAACAAATCATAAGTCCCACAAAGTTTTAAGGTGAAGTGTATAAGCCTTAAATGCTTGTGTGATTCTTCCTCAGAAGCTGAAATAATGACTTTAAATGTACATAGTTCAGACTAAAAGGAAGCCATGCACAAACCTAAAAAAAAAAAAACCCCAGAAAGTTTCAAAATAAAAAGGACACACGTGACCAGTGCATTTTCAATAGTCTTGACGCTGCATATAGATATTTTCATTAAATGTATAAAGATTATTGAAATCATATTTAGCTTTAAATAACAGGCACTCTCCCATATAAGAACTATATAACGTTACTGATTTGTTTATCTTACTTGATACTACCCCTAGTGGCTCAATACATTTGTTGCCTTATAGATTTGATCCCGGAAAAATAAAGTCCTTGTTTGTTCCATTGAGCTAGTTTATTTGTTTTAGAATTTTTAACACATGGAAAAAATGCTACACTTCATGCTTCCAAAAATAAAACGACACAGTAACAGCAAACGAACAATTGATACAAGGATGGCAGCAAGGTAAATAAAGTATATATTATCAGAGTGATTTTCAAATTGCAAAATAATGTGATGATCGGGATTTCAATGGTTTGAAAAGCACATAAGGGCAACATACATTTACAGTATCGGATTACATCCCCACACATTCACGTGTGTATAATAGTTTGGACACTTCAACACTTAGTTTATGAATTGGTTTCTAAATTAGATGAGATTAAAGTAAGCTAAAACCTCAACTTGTTTAACAGCAATTTTACAAAACTGTCAGTCAAAAGCAAAATAGAACTCACCTCTTACATCACCCAGATAACTAAGACTATGATCTATATATGATTTTCAACAACCCCATTTTATGATTTACAGAATCTCACCTATATATGGCATGACAGTCTGTTGTATATTTCACTCGTCAAGGAAACAATTAGTATCATCTAATTAGTGGCTGGTTAACTACTCACTTTGTGTGTCATCAGTATCCTAGACCAGATTGATCTCTCATACATCTGAATCTATATCCGTGGACACAGAGGGTGAGTGGGATAATCAGTCCTTAGATTCCTAATCTGGGCAAGGTTGTGTCAACTTGTTGTGCAACCCTGTCCTCCAATCTGTATTTTTGTCACCGCATTTTATGCTGCTGAACAAATATCATTGCATTTAGGCACAAACTAATTAAAATTTTAAGTGTTGCTAATTGTCATGTAGAAATGCAGCTCAATGTTTGTGAGGCCTATCTGTTCATGATGCATAGTATTACTTCTTTCTTTACATCTTTTATGCTGTTTAGCGATCACAACTAAAATTCCCTCATATGCTCCTGCTACTCTGCAAACTCTGTAATACAGGTTTACAGGTCACTACTTAATCGAAAATGTCCATACATTTTCAGCGTTATATGTCTACATCGTAAACATTAAACGCTGTAAATTAAGTGGTATAAGGTAATTTACATTATATTATACCTACTACTACCACTTATGTCCTTTACTTTGTGGAATGGATAATTGCTGGATGTAAAGTAGTTGATATTTATCAAAGTAAATCATGTACAATGCTTATCATGTTAGCCCCTCTGTCTTGTCCTTGTGTTGGACCCTTCAATTTAAACAATCATCTGAAATTTCTTGTGTTGTCACAGGTTCCGGTGCTTCCCATTAGAGAGATTCATGTAGAACAAAGTCCTCTTCCCCATTTTGGCATTTATTAATTTATTGATGTGTATATCATCTTAGTGGATAAGCAGGCTTCTACATTACATCTCTTTTGGAGTTAGATGCACCATTAGCCTGTCCATTTTGTTAATATGTCCTAGGAAGCTATATGTAGAAGTGGTAGCAATCTATTCTTTGCATAGCGCAGGATAGTTAGCACAGCAGCAAGAACACTTTGCTTTTCATCAAAGTCGAGCATAGGACAAAGAGATTGTTGTGATCTGTCATTCTGTGACTGCATCACACTGGGAACGTTCACTTGGCATGAGCTTATTGTTATAACCCAATGGTTCTGTTTAAGTCTTCTCACTTTTGTCTTAATTCTTGTTCTCTTTCTTTTTTTCCTGGACGCTTACTTTTTTTTAAAAACCGATTTAAAAACAGCATCCATTTTCGGTCGCACCGTATACATCGTGTTGTAAGTGCAAAAGAAGAATTTGAAATTGGCCCATGTTACCAGGGAACCAATGAGATGGAGCTCAGAAGAACCCCTCAAATTCATATAAACATATATATGATCGTATTGCGGGTATACGGGATCAGCTTCGATGTGTGGGTCCCAATTCCCTCTATCACATATTACGTCTAAATAGCAATGAAGAAGCTGAACCTCAACTTATATATACATTATTTTTGCTATTTTCAAACAGATCAGCTCTGTCGTTTTAAAAATCAATTCAAGTCCGTATTATCAATTTGAACTGTTCTTTACCTATACTTAATTGAAACAGATAAGATTTTAGATGAAGCATTGTCATATGCGTCCACGAATTACGGTCCTGTGTTAAATCAGATTTGTCTCTTTATCAACTAACAATTATAATTCAGTTTTACTAGGTTATATCTGCTCCACTCATGATGTGGTTACAATACTGTAAACTATAAAGTGGTATCCTTTTTACTACCTTTTTCATTTGGGAGCGCCAATTCATCAAAATTAGAAATAGTCCACTTCAAACGAAAAGAAATCATTCTAGGAAATGTTTATAAGTGCCCACGATATTGAAATGATAATTATACTGAATGTACTGATGAATTTTCATTAGCTCCAGACAACCTAAAAAAAACTCGACTTAAAAAAAGGTTTTGCCACAACCTTGATGACTTAAAATACAATAAAAACCAATCTTCAGTACTCATTTTGGTACCATAACAATGGGTAGGTACGTCGACAGAGTGAGTTGCCAACTAGGTTCTCACAATGACATAGTACATTAGTTGATAACCTCTTTTTAGCGCTATCAAGCACAAAGTAATTACCAACATCATGATTTTAACTACTGAAAATTCAGACCATCTCACAAACTTTATGTCCATTTACCGTAACAAAGAATTATGAGCCAAATACCACATTTAATTAGTTAAACTGAAGAATATAAACAGTGTTGTTGATCTGGACTATTCCGTATTAATTGTTCCAGTGTATCTTCGTTTTTGGATGTGCTGTCACAAACTATATATTTCATTGTTTGAACGGACAGGTAGCTTACTGTAAGGTTAAAAAAAGTTCTGAAGTTTTTATTTAGATGTGTGAGTGGTGCTTTTGTCGAAGGGTACCTTTACACTTTGGGACAAGATTACCTTAAACATAGGGGACTTTAAGGTGTACAGATGTGTACAAATGTACTTTAAACTGTGCCAGAGAAAGTCATTTGTGGCTTTTCTTCAAATGGGACCTTTACTTTATGCCTGTTCAAAACGTTTGAGCAGACATTGATAATTTGTTTGGTTTTGTAGTTTCAACCGTAATACACAGAAATGGAATATCAGTCAATAGAAACAAGGGTTCCCAAAGTTGCTTTCTTAACTATACCCTCTTTCTGAGTTTTTGAGAATTGACCAAAGGGTTTTTAGCAAACTAACCTCACATTTTTATAATTTATATGACAACTATATTTTGAGAAAATCAGTAATAAAAGATAAAGGAGCCAATTTAAATCATGTCTGTTGCATCAGGTTTGCTTGGTCTCTCATTTTAGTCCTGCTATATATTCATGCAAAACATATGCCATAAGGCGTGTTGCCACTAGAAAATTCAGTTTTTATGGTATCATAGACAAGTTGGAACAAGAATGTGGTTCCAACTTGTAGGTTTCACATGTGTTTCACTAATTGATCCTTTGATCGAGGGTATAATTGTGACACAAATTGTTAAGCAAACAGGAAATTACTGGGACCATGTATCGTGTGGGCAAAAAGGCACATGCGTTATCACACAATCCTAACTCGCTGGTCGGTTGGGTTTGCATTTCTAAATTAACATAAACATATGACTTCAGTAGTACAGGATGATCAATACAATGAACAATTTTGTGCTAAATTTTGTAATAAAACTGAAAAAGTCATAGAAAAAATTTCAGCATGATGTAAGATCACTAGTATCTTTAACCACAAATGCAAAAGATCAAGTTGTTAGAAGCATAATTTTAGTACTTAATAGATCTTTATATTTGCCATTAAATGGACATTAAAAGTCAAACAAGTGATAGGCTGGATAAAGACTTGAGAATAGGTCTAATAATAAACTATGCAATTATTGATTGAACATGCATGTAGAGTTGGAGTAGCTAAAGTTTCCCAGCAAGTCTGCTTAGATTTTATAAACACAAATACAAACACAAGAAATTCTCTTCCATAACAAATGGATTAAAAAAGATCGGCACATATAGAGATAAGCTAAAAATGACTCTTTCAGATTCCATTTGCAGCAAATTCCAAACCAATCTTACACAAAGACCACTCACAGGCACACACAGACGCACACGCACACATAGAAAGAGAAATAGATAGATAGATAGATAGATATATAGATAAATAGATAGATAGACAGACAGACAAACAGCTAGCTAGATAGATGGATCAATCAATCGATCGATAGATAGATAGATAGACAGACAGACAGACAGATAGATAGACAGATAGATAGACAGATAGATAGATAGACAGATAGATAGATAGATAGATGATAGATAGATAGATAGATAGATAGATAGATAGATAGATAGATAGATAGATAGATAGATAGATAGATAGATAGATAGATAGATAGATAGATAGATAGATAGATAGATAGATAGATAGATAGATAGATAGATAGATAGATAGATAGATAGATAGATACAAAACCTACAAGGCCAAACTTAGAAAGGATAAAACGTTATTGGCAAAAAAAATAAGTGCTATCCTCAAAACTCAGGTAGTACAGAAAAACAGTACCCATATTCATAAATCCCAAACCCAACAATGACAGCAAAGCGATCCCAGAGTTACCAAAGCATCAACATTCATCTTCCAATACCAATGTGAAGAAACAAGTTTCACTCCTGACTTGAGACAGGCAGTCACCCATATAAGGCAGCTGATGGTTTTAAACCAGTCCTGTCAACTTTTGAAACATTCTTCATTAAATACAGACTATGGTGTTGACAAAATGCAAAGGCCTTACCACTCAAAATCCAATGTTTTATTACTTCTGCCAAAGATAGAAAGAGACCTGGTAGGCCTATCACTCTTTAGTTCTCCTGACTTGTCAGCTGAGTTGACACCGTAACAAAAAAATAGAACTACATCATTTTTGTGATATTTATGAATCTGGAACATCTGGTTTAGCTTATAGGAAAATATTATGTATGGTAGATCACAAACCGAGCACAATTCTTCCATATTTATATGTATATATATATATATATATATATATATATATATATATATATATATATATATATATATATATATATATATATATTTATATACATACATACATACATACACATACATACATACATACATACATACATACATACATACATACATACATATGGTCACCTGCCAAGTATGTGTTTCTGACGACGGTTAAATATGCCATCTTCTATTGCAAAAACAAAACCTGAAATCAAGAAATCAAGGCCTTTTTATTATTAATTTTGTCACCAATATCGTCAATCCTTAAACCTGAATATGTCGATATGCATTCTGATAAAAATCAAATCCATTGTTTGATCATGATCAAGCAAAGTGTTCAGAATTGTTACTGACGCCGATTTTGCTGGGGCATTGTATTCGATTATTTTGGATATATACGACACGCGTTGCAAGTTAGCCCTCTACTAAATCTATTTTTCAGCAAGGTTCCAGATAGACATACGGACAAACAAAAACCCCCCTTTTTGCATCCTCATCAGCTTAAAGGAATAAGTGTTTACTCTCATGACTGTCAGTCAAACCCTGTCTGTCTGGGATCGTGGCACACTCAGATTTTTGGATTATCATGGAATTCAAATACTTTAATATGATTGTAATGGATATTTTCCTTACCGATTTTCTACTGATACCTATAAATATGACTGTAGCATTGTAAATATATATATACTTGTCCAATCCACAGTCATCTCGACCATACAGATTTGCGTACTTAAACCTGTTTAACTCGACCTGGGAGTTGAAAGTTACTAAATGTCCTTGGAAGTTACGAGAACATATCCTGTAAGCAGTGTTCCAGCTGGTTGTTTGAGTGTAAGGGAGAAGAAAGTATGTTTTTTCTGGTTTACGGAAAACGTCCTTTACGTATATAGAATAGCACTTCAGTCCAGTCTCTAGGGAAAAATAATTTGGGCCGAACAACTTGTGATAAAATACTGTTTCAGATTCTGACTTAGCAAATAAGTCCAAAAAACAGCCATCTTGGTTTGCTGATTTTCGAAAGATTTTTATGTGGTATATGGTCGCATTTCCGATAGCGAGATACTCTTCTGCCAACAGTAACTTTATGCAGCAAGGCAGGCATCTAGCTCTAGTCCAGAGCCAGTACCATAAGCATCGATATTTAGAAACACCACGGCGCTTCCAGAGTTTTCCAACATCATGGCAAAATTGAATCTGAACTGTAAACTCACGAGAGCACTTTTGATAAAAGTACAGGTGCAGCATTTGGATTGTGTGATAAAGGGTCTCTGATTTTCCTACCACTAAACAAATATCGAAGAAATTTACATGCGATGGTATATTTATTTTTTGACAATAAAGGTTTAAGGCATTTTCGGATATAGTAGCAGTGCTATTTATTTTACGAGATTTACAACCCTCCACGAGATATAATGAAATTATCAAATGCATCTGTTTCCACGAAAACCTTTCCGGTTCATTGTAATAGACCTCATGTACTAGCAATTTAAAATAGGTAGAGGTTTGTACTCGGTACGTTGAGTTATTCATTACACGCTTTTTCCTATTATAGTCCAATAACATTATCATCGGGAAACCTTTTTTGAGTCCAGTTTTTATTTTAATAGAATAATATGTACCTGTCGGATGTAGGTTAACAGCCAGTGTACTTTGCTGGTTGTACTGCTGCTCCCTAGCATGATGTGCAATGACAATGCATTCATGTGGAAAAGCCGAATGTGGTTAGTTATTGAAAAACATATCTGGGATGCCACGACAAGAATAAGATTCGGCCATGACATGGACATGAAATTTTGTGTCAGAATAAATGACAAAGGAAACCATATTACTTGAAGAGACAAAATCAAACGACCCTGGTGTTTCATAAAACGATTTGAACTGGTGACAGTATGGGCCAAATTCCTTGTTGCCATCATATAATAAAATTCCTTTCATGTAACAGTTTACGTTCCTATATTCGTTGAACAAAAACTCGATTTTGACTTTTATATATTTTCCAGGAAGGGCTTTCAAAATGGCCCCTGTGTAAATGATGTGTGTTGGAGGTACATAAATGCCTTCCATATTGCTTTGTATTGCGCATTTAATACTGACACGCGCTGATTCAGCAAGTCGGTGATATGTTTGAAAAACAAATAAAGACGTACTAAAGCCTATTCTTAAGTTTCCTTCAATAAGTGATTGACTGCAACAGAAATGAATGAAAAAGAAAAACCCCAATGACAACATAGCACGGTATGATTTGTAGTGTCGAGAGGGGCGAAAAATTATTTCAGGATGTTTGAAATTCCCTGTGCCATTGTATACCATTAGTAATGATTTGTGATGAACCTGTATGTCACCTTGTGTATCAAGATCATATTTCCACCTTGCCTCTCCCCGAAAAATCCAGTAGTTTGACTTTCGTTTTAAACTCGTATTTTGGTCTGAAGATAAAATATGGAGAGACTGAGGATATTTGTTGGTATAATAAAACTTTATCAACAGGGGACGAACATTGACTACTTGATACAAAAACGCAAAGGAAATTGGCCTGGTGACCAGGTACAAGATTTTAAGAAATACATCCAAAGAATTTGAAAATGATGTCACACAGGATTGCAATGCAAACAGTATTTGTATTGCAGTTTCATTTGTTCTGCCAGGATGCCACACTAACAATTCCACGGCCATTTTATCAATTATAGATAACTCAAAAAATTCGATAACTAATATGATATCGTCCTTTCTGAGAAGTTTAAGCTGGACTCGCTTTGCTGTAGGGGCTACTATTCGCCAAATTTTAAACAGGACTGAATACACCTTACACCACCAGCGCTCACTAGCACTCTGAAAATAATTTCCCTCATTCCATGCCTCCTTAGCACACTGGCTGAAGCCAAGCCTAAAAGATGACTCCGTTAGCATTTCTTTGGCAAATGTACTGGCTGTGCTGCTTAAAGAACATACCTCCCATACTTGTCTAAACAGTTCAAAAATAGACGCCATTGCAATTTTTAGCAAACGAATTGGTCTTCCCTTGAGTGAACGGACAATACCAATATCAACCCATATCCAATAATTCTTAAGTGTTTTGGCATCAGTGATTCTGGGATAAATTTGAAAACTAACATTTATATTTAAGTGATCATATTGTGTGTATATATCAATGCAAATTGTCTCTCGGCGAGATACGATTTCGATTCCTTTGAAATAAGCAACGGCATCCTTTAAGTGTAGAATTTTCAATGAACATCCATCTAAGACTCGAAATTTACGAATTCGACTGCGAGGACATCCGTGACGTCGGAATTCATATTTTGACCCTGTGTTTATCTTCAGGTACCACACAAAGTGCACTGAAGCACGAAATCGAACTTTAACTACCTTATTTCTCCAAGTGTAAAAACGCCCCACTGGAATGCCAATTGCCCTAAAATATTTATACCTGTATGGTTTAGGCTGATATGTAGTTAGGTGTTGTACACAGAAAAATACCTGCTTGAGAAAAGGGACGCCAACATTTTGAACACCTGTGGCTTTGATGCAAAATTGTAAAGGGTATGCTATATAGAGATGCAGAGGCCACAATTCTGCAGTGGTCGTCATCATTGAAATGCAGAAGTTGTCTTTAATCTTTCTGTGTATACTGCAGTATTGTTTTATTAATGAATTTGAATGACCAGCGCGGCAAACTTAATTTATGTTCATGAATTTAAGTGCGATTGTAGAGCGCATAACCTCCGTTGCAAGATACTAGTGGCTCCAGCTATACTTTGACGGAAATTGGGAATTAAAATGTATTGCAAGAGATAATAAGTCCCATGTGTGGAAATACATTCAAATTAGACATGTCGAATTTATAGGCTCTATAGCTCACGTCCAATTCTAATATGTTATATAATGACAGTGCCTCTTAAAATGTAGGTGATAATGCTTGTAAAGTTGAAAGAGGTTTTATAATGAGATGGTGTGGCTTGGAAATCAATGGCTAAGATGACTGACCTTCCAGACCAAACTTGAATATAAGTACCTTTTACGTAAAACCGTACTTGCTGACCTACTTTTTGATGACATTTACTCAATTTCTATCGTATTTGTGTCTTTCTGTCCACAACCGCTTCCTAGTAGTCATATCCCTATTCCACAGAGCAAAATCTTTACTCTTCATAAGCTTACCTGTGATTTGACGTTTGTTCAAATTTATTCTTCCTTTTTAATCGCCCCAAACATAATTGCCTGAGTTGAATAAATAAAAAACTTGTGGATAGCTTGGCATAAGGTTCTCGTTTTAATTGAATGCTTGGTTAATCCGAGTTGCGTGTGAAGTTGATATGCATACTTTTAGGGGTCCAATTACACAATTCTGCCATCTGTAATTTTCTGTGCTTTTTTTGAAATGAAATTTGAAGGGACTATGAAAATGTCAATAACTTGATTGGTGGATACCTGGTTGGTACAGTAACATTTTGTCGGAAAATATTAACCAAAATGTGTTGAATAAAAACAAAATGCAAGACCTGGACAAACCATTAAGGTAGCACTATTTCATTGTGGAATATAGATTTCTTATTTTAATCTCTCCTACAGATAATTTTAAAGGGTTATTTTGTTAAAAAGAAAGTTTAAAAGCCAGCAAGTGGGGGTTGTGCATATGCGGCAGATGTTTTGCCAATTAGCCAGGCGGGCTTCGTTTTAAGTTAGAGACACCTGTCTCTTGTGTACTGGACTTGGAAGACAGGCTCTGGTCTAAGTAAGAGACTTCCTGTCTCTTTTGTATTGGGAATTGGTATGCTTGTGCAGTCAATGTACCCCCATTCGCGTCTGAGCAAGGCTACAAGCAAGAAGTGTTCTCAAAGTCGCGTTGTGACCAGGCCTGTACCTTGCTGACATAAGAAAACCCACCCTCCCTCCCAGGGGGGTGACACTGTGGACTATTCCGCCTACAGTGTGTATAGTTATTTTAATATATAAATTAGCATATGGGCTGCGTTGCAGTTATATCATAATTTTATTAAATATATATTCAAGGGATACAGTTTATATAAGCGAGCGTATATCATAATTGAAGTATAGTTAGACAATGAACTGATAGATTACATAGATTGTGCCCAGCACTATTACATTGTGGAATATAGATTTCTTATTTTAATCTTTCCCACACATCATTTTGAAACGCGAATTACATAATTTGGACGTGCCTTGAAAACTCGTTGATTTTGCGTTATGTACCCAAAATGTAATGAGCATGCAAAAGTAATGCCTACCCACTTTGTAATGAAACTAAAGTCTAAAATGCAACAAGTGCACGACTATCCAAGGATCTATGTTCTCCTCCACCAAATGAAGGACACAAAGCATAAACCATCAAGAAAAACACTCAGTAACAACTAGAAAAGATGATTTGCTTTGAAGCAACTCTGTACGTGTGCCTTAAAGATTGTAAATATTAAATGCTACACCTTTTGTCCTTTGGTACCTCACATTCCACTAAGTTTATGGCTGCATGGAAATTTCAAAGTCCAAATGACCTTGACCTGTGACCTTTAGAGATGATCACATATGGGATACAGAGTACTTCTGCATGCTAGCCTCACCAAGTTTAGCCCGCGAGCCAACGCGGTTTACCGGGGTGTGGCCATTGCTGTGCACAAACAACTGCTTGGAGCCATAGGTGAGAGTTAGGTCAGTAGTGAGGACTAGTGCCAGGAGTCCATCTAGAAGATGTGGCTGACTTCTGAAACAAAAGTGCTACCTCTACTACTAAACCCTACACCCCATGTCACATCCACTACCACATGCACTGCCACATACACCAACCATCACCATTTACATGCAGGAAAATTGCCAAATATGTTATAAGAAAGCCTCTGAGACATATGAGGGGTACAAATTTAGTTTCTGCATGGTCAAAAAACATAGAAATAGAGCCCATGATTACTCAAATCGGACTATTGTGTGCAATTTAAGAGCGAAATTACAATTCGTATGCCTGAAGTGGCAGCCATCTTGAAAAATGGCGGCCATCTTGAAATTTGAGATGGCTAACGGGCTTTTTTGAAAGAGTGATCCCTTAGGAATATTCATGCCAAGTTTGGTGCTTGTATCACTAATTGAAAGATTCCTTCTAAAATTCCCACTTATTTGCTCCACTAATGTATTTAATAAATTTGTAGCCCATAGCTTATAGCTGTTTATGACTTTGAAGTAAAAACAAATGGTGAAATTTTCACAGCTAACTGTTCACTGCAGTTAACATAAATTAACTATTCTACTCACAAATACCTTTGAATCATATTCGACAGATATTTTCCTGTGACAAACAGTCATTCAGATAAATCCTTCAATAATATTCATGGGATATAAGTATAGATTTTTCACCATTTGAATCTGTACCTTGATGGTAAACTTTATCAATTACTACTATTGTCCATGGAAGCAGAGCATAAAATTGTTTTCATTTTCTCCGAATTTTTGTACATATTGTCCAAATTTTGATTCTCTGTCGATAACAAAATTACAGTCATCCAACTGGGTACAGATGATGTTTTAATCCTGGCATACGCAGCTACACAGCGCTGTACATGCGAGTCCACGAAGACAACAGGTGCATCCCCCTATGCATTCTTTCTTGCATTTACATTTGCTCAGCTGCTGACAACTTTGTGCAATCGGTGGCAGTGTTGTCCAGATGATTTGCCATAGATCACCTTCCTTCTTCCATCCCCAGTCACTAGGATTTTCAGTTTCAGATTGGCAAACTAATGACTGAGCCCAAATACAACCTGCCTGGTAAGCTGCACGCTTGACATGCTGATGGAGAGCTGCATGAGTTGGTGGAATCGCTTCATATGGTCTCTGCTTTCTTGCAAACATATCCAGTCTTGCCTCATCACCACTGGCAACTGTACTTGACCTGTCATACATGGTAACCACAAACTTTTCAAGAGTTGCCAGGTCCTCATCTTCAAGGTTTGGTGGGTACTGACTGAGTTTGGCAAATACATCAGAAGTCTCTGTACACATATTCCATGTTTGCCAGGCAGATTTCTTCCCATTGCCTCTGGAAGCTGATACCACATCACAGCCTGTGAATGCATGGAAGAAAAGGATCCCTCTTGCTTTCTCTGGTCCTAGAGCTTGGATGAGGTCATGAATTGGAATGAACCTTAGATTCTGTCCTTGACCAAATGCCAGCCATAGCTTCTGTAGACCCAGCCCCTGGAGAACTGGCAGAACACTGACTGCTATAACTAGAACATCTGTGTCATTGGCTTTGATCATTAGAGTCCTCTTGCCTTCTGATGCAGCAAGTCTGGCATGTACGAAGATGTGCGTGTCTGCCTCCTCATGGTTGCATGGAACAACATCATCCAAGCCAACTGGTTCATTACTGACAGCACTATCTTCTTTAGTCACAATGATGGTGTTAGACTGTACCCCTTTGACAATTTCATTAGCCAGATAGGTGAACAATTCAGCCTTGTTGTCATTGTCTCTCAAAAAATTCCGCCAGTTTTTGGGTAATTTTCCCTTTGGTGTCACTCTCCTTCTGGCTCCCATACCACGCTTTGACCTGGTTTCAAATTTGAGGCTTGACTGCCTGTAGACATCAAATATGAGATCTGTTCTGGTGTACTTGGTAGAGTAAGCTTTAATTCTGGGGATGACATCCAGCAATGCATATTCCTCAAATGTCTTGGAGGCACGTGGGGGTAGTGTATTCACTAGGGCAGAACCATCAATGATAATTGCCTCAGCCTCTGGTTCCTGGTCTGGTAGGATTATTAGTGTCTCAAGTATGGTAGCAAGTTGGGCCTTCTGGCAAGTATGGAGCTTCCCATTGTCACTAAGTGCAGCTGGAAACGATTGATTCTCATGACGAAAGAACTCCTGCAAGTCACAGTCTCTGGTCTGGCATGAGATAAAAAACTTGGAGAAGAGACTACAGTCTTCCTTCATCACTTTGACCTTTGATTTACTGGCTGCTTGCTCCTGACGGAAGAAATCCAACTTTTTCTTCTTTATAGGGTCATAGAATGTGCATACCTCTTCACTCTGTAACCCTTTCATGAATTTTTTGAAGTCCATTTGACCTTTCTCATAGTGTGTGCCAATCATCTCTGCAGCACTAGAATGGGCAATATCCTTTGTGTCAAGTCTAAGCAGATCTCTGGTCTCTTCCTGGAAAGGATTTCCCATTTCTTTAATTACATCAGTTAGCTTCTCCACTTTCTCAAGGAATGCCACTTGAGCAGTTGGACTTTGCTCATGGTGTTTCCCATGTTCTGTTTCCTTTGCCTCTGAAGCTCTCTCATACCGAGTTACAAGATGACTGACTTGAGGACCAGCAACCATCCATCTTCTCAGTGCTGATGGATCTTCAGTCACACCTACCACACCTCCATCACCTTTGATGACAGCATTGGCTTGCTCATGGGCCTGGTCAATTGCCATTGATGAGAACTCCCTGTCTGATTTATGTATGACAAATTTACCACTTTGGAACTCCATAGCCAGCTCTGGATGTTTCAAGTGTAGTGTCACCATGTCCCTGAGATGTATGGGTAACCATCTTGAGTAGTTTACATTGTTGTTGGCAAAGAAGTATGGTATAAGCTCAGAGAGTGATTGGCAGTAAAGTGTGAAGTTGGCTTCTCGAAATGCTCTAATCAGTGAAAGCACTGTCAGTTCCATTGACAGCACCAAATTCCAGAACTGAAACTGGTAACTTTCATGTTTATGCTTCTCACACTAGGCTTCAAAACTAAGCATTGCCTCAGGGTTCACGTGTGCCTCAGTGCTATAGTCTGTATAAGCTGCCTTTAAAAGCTCGTAGAGACTGCATGCTGTAATTTGGTGCATTTGACGTGTCCTTGTTACACTTGAAACAGACAGAAATGATTCTGCTGTACCCGCGGAGGCCACTCCAGCTTCTACAATGGCCCCTGTCCATCCACTATCTTTTAGCAGAGAGCCTAGAGACCTCAGTGCAGCCATCTCTATATGCAGACCTCCAAACATAATTAAAAGCTTGTCTTCACCATACTGCTCAGGCCATTGCCACTGTATCTGTTTGGCCAATGAGTAGATTGGCTGGTCAGCAGTAATCACAGGAACTTGGCCTGGGTTGAGAAATGCCACTGTATCCTTCACCTTGTCCATGACATGTCATATGGTTGCCACTGAATGGGCTTGATCTCAAAGGAGAGGTAGCAAAGATGAAACACTGACTTCAAATGGTGGACTTCTCTTCTGGGATGCATGGTGGGCTGACCAAGTGACATTTACTGAGTTGTCTACATTTTCAGTCAAGCTGATCTTCTCCAACCATTCATACTCAGGTTCTGGATTTAGTTGTGGCATTAAACATGAGTCACTCTGACCATCTTCTTGAGGAGGATAAGGGTTCTTCTTTGTGAAAAAAGCAGGGCGGATGTTAGTGAAAGAATCAGGTAGTTCCGGGACTTTATCCACTTATTCTCCCCAAACTCTAGTGGCTGACGCTTTTCACCCTTGTTCTGTGAGGTTGGATGTTGGAAGATGGAGATACTTGTTCCATGGAAAGAGGTGCTTGCTGTTGTTGCTGATGGGTTGTGGTCGATGTTATCCATGGCAGAAATTGTGAACAGCCCTTTCCGCAAAGTCAGTGGACACACTACACCATCCTCTACATATTTGTTTACAGCTGCATCTCCTAGTTGTGCTGAAATTTCTAGCACCCTTGCATATGAAATACTAATGCCATGTTCATAGAGAACTTCTACAAGGCCCTTTTTCCTTGTTTTGGCATAAATTGACCTTCCCATGTAGACAAGGAATGGGGTTTCACGGTCTTTAGAATGTTGGTAAGTAGCTGCTCCCTCCTTGTAGCCTGCATAGCAGTTGTACTGGAGAAGCTGTGCCATAGCTAGGTCTGTCTTTGATGCACCAAACCTCAGCTGAGATTTTATGTCTGCCCCATGCTCAATCATGCCTATGAACTGAAGAAGAGTTGATGGAAGGGCTTCTTCAATACATCCTTCATGGAAGGTTCCATTAAACTTTGACTTGTGTTCAAGCATGTGCCGTTGTAAGATCTTGGCTGCTTTTGTTATTATAATTGCATCAGAGTAGTCAGAAGCTTGTGATAGAACAAGGCCTACATCTTTTTGGAAGGCCAGAAGGACATCCCTTCCTTCCCTGTGAGCCTCTAACTCAGGTAGCTCTGCCAGCAACTTTTCTTTTAGTCTTGTTGAATTTACTTCAGGGGATTCCACCCTTAGTTGTTCAAGGCGCTGCCTGTACAGGCTAACCATATCAGCAAGTCTGAATACAGCATGGCTTTCATTGGTATGGGTCTCCACAATATAGGCCAAAAGCTCTGAAAATGCCAGAGGATACATTTCTTTGTCAATTGAATCTTGGCTGTCATTTGGTGCAATAGATGCCAGGTAAGTCCTCTCCCTGTTGTACAGAGCAGTAAGGCAATGAGGGTGATACTTCAGTTCTAGTGCTACAACATCTCCTCCACTGAGTTTGGCCAAAAGCCTTCCATCATTCAGGTTTCTGGCACATTCGTTGCGCCTTTTGTTCAGCTTCATGGTCATTGCCTGTCTTAGGTCAGATGCTGGAGCTTCCTCATTAGATAGCATTTGGGATACTAAACTACCAAACTACAACTAACTACATATATAGTAACACAGCTATAGTAAGAAATTTTGGCTGACACTGAACCCCTTGCTGAGTTTCACAGCAGTGATGTCACCATTGTGCCCTGGTTGTGCCTTGACATACACTGTCTTGTGTCTTTGTACATGCTGTTTGGTCGATTGAATGTCCTGTTGCTTTAATACTCAAATTCTGGTACTTGGTGTCATTGTCTTGTGATAGTAATTTGATGCAGGGAACAAGTTCTTTAAGGTGATGAATCTATGAAGCTTTTTCAGATTCTGTCGTCGAATTTGATGTTGTTATTTCAATATGGACATTATTGTGGTTTGCATCGGAAGAAGAGATGTAGAATATTGCCTTTTGACGTAATTGATACACGTTTTTTACTTTCGGAATTCACTTTTGACTATGGTAATGGCTCCTGATTTTTGAATGGTAGTCTGTTCTGGTTTCTGTTATACCTCATGTAGTATGTTATCTGAAACCAAGGTTATGCACATTAGATTGGAGTCAAGCATACTCCATCCCATACAGAGTACTTCTGCCTGCTACCCTCACCTAGTTTAGCCCGCGAGCCAACGCGGTTTACTGGGGTGTGGCCATTGCTGTGCACAAACAACTGCTTGGAGCCATAGGTGAGAGTTAGGTCAGTAGTGAGGACTAGTGCCAGGAGTCCATCTAGAAGATGTGGCTGACTTCTGAAACAAAAGTGCTACCTCTACTACTAAACCCTACACCCCATGTCACATCCACTACCACATGCACTGCCACATACACCAACCATCACCATTTACATGCAGGAAAATTGCCAAATATGTTATAAGAAAGCCTCTGAGACATATGAGGGGTACAAATTTAGTTTCTGCATGGTCAAAAACATAGAAATAGAGCCCATGATTACTCAAATCGGACTATTGTGTGCAATTTAAGAGCGAAATTACAATTCGTATGCCTGAAGTGGCAGCCATCTTGAAAAATGGCGGCCATCTTGAAATTTGAGATGGCTAACGGGCTTTTTGAAAGAGTGATCCCTTAGGAATATTCATGCCAAGTTTGGTGCTTGTATCACTAATTGAAAGATTCCTTCTAAAATTCCCACTTATTTGCTCCACTAACGTGTAAATTGCCGAAATACAGTGTCTGACAGTACCTACAATTCAAGCCCAACATGAACCCAACCAGACCAAAAAAGTGACCATGTTATGACAAAATAAACTTGCAAAATGCCAAATGACCTCGACCTTGGCCTTTACAGGTTACATGTTAATAACAAAAATATGCAGTATTGCAATACATAAAAATTTAGATCAAAATGGTTATAATTGGATAAAATTGGACAGAGTTATGGCTGGATGAAAATTTCGAAGGTCAAATGACCTTGATTTTTGACCTTTAGATTTTACACGTATATTACAAAAATGTGCACTGCTACAAAAATTTTAAAGAAATTGGATTGGTTACCTGTACCTATAATAGTTTCGACATATTCAATATTTAAATTTTGAAATGACCCTAATTTACAAAATTATCAAACCGTTGAAACACTTTACAAAAACTCAAAACTTCATATTTGGAAGTATGATCATTCCAAATTTAGACTTCCTACGTACATAATACTTTTCAAATGAAATGTTGGAAAAATTTGGCTATAAAGAAAGAAAGAAAGAAAGAAGAAGAAAATAGAAACAAATAAAGAATTAATAGAAAAAACCCAATATGTTTGCGTTGCACAGGTACATAAATTTTGTTCTAAGTGGTACAGCACGATGTTATTAATGTGAGATCTGTTGTCTGTTTTTTGGTGTGTGCTGGTTTTGTTACGCGTTGATGAAGATTAAATCTATTGGTAATTTTCATAACGCCGAAATAACCTGCAAGTAAGGTACATTGATGGATATTATGCACCTGCATACAATGCGTGTTTGGCACAGATCATCTTCCCTGTCCTCCCCAAATCTTTTTCTTCTGCCAGGTTTGGGGTGGGGCTAAGAGTTGATTCTCTCTTCTTTTTTAAGTATAAGTACCCAACATGGTAGGCAAATTGACCACAAATGTAATAAGAAGGTTATGCCGTTGTCTGAATAATTTGTAGATGTGTTTTTGTTGGCGACATTCCTATATCTATAATTAAATGTGGGAAAAAATCACTTTCTGTTTGGTAGAAACAAAATTCAGGTGCTACGTTTATTATTTACTTTCGAAACCAGGACCAAATAATTTACTCTTTGTTGATAACTGTATTTACGTTTTGTATTCTTATGAAAGTACAGTCAATGTGTAGCTTATATCCTAAAAAGCATTCCTTGAATTCGAACTATAAAACTTACATTGAAGGTAATGTGAAACATACATTCACAGTTTTCAACTCATTTTAGAAATTTGTTGCCTTGGCTACCTTGATATGTTATCTATCCACTCCTGAAATTTGGCCCCTGCAGGCCTTAAAGAAAGACAAAAAGGTACATTTTCCAACTGCAATCAGCATACGTTTGTGTTAAACTGGCGCTAGGTAAGCTGGAAAAAAGTTTGTCCATCAGTCACTTTGTCTGATGTGGCATCAGTACTGCTGGCGATCCATTATAGAGCCCTTATTCATTGATTTCTTGAGCATGTGGTTTTCCTACGCATATGTTAAACAGATAAGAACCAATGTGTCTGATACTGCATTATAAAATGATACCCCAAGCAGCAAAGGAATAACCACGAAGGAATAATCTACTCCGAAGCTGAACAATAACTTGGAATGGGAACATCTCATGGTCCTTGCTGGTACTGGCTTCAAGGAGACCAATGCATGGCGTCTCCTGTGACGTCAGGGCTTAACTCTTTCCCCCTTGAATTAAGACTTGAGTCAACAGCTTCCCTTGGCATGGGTTGGGCATTCAGTGCCCAACCCATGCCAAGGAAAGCTGTTGACCTGGGCATGTGATCTTGATAAGTGTCATGTGAATTTCTCAGTCACATTGTTTTTCATAACTGTTGAAATTAGTTGAAAACACTGAAGCAGACGACATTTGACCACCAACCGGTTTTTGCCGATTTGACGGGGAAAGGGTTAAGCCACAATCGGCTTTTACCTTTTCGTTGCATAGACGTTGAAACGGATATGTCACAAATTGCATTTTTATATATTTCCCAAACGTCCCCCAATAGGAAAAATATTGTTTTTGTTTTCTAAACAGGTACATGAAGGACTCACTACCTGTCCAATTATGATCCTGGCAAGTCAATTAAAACAAATTACATTGTAAAAGAAAATTTCTATACTTTTGAATTATATGCTTACTTTATACACCAAAAGCTGCCCAAAGGTCCTGCGATATATGAAACATATGGAAGAAAAACAGCTTTATATTCCATTTAATTGAAATATGACAATAAATTTATTACCCCACCCCTTATTTCGGTTTTGTTTAATTTCCGCTTTTTACCCTGTTCTCATTCTTCCTTGATTTACGCATTATATAAATGCTTTCAATACCCAAAATAACAAAATGGTGACGTCTTTACTAAATAAAATACACTTTGACTTTAATATCTGATTGACAGAATCCGTCAAAATGAAATTGTTTTAAGAGCCCGTCGCATGAAAAAGGCTCCCTGTAAAAGCAGCTCAATGGCCCTGTTCTGTCTTTTGCAATAGTCAAGTTACCTGAACCGGCACCACAGCTGCATTGGAAACCAGTTCTTTACATATGACGTTACAGTTTTCCAAGCAGATTTACGGAAATGGGGTATGTAATCAAACTACAAGGATTCTCGATTGGTTCAGTGCTATTTTGTGGGTGCTTGTAACGATTTTATTACAAAACAATCAATATGCATAAAATCTACAACAACACTAGATGTATTATTGGAAAGGTAACAAACTACTGATTTGTTTTCTTGGCTGTCCTGTGTATTTGCGGTCTTATTTTCATACAGCAATCATACCATGTGCCGTCCTTTTTTTTCAAAGAATCTTAAAGAAACTTAGATTCAACTTTTTTCGCTTTCTGGCATAAAGACATTAAATTTGTGGCAAACTGTACGTAACAATGCAAACCGGAAAAGCTTTCCTCATTTTGTGTGATTTACTTTTTTTTAAAGTGCTATTCATGTTTGGAGTTGCATCGATGACATTCACTCAATGCATCAAAGGGACCGATTTTTTACTTAGTCTACTGAAACAAAAAACTACACGTTTTTGAAAATCTGAAAGACACATTCATTGTTACGAACAGTTTGCCATAAATTTGATTTCAATAGAAATCCAATCTTTCTGTTTACACGACAATTGGGCCAGCGGCCAAGACTCCAATTTGTATGGTTACGCCTCACCATGGTAGAACAAGCCCAAATAAATTTTTGAAAGATTGTTCAATTTGACATTAAAAATTATGATTGCGGTCGTTCACTTTTAGGGGGAGGTACGTTTTATAGCTACAAATAAGAATAGGCCTGTGTATATTAACTTACATACAAATACTGATTTTGGGTGAATAACTGACCCAAGGAATGTATGTTCAAGAAACACCAAACATTCTTGAAACAAAAATTTGCATTATTTATACCAGTTACACTATTAGACTTGTTAATGTGATAAAGGTGAAAAATTCAAGCACATTTTTCGGGGGGGGGGGGGGGGCGTGTCTTTTTGGGACACATGAAAGGCGGCATGAATGAAGAAATAATTGGCAAACATGTGCTTCTTTGGTAACAAAACTTTCGAGTTAATCAGGCTTTATAGCTATATGCCAAATATGTCATGTCTTTTATGATTGAATGAACGCATTACGATAGTCAAAATATCCCGTGGTGCCGGGCTAGAAGTTTATAACAACAAATATAGAGTTACAATTAACAGAACGATAATTATAATATTCTTTCCTCTGAAGAAGGAAACTATATTATCCAAATACTTGTTTTGTTAAAAAAAACTTTGTCAATCAGCAACATGAGACCGCTTTGATAGAATATTTGCAAAGATCGGACCCCATAAAATATTCAAGTGGGGATGCTTAGAGCTCCTTTCTTCACCTATGTGTATGAGGTGACAGACTACCTTGTCTACATTGTCGGCCGAGAATGTTCATGGTTTATAACATGCCTTTTAATGAAATATCAACATTTTTGCCACTGTGCAAAAAGCCTTTGCCATAATAAATCCCTGTACCTCACAATTCATACACATTATTTTATGTTCTTCAAGGGTAAAAACATCAAATAGACGATCAATATGCTGTACTTGCCCCATGACCAGTTGTACTTCTAGCCAAACCTGTAAATTCAAGATTTATTTTGAAATTTTATACTAAGAAGATGCCCTTTGTATACTATTCCACGAACCATCTATCTATCTATCTATCTATCTATCTATCTATCTATCTATCTATCTATCTATCTATCTATCTATCTATCTATCTATCTATCTATCTATCTATCTATCTATCTATCCATCCATCCATCCATCCATCCATCCATCCATCTATCCATCCATCCATCCATCCATCTATCCATCTATATATATATATATATATATATATATATATATATATATATATATATATATATATATATATATATATATATATATATATATATATATATATATATACATACATATATTATCCTAAACAATGAAAAGACAAACATCATGTTAAAACTGTTTATATATTCAATTGATTAATAGTTACATAGTCCAAAAAACAAACCATTATTTTTGTTACACGTTGCAGCTTATTGCAAAAGATCATGGTTTCAGTCGGAAAAAAAAATCAGGAAGTGGGATTACATTTTTACCTTTTTAACCTCTTCAGAGAAGGGCTAGGTATTTTTATGGCATATGGATTTTAAAGCTGAATTGACTGGTAAATGTTTGGTACCATAGAAGCACATGTTTTCCAATAATTTCTTCAATATGCTGCATTTTATGTGTCTCAAAAACTCAAAACCGAAAAAAGTTGGCTCGCATTTGCTAGATTTTATTACCTGAAGGAGTCAAACAATGTGACATGTTATAGATCATTCAGATTTTCCAATTAATTTATCTAAGTTTTCAAAATGCTTGGTGTTTCCTGAACGAATTTCGTGTCATTTATTCTCCAAAAAATCAATGTTTTGATTTTACAAAAAATAACATTTTCACATCACAATCATCACATACCAATCGCCAACAGATTCTTTTTGCTAGAGTTTCTTGAGTTTGCCATTAATTTATCTATCGTATGTAAAGCAAAAATAATTGAAACAATTTTATATTGTAAGACCAAAACGCTTCCAGTGGCATACCGAGTTGTTAAAGAAAGGGGCTACTTGGAACATATATATTCATAGTGTGGGGTCCAAAGGTCTCCATTAATCAGACCACTGGCTAAGCTTTTACATAGTTCTTTATTAATGGGTTTGGCCAAATGGTAACATGCAGGTTAACACTGTATACATTGCTCTTGACTGTATGATCTTTTATGCGGATTAACTTTACCAAACACACTATCTGTAAACTGTACTATGAGGATTGCTCCTGTGAAAATTCTCGTTTCTGAGCAAGAAACGCATTCCTTCATGACTTCACAATTCGACTCAATACTATGATCACCCTTCCACCGATTACCTTGATCAAATAACATATATATGCATGTACATATATATATATATATGTATATATATATATGTATATATATATATATATATATATATATATATATATATATATATATATATATAATATATATATATATATATATATATATATACATATACATAGACACAGGGAAAAGTAAAAAGGGGTATGATTAAGCAAGACTAATCACAGATTCAAGTATGTTAGTCACAGTGTTATATTCATTTAGTATTCACATACCTTTTCTCTTATTTAGTTTCATGAAATCTCACAGAATGACGCATGAAATGAAATTAAACTAGATTACTTGATCAAGCATCTAGACTGCACTGGTATGCCCATGTAATACTCATATCGTATCTCAATTTTCGTTGCGCATGATTTTGTGTGACGAAACCTAATATGGATAAATATCAGGCCCACAAAATATGGGATGTAGGTCTCCATGCAATGTATCTGGGCCAAAGTCATATATCAATGAATCATTAGCCCTTCATGATGCCGCAGTGATGTCCTTTTATCTGTTTGCATTTGCCCTGCATAACTGTGTTCCTTTGACCTTTTATAAAGCCCTAGACATTTTCAATCAGACGTATAATGTCTTTAAAACTAGGTCACGATGCGACGGATCTCGGTAGATGGCATGCATGTACCGCCACAGTAAAGATCAACTCTGTTCTGCTCGTTTGTACTCTTTTCATCTTAGCTCAGGCTAGTTCGAAGCTGAATATCTGCTCAGCTTAGGTTAACGCTTCCTTTCGTGAGTCTTTGTTGGTCGGCTAAATATGTGTTCTTTACACGGTCTTCCTTCGTCATATATTACAAGATTTCCTGATGCTTACAGCTACACTGATACCAATAATATTCTTACCTTAATCCAACTCATATAATGCATATCACAGTGGCATGCATGTTAAATACTGCCTGCAGAGAAACTATGATGAGAGAAAATATTGGAAGAAGTCTGGCGTGAAAATAGTATTATGTCTACCAAGTATTTGGTTGTTTCTGATCTTGAATACAGGTAGAAGACTGGAATATTCGATTGCCAGAAAGTTGATACAATTCTTTTGTTTACGAGGGACTTGATTTCACTAAAAGTATTTTTGTGTCTGAAAAAAAAAGTTGCTTAAAGACACAAAGGTCTTTTCCCGTTCACCCTAACGTTCCTGTCAGATTAATCTAGTGTGACATTTTCGTGGTATGATTTGCATTATCTAAAATGGTAAGAATATTGAGATCAAGTACAAAGAAACGGATGTTGTATGATAAAATTGATCACTAACGGTCAACATTAGCGGTCTTTGTGCTGACTTGCAAACTGAAAAGGAATAGATAGTTTGTTTCGTTTGTGGTTCAGTTTCCATTTGATTCACTCAGGGTAATGTTCATATGTACCTTTTGAAAACAGAAGCATAAAAGTGTGTTTTGACGCTTACGGGCACTGCCAGACAGGCAACTTAGTCAGTATAGCAGTAATACTTTTATATGCAAAATGAGTAAAGGGAATGAGTACATAGAGCCATCTAGCGTTGACATGAGGTACCACAATCAATATGTGAAATAAAGGTTCCATCTATGGCCACAACAACAAAACTGACAGTTTAATGGCTGTACTCACAATGTCTTGTTTAGCAATGAAAACAAATGTTTCACTTAGGTGAAATATCCATAATTCCTGCCTCTTTAACATCTTAACCTTACATCTCCCATACCGTTTCCAATAATGTATAAAGGCATAGAGTTTCCATTTAATTTTATAACATATATATTGTCTTCAGTGAATTTTTTCAAGATAGTTTACTCTTTATTTTTGTGTAGTATCAATGTGTTATATCTCATAGCCCTTCTATATTAAATGTTATCAGTTTCTGTGATACCATATCCATAATATTCAATGGATGGGGTTATTATGTTTGTTGTCATCGATACAGACTTTTGTGGCCGAACCTAGATCAAATCCACATTTCTAATAATGTTTACAGGCTAGAACTTCCATTTAATTTAATAACATATATAAAGTTTGCAATGATATTTACAATCATATAGTTTCCTATATACTTTTGTGTAATTGCAATGTGTAGAATTCCATAGCTTTTGTACCTTGAATGCTTTTAGTTTCTATGATACAATGTTAGAAACTTCAATGAATATAGTTATTATGCTTGTTGACATAAGTAGGGACTTTTATGGCCGACCCTACATCAAATCCACAGTTTCTCTAGACTTTTAGTATGGCAAAGCGTAGGAGTATTTCCTGTTTTTAAAAAGAAATTCAAGCCACAGGCTTCACTCAACCATTCTTAAACTTATATCAAAATCTGTGTATATACAACACAACAATAGAAAAAGTGAAAAAATCACTGTGCCCAGGCGTTGTCTATGACACACTTAACTGTGTACTAATGAATCTAATGATATTGATTCCATGGTCTAATTATGTATGAATATATTGAAAGCATTTGTTTCAGAGTTACTCAGGCTCCACTAAAAATTACTGACCAATTGCCCAGTCAGACAATTGGCCACTTACACCAGTTATTTTCTAACTTCATATTCACAGTTGTTCTTTGTTGCCTTTGTACCCTTGTACCCAGTGGTGCATGCATTTGTGTTGGTTTCATCATACATTGCAACACGTGTACATGTATACATGAACCTTCATGTTCATGATGTCCACTTGCATTGGGTTTTTTTTTTCGCTAACCGAATGCTCCCTGTTTATTTAGATTTTTTCCCTTTTATCCAGTATTGCATGGAGAGCTGTTGCTTACATCATAATACATTGCAACACAGACATAAGAATTAGTGCTTGGTAAATGACGATAGGCAGATCGATTGATTTTTACTTTTTTTTTTAAATGAAATAAAGTTCAGATATAAAAGTGGACGAATACCCGTTGATTACATGACCAACATTATGAATTTATACAATGGCAACTATAATGAAGAACCAGGTACATATGAGTACCAGAAAGTGGAAGGTTCTGGAACACCTCATTTATTTCCATGATGGACTATATAAAATAGGGGGTGAGGCCGATGAAACATATAACATACGGAAATAAATTTGGTAGGATGAAATAAGATTAATATAAACACAATATTTTTAGTCTAGATGAAGCTTCCACTTTCCCGTGCCTTGATTCTATTCGTATAAACTGTCTTGGTTCTGGCTATGAAAACACTGGTTTTTCATCTAATTTGGCATATTGGCGCAATTGGTTTTAGAGTTTAAGGCCAGTGTGCTTAAGAATATGGGCACCTTGTGGTTTTACTGTGGCATAACAAAAATTTTAGTTACAGTTGCGATTTTCATATCTTGAGCTTAGGTCTTGAGCTGACTTTCAAGATTTCTGTACCATAGATAGCATCCAAAGTCAAAGCTAGCATATACTAGGGCAGAACACATTTTCTTTTCGTTAAAAGGAAAGGAAAAACATTTTTCTATAGA
This sequence comes from Hermodice carunculata, assembly GCA_964020975.1. Taxonomy (NCBI): domain Eukaryota; kingdom Metazoa; phylum Annelida; class Polychaeta; order Eunicida; family Amphinomidae; genus Hermodice; species Hermodice carunculata. Next base: position 280,835 of record CAXHWN010000937.1, on the reverse strand, counting down.
AACACTTCAAGTTTTGGTAGATCTCTTCAATAATTTACTTTGCATGCCAGGCACCTACCACATCTTGACCAAGCGTGCCACACAAGCGTTTAATGGGAGGCTGTAATTTTATCACTGAGACCTGATAGGTCTAAAGTATTACCGGTTTAGTTTAAGTTGTTTTCAGCCAATTGAAATGATCTGTCTTTCCATTATGTCAAGATAGCTTGTATTTTGCTGACCATACCTGAATCTTGGTGAACTCATTACTTAGAATTCCTCTCACCTTTTGAAGATATCTGCCAGTAGTAGCCAGTCTAATCAAATGTGTACAAAAAAACAGTGTGCAAGACACAGCATATTCCATATCATTGACATAAAGTAAAACAGTGAAAAGCCCAGGATCGATCCTTGAGGAACGCCACACTAAATGGATTGAAGAATGGACCATGCATCATGGACACCAGTGAACTGCTTCTGGTCCATAAGGAGAGCCATTCAAGCTAGCTACGATCCAGGCACGGCGCGTACAATTTACTTGTTACAGAATTTTGTGATTCGCATTGTCAAACATTTTTTTCTGTAGATCCTACTCTATAACGCCTGTATACAGAGCCATGGCCGGATTGGACCATGTCAGACAGTAACATAGGTTAAAGCTCTATCTGTGAACAAAATGATTGAAATCCTCATTAGAAACTAGTAACAATATACAAATTATTTCTATCTGGAAGAGAATTAAATTGAGCATGAACAATTTTGAGCTCTCATGTTTGGCATTTAGGAACAACACTGACATTTTAGAGTTACCAGGACAGAGCTGAAAGATAAATTGATGATGCATATCAGTGGCAAGCCTACAACACTGGCCCCCATCTCTTAGAACTCTGGCGCCAATGTTGTCATTGTCCATTGACTTGGATGTGTAAAAGAATAACAAGTTCAGATATTTCTTCCTCAGTTATTTACGAGTTGCTGAAGGAATTGGCGCGAATACCCTTTCCCCCAGAACAAGTTGGAACGCCTTCAACATTGAAAATGTGAAGTACCTTCTCAACGAGGTCAATGGCAATGTTACAAAGAAACAATTAAATTTCTTCGCAACTTGTTGACAGTAAAAATTAGTCTGTGTGCAATGTGATGTTTGTATTTTGACGTACTACTGGAAAATCCACATTTGTTGGGCATGCTAAATTCCTTTAGAGATTTCCATAATTTTTGTGAAGAACGATTTTCTTTATTGGGTTGTCTCTCTCAGTTTTTTTAACTTCACGCTGTCCACATACAACTTTGTTATGATAGTGTTTTTTCAATAAGTCACAATTGTATCATGTGTGTACAGTGCACAGACTTGAGTCCTGACATGCCCTGTTTAAACAGTAATTGTATGTGAAATAAACATTGCCATAACCAACTCACAACAGTTAATACAATCATCGCGTAACCATAGCCATCATGACATGCTTTATTGTATGGTGTGTGCCAAAAGACAATGATACAGTTGGTTTCACATTTTTGTTACTCATAAAATTAAAAAAAACAATATACAGCCATCCCCCCGAATTGCATCAAATCAAAGATAAGAAAGGGCCCAGAAAATGTGCATGTCGGTTTACATCACACCGAAATATAAGGTTCAAATGAAGAATCCCATGTCAACTTTATTGACTTAGCCATGCTCAACTTCTCGTTATTTTATCTATTTTTTATTTCTTTATTTACTTACTTATTGTTTTTATCGGGTTTTGTGTCATTATCTGTTCTCTTTTTCTTTTCGTTATGTTTGTTTTTCGTGGGTAGCTTTCCTTTCTGTTATCCTGGTCCTTCCTTTCTTATATGTTTGTGAGAAACAGAAACTATGTTCCGTTGTGATCAAGACTGGAAACCTCTGCATGATATGAATAAATGCTGGCCACTTATATGCAACTCTGCCTTATGCAACTTCCAAGCAATCAAGATGCCAACCAATGTCTTTGTTTTATTTTGGTATAGCGTGCTTGAAAAAAAAAAATCCATGGAATTATTAGTGTCATAAAATCCCCCCCCTCCGAAGGGGTCCATTCTTTTGCTGAATGTTGGGCAGTCATTGCAAACCTTCCCCCCCCCCCCCCAATAATTCATAACAAAGTCAAATTATGTTCCATATGTATATTATTTCTTATATATCATCTGTTCCCTGAATCGTCGCTTTTATATTTTCCAGTGCTAATTCATAGTAACAGCTATGTATATGGTTTCATATGACATGTGTAGAATAAATGACTAGGAACTAAAAACTTCTGTGACCTTAAAACTAATTCCTCATAAAGTTTTCATGCGTGAAATGCTTGCACTTCCTGGTAGTGAGATCTTCTGTATTAAGGCTAAAGAAAAACTGAACATTGTAGGCATAACAGGATACTCTAGTGGGGGTGTTTCCTGTAGATCCCAGAAATGGAAAAGATAGATAGATGGATGGATGGATAGATAGATAGATAGAATGAATCAATGAATCAATTAAGCAAACAAACAAACAAGCAAACAGATAAATAAATAAATAAATAAATAAATGAAAGACATGTTCATTGTACGTCCGTATAATGGTTTTTCATGCTCATTTATCTCGCCTTCATTTTCACACTCTCCATTCACAATTTTCTCTGCTTTTGTTGCTATCTTCTTGTGGTTGGTACCTCTTGTGTATCCTCGCGTCTTCTTCTAGCTTTTATTAACTGTTTTGCTTCTTTTAACCAAATGAGTAGTGTTACCTTATATTTATTTGAATTTTAAGTGAATGAGAAACCATTCATCATTTTCATCACTCTTTAGAAAAAAGAAGAACTTCCGAAGCAGACTCCAAACTCACATAGGGATGATGAAGATGAGGATGGCTTCCCAGAGTTTGACGAGATGGTTACGGTAGATGCGACCGGTATCTTTGAAGAAGAGGTAGACGATGAGGTATGACTCCAAATTGCTGCAATATTAATAAAATAATGTTTCTGATTCAAACTTTATCCTGCTTCAACCAAAAACCACATTTCATTGACGTTTTTGGTCTTGCAGAACAGGTGAACAAAAAAAAATTGGGATCTGACCAATGAAGTCATTTGATTTCTCTACTTGACAAATGAAATTGGGACAGACATATATTTGTTTTATTTATTTTACTTTTCATTGGTCAAAGAAATTGGTCAGTATTATCTTTTCTATCTTAACATGCACAGTGATTATATACAATTGGTCAGACTGCAACAAGCCTGTCACCGGATAAATCACAGCTGGGCATCCTGAAAGGAAATGCATTTGTGGATCCTGTGCAGCATGGAATGCCATCCTATTGTCTGTTTGACTAAATATCTATCTGTGAGGGTCAGGTAGATGTTGTGCTCATGGTGGAGTTTGAAATATGGGCGTCCAACTCAATGCTCTGAGGAGATGGCTTCAAGTGTTGGGAGGTTCGGCCCATGAAGCCTACAGGGATGCTTGGCAGACAAAACACTCAGTCTTTTTCTGTTGTTGTGATGTGATTTTGTCTGATTGTGTTAACTGTGACAGTTTTATTGTGAATCTTTACGTGTATGAGTCAGTTTTATTGGCCCTTTTTTCTTCATAATGGGCAAAGTCACCTATGATGGGTCTTAATAACTCCTTGACTGGTCTTCATGACTCCTGTTGTCAGTGTATTTCCTAATCGCTACATTCATTCTGCCCAAGGACTTTTGTATTTTATGGATGCTGGATGGCAACTGTTTTGGCTGTGAGTTTCAACAGCAACCAGAGTGAAAGTTCTAGTTTATTATGCTAAATGACATGTTTATTCTTTTTTTTGGGTGCACTTTAGCCTTTCTTATTGCAGTTTAAAGGGCAACCAAATTGAAAGTTCCAGTTGATTATCCTCATGGACTTGTTTATTATTTGTGTGGTGCACTTAAGCTTCTTATAGCACCAGTTTTAAGGACATCCAAATTGAAAGGTTCCAGCTTATTATCCACAGTGACTTGTGTATAGTTTGGTTGGTGGACCTGGGCTTTACTTGGCACCTGTTTCAAGCCCCTCAAGCTTGATATGACATAAGGCTCATACAGTAGTCCCTCCTTTGGGAGACCACCTCCTTTGAGAGACCACAATTGTCAGGTCTCTTTGTAGGACTTTTGGTTTAAACATATTTATTCCCCCCAAAAAAGACAATTGGGAAGAAGGGCAGAGCCCTATATGAATCCCTCTTTGTAGTACTTTTCATGCTATTTATACCTCCTTTGAGGGACCACCTGCTTTATGTGACTGCCTTTTGGGTGACACTAGGGGCGGTCTTTCAAAGGAGGGACTACTGTATACATGTATGTATCATAACCAGGGAGTACCAGCTGGGGGTATTGATATATGTGCCTGAAATATGCAGTTTATACTTTTTCATGTGTTGTTTCAAAAAGTCGTAAGCAATTTCAGGAAAAAAATGTGTGTGATTTTTTGAGACTGTAGTGGAAGCTCTTGCTATTGGCCTATAGCCACAAGTTCCAGTGCGTCAAATGTCATTACTGCTTCAATGTTCAATTCCATGTCCGTGGAGTTTTTTCGGTTAACATGGTTAGTGGGAAACATTTTGAATGGGCATGGTAAGTGAGACCAGCAGCTAGATCTCCGAGCTCTGTGCTTTTGGTTCCAAAGAAGGGTCTTGATCTAGTTAGTCCTGTTCATGGAGAGAGGTTTGAGATTTAGTTTTCTTCTGTGGTTAAGTTTTGATGGGGTTTCAATGATCTAGATAAGAGTTCAGCTTTCCCATGTTGAAATGTGGAGTAGCCTAGACACTGTTAGTTAATTCACTCTGTTGTTTCCGTGGCTGCACTGTCAGAAGAAACTTGCACCTGTTGACTTGATGCTTTCCTCAACGCATGGGTCTGAGATTTTAAAAACAAGACTGCAGGTTTGATAACTGCTTTAACCCTTTCCCCCTCAAACCAGCCAAAACCGGCTGGTGGTCAAATGTCGTCTGCTTCAGTGTTTTCAACTAATTTCAACAGTTATGAAAAACAATTTGACTGAGAAATGTACATGAGACTTATCAAGATCACATGCCAAGGAAAGCTGTTGACTCAGTCTTAATTCAAGGGGGAAAGGGTTAATTTACATGGAAGCCAAATGTGTCTTGACATGTATCAAATACATATCTGAAAGCTTAATATGAGAACCTGTAAGTCAAAATATCATACTGTGGTATGGAATTTAACTTGGAATTACCCCAAAAAGAGGTGAATTGTGATTATTCAAGAATAATATACACATGTATCAGTATCGTGCAATGACACCATATGTCACGATAATGACACCATCTATTCCCTAAGAAATGTGTCAGATAACTGAATATGTCAGATAAATGAATCAAATAACAAAGAAAATAAACTTTTTCTTGTAAAAATTTGTGTCATTATATTGAATATGTCCAGTATCTGAGTGTCGCTTTAATGAGGTTTCTCTGTATATTGATATCATTGATAAACCATGGTTTTGTCACTTGGTTAGCATATCTGTTGATGCATTTTAAACAGCCAGGAGTCACTGGATACATATGCACCTCTGTATGTATTATCAGTCACATGTACCTGACACTGTATTGATTAGGCCTGCGTCATTAGATACCTTGGTGTCGTCTTTTCTGTTTGACCAAGTCATACATGTATGATACAGTGTTGACCTGAGCAGTCTGAATAGGTACAGCTGCACCACATCCTCCCTGTATAGGTAGTTCTTATCCAATATATATATGTATATATGTATGAACCATAATATGATTGGCTTTAGTGAGTGTGCAGCCGTGTATAATATACTGGTATGATTTTGGTCAGTCAAGGCTGGGAAAATGTATATGCCTGTATATAACACATAGGTAAAATCCACACACAAGCAAGAGTTGCAAGAGGCCAAAGTGCATGCAAAAGCGTCAACCACACATAGGTGAGAAGTGCCCTGAAACCAGCCTTTTGAAAAAAGTCTGGTTCCTTTAATCAATAAAATCATTTTCCCCATTTAAGATCAACTCTTTATTAGACAACTGCAAAGTTATACAAGAGAAACTGAATGGTGTTGTGTGGAGGTGGTCATTCATTGACATTGCATGTTCACCCCACCAAACAGGTACTTTCCTTCATGTTTACCAGATTTGTTCAATCATGCATTATTATTTCATGCTATCAAGACACAATGCATCACTGTAAATCTATCAATATAAACCACAAAACCGACAAAATTGCAACTTTGCCAGACGTAAACTTACATAAATTTCACACATTTTTAGCTCAGCTGACTTGTCAGTCAGCTGAGCTGATGTAATGACTAGCCATCCATCGTCCGTCTGTTGTTTATGAATATGGGTCATGTTTTTCTACATAAGTGTATCATACTAGAGATGTCCGTCTGTAGAACTTCAATTGTTTAGTGAGGAACTTGTAGAAGTCTGCTCCTTGCATTTGATACTCTATAACAGTGATTCAATCACTTATTCATTAGATAATATTCCCAATTCATAGATATCTCAAAAACGATACAGGCCTACTTTCTACTTTTGCTATGAACTCAGCTGACGAACTGGTCAGAAGAACCAAAATAGTGATAGGCTACCAATTCTCTTGTTGTTTTTTGCAGAAGTAATAAAATTTGGATTTTTTGAGTGGTTGGGCCTATACATATTGGAAACACTATAGTCTGTATTCTATGAAGACTATTTCAAAGGTTTAGAGGACTGGTTTAAAACCACCAGTTGCCTTTTGTGGGTGACTGCCTGTCTCAAGTCAGGAGTGAAATTTGTTTCTTCACATTGGTATTGGAAGATGAATGTTGATGCTTTGGTAACTCTGGAATCTCTTTGCTGTCATTGTTGGGTTTGATATTTATGAATATGGGTCATGTTTTTCTGCATATTAAGTGTATCATGCTGGTGATGTCCGTCGTCTGCAATGCACATTTCTGACTTCTTCTCCAAAACCGTCAACCATATTCGCTTCAAACTTGGTGAGAATGTGCCTTGGGTGGGTGTCTACCAAGTTTGTCCAAATGGTCACACTCCAATGATTTTGGGATTTTTTATGATTTTTTTTGGGTTCTTTTTGGGGACAAATCTTAAAAAATCGTTTTTCCAAAACCGCACACCCATTGCTTTGATATTGCACAGGGACATTTCCCAGGACTCCTAGTTCTAAATTTGCTCACCAGGTGGCACCGTGGGTTTTTTTGTTGTGTTTTTTTTCAAATTTTTAATGATTTTTGTGTGTTTTTGCTATTTTTGACTTCTTCTTCAGAATCATCACTCGGATTCAGCTGAAACTTGGTGGATATGTTCCTTGTGGAAGGGTCAAACAAAGCTGTTCACTAATGAATTTTTTAGTTTTTCTTTCGGACAAATCTTACAAAAATCTTCTTCTCCACATTAGCTCCTCCAATTGCTTTGATATTACATAAGCACACTCCTAGGGACTCTTAGTTTTTAATTTGTTCACCAGGTGATGCTGCAGGGTTTTTTTTCAATTTTTTTTTATGAATTTTTGTATGTTTTCATTACTTGTCACGTCTTCTCTAGAACCATCCATCAGATTAAGTTGAAACTTTGTGGATATGTTCCTTGTGAAAAGGTCAAGCAAAATGTTCACTACGTAGCACTGCTGTGGATTCCTGATTTTTAAGTAAATGGGCATTCTAATGCATTCTAATGGTAATTCACATTTTGAACTTCTCCGAAAAAAACTGTCTATCAGATTAATTCAAAGTTGGTGGCAATGTAACTTTGGTGGGTCTCTACGTAGTTTGTTCAAATGGTCACGCGCCAGTAATATTTGGATTTTTCATGATTTTTTTCAGAAATCTTTAAACAAGTTTTGATAGGAAAGTTGAACATGGGGATTTCTTGTTTTGGTTATAACTTACATAACTTTGGCCAGATTTGTCCCAAACTTAGTAGGGATGTACCGTTTATAAGTGTCTACATATTTTGTGCAAATGGTCGTGCTCAAGTTATGTTTGGACCTTGATCTCATTCCCAAGGTCACAGGACAAGTGACACAAAATTTACTGCTTACTTGATAACTTGAGATCTGTTTTGAGTTAGGACCTTGATGTTACACATGTTAAAGTTTCTCTGTGAAGGTCATGCTTAGACAGTACATCAGTGACCTTGACCTCATTTCTGGGGTCACAGCACAACATACATGAATTTTACTCTTCACTATAACTTGAGAACTACTTGAACTGGGACCTTGATGTTTAATTTTGACAGATGAGCAATTCGCAAACTTGTTTCAGATTAGGACTTACTTAGTACATGGGTGACCTTGATCTTATCCCAAGTTCACATAACTGAAAGTGTGATGAATGTCGTGGTCAGCTGAGCATGGGCTATTCACACAGCCCTCTTGTTTGGTTTTGTTTATTTGCTGGAAGTTTCGATATGTCACGATATTGCCACCGGATGAGCAGATTCCAAAACTGCCACTCAGGTCACAATGGAGACCTGATAAGCTACCCGACTTTGAAGATTTAAAACAAAGAAACAATCCAAGTAAAGTTGTTTATAAAGCATAAATGTTCAAAATGATTAGCAGAGAGTAAGGATGTAGCCCATCTTTTGACAAAATATGCTAGTTTTGAGTACACTTAAAGACTGCTTCTATGAGTTCTTGTATTACCACCCAAGTAACATTTCACTACAAATGGTGACCATTAAAAACCAGCAATCTGGAAGCTGGATAAAATGTCTCAAGTTCTGAATAAGACTTTTAAGAAAACAAGTTTTGTTTAAAAAGTATATATACATATATATATATGTATATATATATAATATATATATATATATATATATATATATATATATATATACATGTATATATATACATGTATATATATACATGTATATATATACAAGTATATATACACGTATATATATATATATATATATATATATATGTATGTATATATACACACATACATATGTTGTTGAAATAAAGTATATTTTTAAGTGACATGAGGAACTGTGCGACTAACATTTGCATAGAATGATGCAACTGAAGACACCAGCCTTGCATCCAGTAGACAAAACGTTTACAAACATTCTGCAACGTTCTGTAATTTTATTTGTTTAAAGGCAAGCACTCGCAAGTGTCCTGGTACACTGAACATACCCCAGGATTGGTTTTGTTTTCAGAAGAGTATGAGAAAAACATTGACAACTTGTCAAGTGACATAGCAAGCAGTAACCTTACACTGGTGTATTGATATCCTACTGTTTCACATAACAATTGCTGTGAATGATCCAATGCTGTAAATGTTGCCTACATTTTTTTTCTGGAAAATGGTATATGGAATTAGTCAACTGCTTTCCTGGGCACACTCTGACCACTTGCTGCTAAGTATACACAGGAAAGCTCTTAACACAGGCCCCACATATTACATAGGTGTATGATCCATTTAACATATATATATATATATATATATATATATATATATATATATATATATATATATGTATCACATATGTATCACATATACATGTACTGTGTTGAAAGTATAGACTTCAGCTTATGCCCTATCATGCATTGTTTTGTCAGGTGCACACCAGGTGTCAGCACAAAGAGCAATGGCTTCTTCCAGGCTGTTGTCTCTCCATTACATGCACATAATGGCATAAAGAATCTGGTATTCACCTTAGCCAACACAAATTCTCAAACCCATGAGTGAATTCAGCGAAGGATGTTGCGTGTTGGTTGTTTACTGGGCTGGAGTCATAAGTTCAGCTTGAACTTATGCAAGCTTCTACATGTACATGTATATTTGGACTTGTGGGATAAGCCATATACATTTATTTTCACGTGTTTTAATTTTCATGGTTTCCATATTTGTGACATTTCACTGTAGTTGTAATTTCACTATTTGGACATGATTCCTATTCAAACAATGTTCAAATACTGTTTCCCTGTGTATTTTTGTTCCATCAGCAAAAGGAGCAAAAATGAAAATACGGTGAAATTAAAGCAGTTTACAGTACATATATTAGCCCCATCTTGCTAAAATACATAGCAAACACATTCAAGTTCATCTGCTTAATACCTATTTAAAATTTTTATTTTCTGTTTCTTTTTTCTTTTTTCTTTTTTGTTTTTTGTTTTTTTTGTTTTTGTTTTTAGGACTCTACACATGCAGCCAGAATGAGGCAGTCATCAGTGTCCAGCATAAGCAAGTCGTCCTTGGTCAGTTCAGCACAGCCTGCCACAAACAGTACCAGTAGAGGCAGGAGTCCTTCCAATGAACACCCTTCTCCGTCAGTGCCAACATCTCAGCGGAACTGGAGTCCCGCTCCAGAGCAACAGGAAGAAACAGAAGCTCGCCACCAACAGAAGCCACTGGTAGAAGAACAGAAGAGTTACCCTAAAGTGGACGATAAATATAGTGCGGATGATAGAAGCCAGAAAGTGGCCTTAAACTGTAAGGAGGTGTGTATTGTAGGTGAATGTTGAAACCAGATCAGTACTTCAATATGGGTTAGAGAATCCTCAGGCAAATTATCTTCTCATAAAACTTTCATTGTGATAAGCCTAGAGGGGTTTAAAGCCATTTGATGGCACCATTCTCTGGATGTTCCTGTCCACACTGCCAAGCTTAACGTTACTGTATGTAATACTAGAATAAGTAGGTAGTACCACTCAACTGAGGTTTCCTTTTGTATGTATGTGCTGCTATAATTACCAGGCCATATAATCATCCAAGTGCCATGTCACTTATGGATATTTTACAATGTATTTGGTCGCACCATTGTGTTGTAGGACTTTTGTTTTGCTTTTCATTTAACTGGTTCTGTGCCACATTTTGGACTGAGTCAACAGCTTTCCTCACCATGCTTGTGTGCGTTGCACCTGAGGCATGCTAAGGAAAGCTACTGACCTGGACTGTTGTATTCCATATAATTTTAAGCATGTTGCTACTTGAATGAAAGGTCTTTTTACAAGGAGTATGAATCTAACACCCTTATTATAATTCAGAGCAGTTTGTTTCAAGTAGTTGCACTTAAGTCACAGGTGGCACTGAAAGAGCTACACTTTTAAACCTTAAAGTGCTGATTTAAGATTGAGTCAACAGCTTTCCTCGGGGCACTTTGCGTGCATTGCACGCAAAGTGCCCCGAGGAAAGCTGTTGACTAAGACTACTTTTTGCATTAAACTGTACTTGCTGGTATTTGAATGAAAGGTATCTTCATGAGGAATTTTAATCTTTTAACTGTTATATGTTTAACCTAATGAGAAAACGGCTATAGCAGTGTAAGGGTAAATTAATACTTTGTGTGCAGGTCACCTTTTTCCTGTCATTTTTTTCATCTTCACAGCTAATCATTCTGCATTAGGAACTGAAATCAATTGAAGAAGGATACATAGTATAAGAACCTGGTGCTGGCATACAGGAATTATGAAAAACGATACAGAAAGCTTCATGTTCTGACAGCTCACTGCAGGCACTTTGTCTTGAACTGATTTAACTGTTTTATTTCAGCCAGGAATAACAGTACTTAACATTTACATATTTATTTAGGAGGTCACAGTGAAGAAGGAATCCAACAGGAGCAGTTATGCAGAAAAGGCCAGTGTGCCTGACAATACTCAGAAACCCAACAAGACATTGAAGGTGACACAGGCCACCAAACCACTGGAGTCACAGCCAGTCATAAACTGTGAGACCAGCTCCGAACTCCCAGCCCCAATTGGTAAGCATCTATGCTTTTCCTGTTCCGTGGTCATAAAACAAATTTAGTGGCCCTTTACATAAATTTAATTGGCCAACTTTATTTAGCTTAATATTCGATACCTGTGACATACACTTAATTTCCCAAGTGATAGTTGCATTAAATTGGATTTTGAAATTCTTCATAACAGCTTTGATTCAAGCACCAGCATGCTTCGTCAGACTTCATGGCTACTCAGACAGCTACTAGGACATTAGCTGTCACATTGATTACCACAAGGACATTGGTTGTTGCACTGACTGGCAAGTCGGACTGCCACAAGGACATAGGGTAATTTGTGCACAGTAGGGAAAGAAGTTTTGTAGGCCCATTATAGAAGGAATTGGTTTTTATAATTCATGTATTTTAAATAGAACTAGGTACATGTACATGTAGGCCAAGAAACATGTGTAGCATTTGCATAGTTATTTCACCAATACGTGTGAATTGATTGTGCATTGAGAGCTGTTCTGTAGAGCCAACAGGCATGCCAGCAGAAACCTTGCATCATTATAATTCTGAACGTGGCCGTAAGGTGGCGCCAATTATTTGATGCCTACAAAGTTTCCAGGTAGTGTCAGACATTTGATTTCAATTTCAATTTTACCCAAGCAAGAGATTTTGCTCAAAACTGGACAAAAATGTAGCTCATAAAGGCAAAGATGAATGCATTGGTTTGGGTAAGCTGTAGTGCATCCGTCGCTTTGACCTTTTCAGAATATCTTGCCACAGTATTGCCTCCTGAACAGATGGAGCGCCATGCAGAATAGGTAGAACTGGGTCTGTGCAGTAGGGGAAGAATAGTAAGATGTTAATTCCTAATATACAAACAGGTGCAAGAGTGTTACATCACCCTGGGTGGTTTGTGAACAGAATAAAACAGAAAAAAAAAATCACTCTCTGTGATCCATATCCAGTGCAAGTATGGTGTACGTTTAAGCCTACACTTCAATTAATCAACATTATCATGTTTGATGCAAAAATTAAGAAAAATCAAGGCTTCAACAGCCAAATGAACTAATGAACAAGTCACCAGCAGCTTTTGTAAGCAGCTTTTACAAGTGTGGAAAGATTTCAAATCTTGCGTTATACCAACAGAAGCCAAAGAGGTTTGAAAAGAAGTTGTATGGTATAATGATTATATTACCAGGGACAAAAAAATCTGTATTTTACAAAAAAAAAAAAAAAAAAAAATGGTATGAAAAAGGCATCATGTTCATACAAGATATTGTACATGCAGATGGAACATTTTAGACGGAAGAACTGAAAGATAGATATGACTTAACAGTTAACTTTTTAGATTATTTATCAATAAGAATTGCAATTCCAAGATTATGGAAACAACACCTGAGTTCTAGTAATTCTAGACATGATGCCACAAAAGTACCTAGTTTCAAGATATCAAGTAAAACCAAAAACATATGTGAAATGAGATGTAAAGACTTCTATTGGGTTTTTGTGGAAGAGAGAAAACAAGAATTACCAACAAGTGTAATACAATGACAAGTACTTTTTCCAACAATAACAGAAGACATATGGTCAAAAATATTCTTTAATCCATATCTATGTACAACAGAGACCAAATTACAGGCATTCCAATTTTCAATATTACATTGCTTTGTACTAACCAAAGACAGACTCCATAAAATGAATATAGTCCAATCGAATATATGGGACTTTTGTGAAATACCAAATTCAATTGCTCATAGATACTGGAAATGCAACTATGTCCAACTGTTTTGGAAATGTTTAGAAGAATGGTGGAATCAATAAGTGATTAATGGCAAAATAAGCTTGTGGTATGAACAGGTCATTTTTGGTTGTTACCAAAATGTTGATAAAAAACACTATTATGTTTTGAATAATGCAATATTGCAAGGCAAATACTTTATTCACAGAGAACTTTGTAACACCAAAGAGGTAATCTTTGATGGTTTTATGCTTTTCATGAAATTTAAAATACAAGTGGAAAACACATAATGTATTCACAAGGGAAAGAAGATATCTTTAATTATCGTTGGGGTAATCTGCCTTGCCTACTGACAATGTTGTAAATTTGTAAATGAAAATGAAAAGCCAATAAAGATATATAAAAAAAAAAAAAACAAACAACAACAACAAAAAATCAAAGCAAAGAAAGCTTAAAAATAGTACTTATGTTGACATGAGCATGTTGGTGTTCACATTTTCTCAAGAAGTTTCTTTAGAAATTTGGCATCAGGAATGATCCAGAAATGTATTGAGATTGTTGCAAAGACTGTCAAAGATATTGAATCTGTCATCTGGTTAAATGCAGTGTAGTGAAACCTGAATATAATGACTCAATTTGTTCCCTGCAGAATGTGTCAGATATGTGAATACGTATTGGTTGGCTTACATGAGATTTTGTTAAAACAATCAAGAAATGGCCTCATCCACCTGCAATATTATTTCTGTTTGACATTATGACATGGTGTTATTATTTATAGTAAAAGTGTTGTCATCAACAAAATTGGTTTCCAGAGTTTTATTGGTAAAAGCCAAAAATTTCATCTGTGAAGAGGTTGAAAAGACTAGTCCCAAGTACAATGTGATGATCCCTGGGGAACACCTTTGGTGACAGGCTTCCAACTGCGAAAAACTGAGACGATTTTTACTCGTTGTTCCTGACCGAAAAGATAACTGGCAAAGAGTTCAACAGCATTTCTGTCAAAGCCATAAGAATCTAATTTGGCAATCAACAGTGGGTGGTAAACACAGTCAAAAGCTCTGGGCAGGACTATCAAGACTATTTCCACTTTCTTTTTGTTGTCCAAAGCCTGATGCCATGTTTCCAGAGCATTGATTAACATTGATTGGCAGCTATATATTGCTTGTAAGCTGAAACACCATCATATAATACCTTAAGATTTAACCAATAAGAAACCTCTGTCAAGTATACAGGATGCTAATTAAGTGGTCTTTTATTGGTTTTATTGTGGGGATCACTTGACTTGTAGATTAATTTTGGTTGACATTTGCCTTTTTAAAATGTGTGGGAAAGTGCCGAAAAGGGTGCTATAGTAGTAAGAAATTGACAACGAAGGAGCAATAACATTCCTGAAATATATTCAGCATCTTGACAGAGATATTATCACAACCAGTTTTTTTTTTTTTTTTTTTTTTTTTGGTATCCATACTTTCAGGGTTGTGAAAAATGTTGCCAGCCTGGGTATGTGAAAATTCATCCATGACCCATGACCATCACTGATGTTGCTGTGAATGGAACCAGAATTTAACAATGTTCTGTCCCAAATTGTCAGTAATATATCAATCAGTGGGTCTACACCCTTTCTTGTGAGGGAAGGTTCAGTTATTACTTTGGTTAATCACATCAATTTCTGATTAACATTACTTTAGTCATGTACTGAAGACTGCAGTTAAAATCATTATAAATGATACTTTGATAGTCTGGCTTGCTTTGTCTGGGAGAAATTGTATGTAGCTTTGACATTTTTGATCCACAATGTTGAGTGATTTTACGAGAGGGTCAGCCATTTTGTTGGGGTTTCAGTTTTTTTTTACAAAAATTTCAACAGTAATAATTCATCTTTTTGTGCTTTTGCAGGTCAACAGTTTGTCATTCCAGTAACTGGATTCTTCTGCAAACTCTGCCATAAGTTTTACAACAAGGAAAAAGCTGCCAAACTAGAGCACTGCAGGACACCACAACATGTTAATAAAGTGCAGGTTAGTTTTGAGCCTTAGCTCTTGTCAGTGCCAGTTACTGGTAAGACCAAAGCTGATCTGCTCTGATGTGACATAACAATGCTATGTGTAGACTCATTTTCACTGCAGACTGACCTTTCATTCAACTACCAGCATGGCTACAGTAGTGAGGTTCATAATAGACTGTCCAGGTCAACAGCTTACCTTAGTGTTGTGCTTTGGGTGCAGTGCACTCAAAGTGCATCAAGTAAATCTGTTGACTCAGAACTTGGCATTGAAAGAGTTAACTTATTCCGTACTATGGTCACAGGCTTGGTCAATGATTCTGGCACTGCCTGGCAAGTCATGCTGCACCTGCCTTTGCGGCAGCTGCAGCAAGACTTGACAGGAAGTGCCAGAACCACTGACTTACAACTATAGGCATGTTGGTACTTGAACAAAAGCTCTCTTCATGAAGCATTCAAATATGTAATTGTTGTCTTACATTTAGGTAAATATACGAAAAAAATAGGGACTGGTATGGAATGAGTTAATGAAGTAAAAAGCTATGTGAGGGTTAAGTGGGGCATCTTTGAAAATGTAGGCTTCTCAACTTTAGAAGTTTGAAGTGTTTTTTGAAAAAATTATTTCTGCTGTAAAATATGAATCTTATACATAGAAAACAATTTCAGATGGTTCAGACACCTAGTTTCATATGATATTACCATAAATTGTTAGTTTATTCTGTTTATTGAAAATGTTGCATGTAATCTTTAAAATTGTGCTTGTATGTGCAATTAATATTGCAAATACAAGTACAATTTTAGTAACATTGGTGAAATGTTAACCTTTGCCCCATAACTTGCCAAAACCAGTTGCTGGTCAAGTGTTGTCAGCTTCAATGTTTTTGATAAATTTGAGCGCTGATAAGTACATTTTGAATTGGAATTGTACATGAGATGGATAAACTGGTTAAATGTTGTCAGCTCTATGTTTTTGAATAATTCAAGCGGCAACAAAAAACATTTTGAATGAGAATTATAGATGAGACAGATCAAGATGATATGCTGTAAATCAACATCTGTCTCTGGCATGGGCTTGGGCTTGGCTCTTAGCTTGGTCTTAATGTAAGCAGGGGAGGGTGTTAAGTTTTATATATTTAACTTAGGCTACTTTCAGTTTTTATTTTAAAACATGGTTTGACATTAAAGACTGGGCCAAGTAAAATTCAGATTTGGGCAAGCGAAAATTGAGAACCATAAATAGACAATAACAGCGGACTTGCCCCCCAGATTACGTCGAATCTTGGCAAGGAGCAAGTCATTAAAAAACTTACTGTCGAGCCTTGTGAATGAAAATGGGTAATACGGTAAGAGCATATTTGTCAGCAAAAATTTCTTTGACAGAACTATATGTTGGTAGAGTGAAACATCGATGCTTGAACAATGTGTACAATGATGTGCTAACTGTATTCTATTAACTTTTTCAGTACCACATTTTGGACTGAGTCAACAGCTTCCTCAGCACACTTTGGGAACATTGCACCCAAAGCATGCCAACGAAAGCTCTTGACCTGATTATTATATTCTGTGTAATTGTGGGCATAATGGTATTTGAATGAAAGGTCTTTTTTACCAAGAACGGGAATCTGGCATCCTTAGTATAATTCAGAGAAGTTTGTGTTAAATAGTTCAACTTTTGTTGCAGTTGGCACTGAAAAGATGTAAAATGTTGTTCTTGTATCACAAGTTATAATTTTTTAATTCGCTCTCTGTTATTCACTTGGCAATATGCAGGTGATACCCCTTGACTAGCATCTCTTTTTTTTTTTTTTTTTTTTTCGGAATGGCATATTCAATGAAATAATTAGGAACCAAAATCTGTAGTGCTTGTGGTGTCTGTATAAACTTTAAAAAACAGACATAAAGCTATACTTGTAAATGATGTTATGTTATGAAGCAAAAAGCATCATTCCAGGAAATGACTAAGGCCAGGTGAAGGGCAAGCAAGCACTTGCAGAGCAAGAACTGTATGAAGCTTCTTCAAGAAAAGCCATTTTTAAAAGTGAAAATCAAAAAGTCAGTTTTTCCTTTCTTTGTTTTCTCATATTTTGGGGGATTTTTTCCAGATGCTTGAGGCTGGAAAGATTTCTCTGAACACAGCGACCAATAACAGAGCCCAACTGCAACAAGGAAACAAAAAGATGCAGACTTGTCACCCTATGAACTTGTCACAAATTAAAGTTAATAACAACGATCGCAGCAAACAGGAAGTACATTCTGAGGCCTTGGGTTCCCAGCTGACAGATGTCAGGACAAACAATTCCCTGACAAATCACAAGAGCAGTGATAGCATTATGCTTCACATAGACAGTATGGTGGACTTCCATGAGGACCTGAAAAGCCGCGGAAATAATAACGTGGACAATGTGATGGATTTAAGCTCAACTGGTACCCATGCAATGGATGATTGCAGTTTAGACATTTTGTCAGATTTGCCTTCAAAAGTAGCATCCCCTAAAAACAGGAGGGGGCGCTCATCAAGACGTGGGCGGGCAAAATAGGTGCCAGGGCGGTTGAGGGGGGGCATTTAACAGCCCTGTTTACCACCATGCCGCGGTAAAATTATTCCTGGTTACTCGCTCCAATATCAGCCAGCCACAAAGATTTGAGCAGCCCAGAGTACTGGTGACATAGTTATTGCATTTCCACAATGTCCGTGATCTAGCTGTGTTTCCACAGGGATAATGGGGGGGGGGGGGGGTGGGGGTGGGGGGTGCATGAGAGGCAGGCAGCACAAGGAGGTGGTCCCCTGTGTTGAAAGTAATGTGGTGTCCTAAGCAGACAAAACTCTGTATCATATCGACAATGCTTGCTATGGCCCAGGCCTATAAGAATGGATCCATAGGAAGGGTGAAAAGCTGCTCTGTCACCGTTCTCAAGGGCTGACAAGACCACTCAAGAATTTAATCATTACCATGGTGGCCATTGGTATTATGGTTACCCTGTGGTCGCTCACTATGGTAACCAAAGTAGACCAGACCGATCAGCACTTTCAGTGCTAAAACTGGGATAACATGGTCAAAGGGTGGGCAAAGTGGAGTGCACAGAAACACAAATATTGGCATGTTTTGCCCTTAAAAATGTGTGTGACACTACATGGTGATGCATATGCATCCTGCCATATGATGGAGGCACAAAAGTGACAGCTACATGTTGGTGACAGACGCACAGAGGACTGGACCCAGGGGATGTACGGATTTTCCTTTTGGTGCTCATGGTTAAGCTGTGTGGTCAAAATTAGGAAAGGAATATTTTGCTATTCAAAACCTGGATCAAGATTAAGGAGGATTTGAGGATCTAACAGCGGTAACAGACAGAAGCATTAACCTGTGTGAAGTGATTGATGCAGTACCTTTGTTTTAAACTTTAAGTATCTACAACGCAGTGTATGCATTCCCGTGCTGTGAACTGTCATATTGATTTCAACTGTAGCTCTACATGTGGGAGAAGCCTAGCATGGGGATTAGTGACAAACAGGGTCCATTAACGTGTCTTTTTGTGATCTCCTGTCAGTACTGTTGCCCAGTGATTTCACTGGGATAAGACCACGTGTAGAACACATGAGTCATTTGTGAGCATTACTGACATCTATTGACCAATGCCCTATGGAGAGAGGTGCCAGCTGATGCTTCTGACCTGGTAGTGCCCCCGAGTGATCCAAAGCTTTCAGGTTTATGCCATTAGGACTGCAACCATTTTGATCTTGTATGACATCAATAAAGTCAATAAAGAACGGCCCTGACAATTTGTTTCACTTGGTGAGGTTGACAATGCTTGCATTCACTTTGTAATAACATATTTTGTATTTATTAAACCTTGTCCCTTTAAACCGACTAAACCAGCTGATCAAATGTCATCTGCATCAATGGTTTTGACAAATTTTGACTGTGTTAGAAAAAAAAACAAAAACAAAAAAACAAGTTGAGTGAGCATTGTAGATGAGACCTATCAAGATAACATGACCAGGTCAACAGCTTTCAAGAGGGAAAGGTCAATTTATTTTCCATTGGTGAAGGAAAGCCACCAGTAGGCGTGAATGCTGGGGGCATTGAAGTTTAAGAACTTTCAACTAGACTGTCAGCCAGTCATTATTGTCCCATGGGTGAAAGTCTTCAGTTTAAAAGGAAATTCTGTTTCGGGCCAAACTTTTGCAAAAATATTTAATCAGGATATGTTCTGAAACATGCAATCTGGCAAGCAATGAAGCCAGAAAATTTTAAAGGAGTTGTGTTTCATTTTGCAAAAATTGCTGGCTTTCACCCATGTTGTCCAGTAGTACTTAAAATTTGGATATTTGTTCTCAATCAAGGAATTGATCCAAGTTGTAAAGAAAATTAAGAATCACTGTCTATGACTTTTGTTAACAGAAAATGAGTTATCAAACCTCAAAACCCACATATGCAGAAATCATGGAAGGAAACTCGTGTTTTTTTTCCAGTGCAAAATTGATTTTGCAGTAGAGTAATAAAAATATAACAGAAAATTCCTAACATCTGTCAAAACATAACATTCTTCAGGTGTGTGGTACATCCTGGGTTGACAATCTCTTCCTGGCTTGATCAGCTAACATGAATACATGTAGTGTGTTCTTGATATTAATATCTGTTAACTCATTCCATACCAGGTTCAGTTTTTTCTGTATGTTTACCTAGATTTAAGATTACAAATGCATATATAAATTCTTTATGAAAAGAGCTTTGTTCAAGTACCAACATGCCTATAGTCTTAGGTCAGTGGTTCTGGCACTGACCAAGGCCTGTGACCATAGTATGGAATGAGTTAATGGTATAACCCATTCTCCTGCTTGATTGCCTCCTGAACCAGGATATTAATAATATGTAAAATGGAACAGTTATGGTTTTGGGATTTTTATTAGGTGCCTGATACTGACGTATGATTTTTTAAACAAATGTGTCCAGTTATAATTTAGTGGAAGGCGATGGCTATGTGACTGATGCTAATCTGGTTCTAGATGTATCTCTGTTGGTTTGCCGGTTTGGATAACAAGAGTCAAGGAGCAAATCCAATCTATGACAATATCTACCACAGTTTGACATCCTGATGCAGGTTTATTTTTACTTGATTTAAGTGATTGCCTTTATGGGCAGTTTCAGAAGTTCTGATACATCGAATCAAGAAGCATGCCATTAATATGCTCCTCATCAGTATATGACTGCCAAAGTACGTGTACACTCTGTGAAACCTGAACTATGCAAACGTGTGCTTCTCGTGTTTCTGTGCTTTTAATTTTGTTTTCTTTTATAAGTGTATCAAGGTCACGTTTATTATTGGTATTTGTACCAATGTGTAGAAGAAAATGTGTTTTTGGAATGATGTGTGGTGAAGGATTTCTGTCACTGCCAGGTGTATGGACTGAGTAACACTTTCACTGCCTACTTTTGACATAGTCAACAGCTTCCTTTGGTGATCTTTCAAGCTGCACCCAGAGCATGCCAAGGAAAGCTGTTGACCTAGGCCATTCTAAAGTAGGCATGCTGGTACTTGAGTGAAAGGTTGATTTATATAAAATATGAATCTAGTATCGTGTTGTCAATTCACTGTACACTGACTTTTGTCAAAATCCTGGCAATGAAACAGTTAACTGAAAGCCTTCAGGTGGAGTAGGAATTTTATCATTGTAGATTCCACATCTGCAGGAGGCTTGGCTGGGTGTATCCCTTTGAGCAGAACTTAAGTTATTATTTTGTGGTCTTTGTAGGCATTTGAGTGTTTCTCTTATAAAGCCACTCAGGCTGTCATGATAGCAATACCCATGTACTCTCACCACATGGCTGTGTTTTGAGTGCAGTGTTGGATCTCAGTCTTGCAGAGTAAAACTGGCCAAGTTGAGTCATTTGATGAGATTTTGACATGTTGTCATTCAGTCTGACTTTGTTTACTAGAAAACATGTTCTACATGTGGGAAACTGGAGGTTTTTTAAAAAAAAAAAATTTTATGGTTCCGACAGGTACTTTTTTATGCTCCTGACAGGTAATATTTATGCTTTTAGCGTGAGAAAAAATAGATGTCAGGTATCTGAATTCATGTAACAGGTCACCCAAATGGTTCGTACTTTGCATATCAAAAGTTGAAGGTTTAAAGTTCTTCCATAAAAAATTTCTTTACCCTTCTTTCTGCCACTGGTACAGATAAATATATGTTAAATGAAAAAAGGACAAAGTTAGCATTGGTTCTATGGTGAAGGGTCATTGTAATATATTTAATGGGGGAAAGGACAAGGGGCCATTATTTTTTTTCTATGTGCAATTTTCAGAAGCAAAACTTGTCCAAAAAGAACAGAAAGATCACTAGAAGTTGGTTTGGGAAGGATGTTGCATTGTTTACAGCAAGTCAAGATTCAAAACTGAGACTGTAGACAATAACCCTCTAGGAATTGAGGGAGCAGCTTTCTGTGATGCATGGTTAGTGCATTGCACCCAAGGAGTGCTAAGAAAAGCCATTGACTAGTCAACTGTATCATTCTCAGTTAAAAATAAAGATGACATTTGTGACACTGGGCCGACACAGGACATTTTGTAACAATTTTCAATGAGAAAAAATTTCATGCCGCAACATCAGTGTTCGGGTCCTGAAGCAAAATTTGTGCAACAATTTGCAGAAAGTAATACTGCATAGATTAACGAAGAGTGAAGGAATGTGGTTTTGGGTTTTGAAAGACTCTTATATTTGTAAAGAAAAGAAAGGTTTGTTTGAACTACTTCCAACAAAACAAAATGGTCTTTCAGTTACGTTGTGAAGTTACTGGTTTCAGATGTAAAATTTCATGTAACTTGCAAATTGTTTTGCAAAGTAAATAATAAACTAGCTTTGACAACTGAAACCAGTTTAAGATAGTGAAGGTAGTCCTGGGAGGCTGCTCCAACTCTGGGGCTATCCTGATAAGGGTTTTTTTTTTTATTTATTAATTCTTTTTTTATTATTGAGTTTTAATTTACAAAGGCATTCTGATGATTTGTTCACATGAACAATTTACACACATTAAATGCATCATATTCCATATTTGTGGCAGAAAATACAAATTTGTTATTGTTTATATTTAATTTGCTGCATATTTTACTTGTCTGTATATGTTTACAGGCAGGAATGATTTTGTACATCACTTTGTGCAGGCAAATTTGAATGACATATTTTTCCTTCGTTTTAATTACAGACGCCATGTCAACAAGCTTTATGGCTATGAGAAGAAGTGGAAACTAATAAAACAGTTTTTTTTTGCTACCTGGGTAAAGCTTTTATATATGTTGCAAAAAAATGCAACCTTAATTTTGATGTCAGGATTTTGAAGGTATATCTGGTATTGTATCCATTGCAATTTTTAATTAAATGATGACAGCCAGGGCTTTTGCCTAAGGATAAAATGGATAACACTTGGTAACCGGAAACTGTTTTGGGGTATGCTTGTGTACCCTAAAATCGTTGTTTGAGAGCTTCTCAAAATAAGAAAACAAAGGTTTTCTGGTGGTCTCCCTGGATCCTTGTTTCAACAGGTTCTAACTTTTGTGTTATTTATTTGTAAAAAATTTTTATACCCTACAGTTTATTTTTGGCAAAATCCCTGGCAGTGTGCTGAGAGGAATACCATGCCAAGATTACCGTGTGGTGAAAACAATCCCAAATATATTTCAACTGTTGAGTGTGCTTTAACATTTTAACCTTTTTTTTTTTTTTTACATTAATGTTTGCTGTTGATGTCCATTTCGCAAGCAGTTGGCTTTTTTTTTTTTAAATGGACATGACGTGTGGTGTTTAAAGTAAGGACACATAAGTTAACTTTGTGGCAGCCCAGGCATTGGGTCATTTGCACATGTGGATAGTATGCTGTGGCAGATGTCATGAGCTGAACACACGGGAATCTAGCATGGATTTATATTAATGTCAGAAAGGGCCTTAGTCCAGGGATTTGGAGGAATGAGTGAAATGGTCTCTTCCTCAGCTCAACATTCCCAAGGACACTGTCCTGGCCTTCAATTGGATTAAGCCCTGTTTCTTAACAGTTTACAATACTGTTCTCCATTTGTAAAGAAACTGACTTTCAGATAACTGTATAGGGGGTTCATGGTCTTTCACATTTGTTTGGGAAAGGTTTACTTATTCAAGAGTATTGACAGTTTGATACCTTGTTATGTCATGAGAGAGACAAAACACCAATAAAGGATGTTCTTGCACTTTTGCAGCTTTGTGTTTTATTTAGCCCATTTCACTTACCTAAACAATTTTCACAAATATTTAGCTTGAATTGCACATACACATTTTCCATTAAATACTGTGAAGTACTTACAAATTCTCCATAAATGTTCGTATTTCAAGTGCTTACAAATTCTCAACAAAAGAGGTCTTTCATTTCAAGTGCTTACAAGTTCCTGTTAAAAATGCTCTCGATTGCTTACAAATTTTCCATAAAACATACCTTCATTTGAGGTGCTTGCAAATTCTCCAGACAAAATATATTTTCATTTTAAGC
This sequence comes from Hermodice carunculata, assembly GCA_964020975.1. Classification (NCBI taxonomy): domain Eukaryota; kingdom Metazoa; phylum Annelida; class Polychaeta; order Eunicida; family Amphinomidae; genus Hermodice; species Hermodice carunculata. The sequence goes on along the minus strand of CAXHWN010000937.1, from coordinate 256,914 downwards.
GCTTTCAACCCTCCCCCCCTCCCCCGCCAAGGGCTTGCATTTCACATGCTTACAAATGCCCCCATCATAAGTGCTTTTGTTGCACTGCGTACAAATGTGTGAAAGATTCATTCATTTCATGTGCCTAGAAATTCTTAAATAGTGCTTTTCACTTGAAATTTACAGATTCGCTATAAAAATGTTTTCATTCAAGTACTTCCAAACGCCCCATAAGAAGGGCTTTCATTTCGAGCAACAATGAGTTCCCTGTAAAAAGCGCCTTTGTTTTAGTAGCAACAAGTTATCAGCTGGTTGTACCACTTTCCGGTGGGCCCAGTTACAATTACTACAGAGAGTTCACTGACTGTGAGTTAGTCGTGTTATACGGTAATACATAACAATAGTCTGCATGAATTGACAAAATCGAGTGTTCTATGAAATTAGAAAGCCTAAAATTTGATTCATGCGCTGACCAAAAATTGACTGTCTTGTCAAGTTACAAAGCCCCTGCACAGTTTCATGTTGGATGACTTTCCAAGAGTCAACTTTGGTATGCTATACTGGTAACATCCCTTTATACTTTGGAAAAAGACTTGCCTATTTTATGTTCATTATCAATTTACCTGTGGGTTCCTCACACCACACGTAAACAGGTAAACTTATCAGGCATATGATGATCAGTATCTTGATAAACACGGCATTTTCATTGCGGACTAGATCTGTCACTGGCAACGGAGAAGTCCATACCTGGTAACGTGACTCTCCTGGTCTGATAAATTAGCATAAGTATAAAACATAAGGGAATTGAGAAAGAATGTCATCAGCTTGCCTTTGGAGTTCTCAGGACAAGAATTCTGCAACTTTAAACGTCTTGTAAGCATCGGAGTACTATTAAGTGGGTCAGGATTTCCCCTTAAGATCAATGGCCAATATTCTATGTATGTATTCATTTTGCATATTTCATCATGTGATAACTAAATAATACCTCCACAAAAAAGTAGTAATGTGTTAGACCTCTACATGTAGACACACTCCTAAATGTAAATTTACATTTAGTGTTACGTGTCAGACTGCCAAGTGTAAACAGTACCACTAAATGTAAACGCAAATTTGACAAAAAAGGGAACTTCAACCACTAACTGTAAACATACCACTAAATGTAACTAGAGGTATAACCTACACGCACATATATAATGTTTATTACATATGCATGTTCACCATCCATATTTATAAAACATTTATTAGATCCTTGGAGGGGGGGGGGCATACCAGAAAAGATCGAGTTGGGGGGGGGATGTCTAAATCGGTAATTCCTAAGTGGTGTAAATCATACCAAAATTCTTGTATACCAATTTTTCTTAAAATTCCTTTTTAAGAGCCTGTAGATAATTTACACATAATTACCCCTCACTAATGAAAAAAACCCGCAAAATATCAACTTTTCTGTCTCAGTACTAAATGTCACCATTTAATTGCATTTGAACTATTTAAAAATATTTTTTGTGAAGATAACAGAAATATTAGGCAGTGGGTCTGGTGGCAGGCGAGGCCCCAAGAAGCTCAGGAGTTCTTGATGATTTGAAGGCAATTTCCTGCTTATTCTGATATTAAATTTATCGACTTTGTTCACACAAGATTTTTTTTTTTTTTCAAGTTTTACAGTGGCTGTCGTCCATAGTGATGATGATGATTTTATTTACTGTGATACTGGGGAAATAATCACATACAAACACATAAAGATTAGAAATCAAAGTCCAGATAAATGAAATAACCAAAAATAGAATATAACATAAAATCAAATTAAAGTAAGCAGAGTACTTCTGAAGGCCTGGTGCTGTGTACTGCTACTACTACTAATTTTGTTTACCCTGATATCAGGGAAATAATTACATACCAATACATCGAGATTAGAAAATAAAGTACAGATAAATGAATGAACTGAAAGTGGAATATAGTTTAAAGTCAAAGTAAGCATAATACATGTACCTCTGAAGGCCTGGTATTGTCCCCAAGTCTGGGGGTTTTAATGAAATTATTATTATTATCATCATCATCATCATCATCATCATCATCATTATTATTATTATTATTATTTTTAATGCATAGGAGTTGGACAGTGACCGATAACCAAACCTAAACCTACAAGTATAAATATAAGCAAATAAACAAAAGATAAATGGAACAACCTAAAATGAGTGACATTAGTACAAATTTTATTATCATCTCAACATCTAAAACTCAAATATTGTGTTCTGTTTATCCTATTTGCTTCTGCATTGATATGCTCTTTTGAACATTATCAAATCTGATGGCTAAATTTGATTTATCAAACCAGAAAAGAGGTGCCTAAATGACAACACATGCTCTTGATGCTTTGCGAACAATCAGTGACCTCTTAGGTAATGTCACCCCATCAAAAGCCTTTATGTGATGATTTTATTGAACCGCAAGCATAGAGGAAAGAGAGATTTTAATCTCACAATTGGTTCGCCGCTCTTATTTTGGTATAGTAATGGATAGACTGGCATGTGCATGCCCATATCAGATTGTAACATAGGTAGTTAGAGCAACTAACCTAGTGTACTTTTTTTTTCTTTTTCTTTCTTAAAAAATTTATATAACGAAATTGAATGTATACTAAACATTTATGATTTGTTTGGAAGGGTGGGGTGTCTGTTCCGGGCAATGTGGAAACCCCCTGAGTACTCCTCTGATCTTTACCTATTTTGTCCAGATTCTTAACAGGCAAAACGGGTCACATGATGGGTATAGAGCATCCGTCCCCTAATTATTACAATCTGTATGTTTCTGTCTGTAAACTTTTTATATGCATAATGGTACAATACTGATTAAGGGGCTGTCCATAATAGTCAACATTTTCATTTATGTCCAAAAATAGCGATAGAGGGGGTCAAAGCCAGATGACTATAACTTTCAACCCTAAAAATGTTGACTTTCTGCATCCAACATTTTCAGTTCAAAAGTGAAATTTCAACGTGCCTGTCACTTTGCATTTTAACCCTTTCTTCCCATCAACCCCTTGACGTTATCCTTATTCAGCCAGCTGGAAAATATACGTGCAGATGCAACCATGGAACTCAGTGACACCGAATTAGCACTGCTAAATATAATCGACTAAAATCCCAGATGCATAATAAAAAATCCTAAATCATTGTATGATCATGTAGGAAATGCATATACCTTTGTATGCCAGCATACATCAAGACAGGTTATGCAAAGAACATTTCCAGACATGTATCATCAATTTCCCTGATCAAACATTATAATCTGCAAAAATAGTTTGTAATAGGCCTCTATATAGACTATAGTTGTCACTACAACCAATCAATTCTTCAAAGCAGGAGAGTTTGTAGAATACTGGTATCGTTTTTTTAAATAATAAATATATATCAAAGTAAAGTTCACTTTGTTTGTGTCCTTTATTTGCTAATATTTATACAAGAATAAATTCACTTTAATAATCTTAGACAAGGAAAATTGTATGCACTCATTGTCGAAGCATTTTTGGTTATATGATATGAGGTTGGGTATCCGTATTTGCAAGAAGTGTAAAAAAAAATATTGATGATGGCCATAAACGGGGGGGGGGGGGTAACAAATGTATGGTCATTTTGTACATAAATGAAAATGTTGACAATTAAGGACGGCCTCTATAACACACAGCAGATATAAACATTAAATGACCTGTGACCTTGAGTGGCATTATTTTGGTTTATTATAATGGTTTTAAAGACTCTCCCTAAAAATAAGCCTATAACGTGAAGTTTTTAGCAATTCTGGTATTAATGAATATACTTATCTCTCAATTACCATTGCTTTATGCCTCGCTCATAGCAGCTGGAACTGTTCCTGACAGATAGATTTAGATCCAACCAGTTTTTGTCTTACAGGCAAAAGTCCATTGGTGTGACAGCACCACCTGTTGAGTGGTTGAGGAATGACTCAGCCAACATGCTTTCGCATGTGTGCTCCTTAATCATTCCTTCTCGAGAGGGGTAAGTGAACATTAGTAAATTGGCGTGAGAGAGTGGGGAGGTCAGTTGGGCTTCACTGGTAATTGGGAGGCAAGTGTTATCAATACTGAAATTACTAAAAATTTCACATATCAATTGTAGAATGTTACTGCTCAACTACCATTGCCCATATACAAATGTTTTGGTAGGAGAGTAAGGCTTCAAGTGAGAATACTGTCCCAATACTAGACTTATGGTCTTGTGTGACCTAATCAGTCCTTGTGTGCAGGCGACATCTGCTGTGGAATCCCTGGGGTCAGTGTACATGGGACCATCTGCAGCATGATCCTGAGCTGTTAGGCAGGATCTACTCCTTACTGACCTGCTGTCAAACCAAGTAGGCTTCCCAGTGGTACACCAAGACTGGAACTGGCTTCTAGCTTGAGGAGCTATATTAGATTCGGTATCTAGTAGTCAAGCTCCCAGGCATAGGCAGAAGCTGTTTGGCTCTGAGACAAAATAGCAATAACACTGGGGGATGCTCAGGTAAGTTCAATGGCAATAATGTTCTGGTTATTTACGATCTAAAACCTGTTAAGAAACAGGGATTCAATGGACTTAAACCACAGCTGTGTAGCTGCTAGAACCGCAGACAGAGGCTGTCCACAGAGAAAAGATGGTAAAAGGGCCGTACTAAAAGGCCAGAGCCTAAGTGAAAGAGCTTTCCATGCCAGCAAAGGCATAAATGCCTTCCTCCAAGATGAGCATGTCGTAAAGGTAGTACTTAGCAAAGGTGATTGGAGACCTCAAGTGAGAATGTGAACTACTGTGACATTCTGAAGGGCCTGCTAGGGGGCATTGAAGCCCCATACCTCGTGAGCTCTAAGCGTAAGTTTCTTGAGAACTGGAGGGTGGTTCTGCACTGTCTTATAGGCTTCAAGCATGGTCTGTTTGATCCACAATGAAATATATCTGCTGACTGTATGTTCTCATTTGAACTCGTCAATGGGGAGAAACAAAAGTGTTCCTTCTCCACAAAACCCCTCAGTACACTGGAGATACCAGTGTAGGGTTCTCAAAGGGCACAAAGCTCTTTCCAGCAGGGGAAGAGATATATCCATAGCACAAAGGGTGAATCCTTTAAAGGAGTGGTCAGGTAACCATTGGATTTGGTCATGCATTAAGGCATGGATATCACTTCATTTAGCCCCAGATGCAAGAGTTAATGAGAAAAATGTTGTCTACATCCAGAGTTGAGGTCCACCTTAGTAGGGTCAAGGTGGTCAAATAGTATGAGACCATTACATGTGAACATCGTTGTCCAAAAAAACCAGTCCAAGTCAAAAAACGTCCAAACATTGACAAGCTATCAACATGAAAATAACCAGATATATAGCAAGAATTGAATATTTATCAAGCAATACATTGTCAACCAACATCCAAATGCAACACGATGTAACAGTGATAACATAATTCAATAGCTTTCATAGAAAATAGAAGTGGACAACGGTTTTCAATGCTGCCAGATAAACTGCACCAAAATTCTGAGCAAGCATGAACCATGCATATTCAATTTGTTAGCCATCATACAAGCAAGGTCAGAATCCAGAAAGTCCAAGGTAGACATACCAATCCTACATTGTATATACCATCAGCAACCATAATGAAAGTGTCTTCATGTAGGGTCACCTCTTAAGCATGGGCAAAACCAGTGGGAGGTCCCACTTAGGGAGAACCAGCGTAGCTGCTGGTCTGTCTGTGTAGAAAGGGGCAATGAGTGCTGCCAGGTAAGGGTCTTCCCCAATCTGACTGTCCAGGACAAGGGTGAGGATGGAGGACATAGCAGTAGGGAACCCTTCAACTGTTCTTGAGGTCTTCCCAAGGACCTCCCACTGGGATGTGGGTATCCTGAGGTGATCTTGGATTGATGTCTTGCTCTGCACACCAGCATGCAAAGACATGCCAGTGGACTAAATAGACAATTATTCTTGGAAACCTCCATTTGCAATCCTACCTGTGACCAATTTCAAGAAACCACAGTCATGGACAGGCTGTGCGATAACCACCAAACTTGAAGATTTGACACCTGAGTGTTCTTGTGGAACCTTTATGTCCACGGTTGCATGAGCAATTTTTGCCATGGAAGGAGTCTCAGTGGTGGCTTGCCCCGTAGCTCCAGTAGGTCTATTGACTACTCTCTTCGAGTCCACCAGGGGTGAACAGGATGAGGTTATAGTCATGAGACCTTATCTTCTGCAGGACCCTAGGAAGGATCTGCAGGGGAGGAATAGCCCTTAGGTTGCTCCAGGCCATCACCAGAGTATCCACTGCTAGGGCCTGAGAACGCCCATACTACCTGAACTTTTCAAAAGAGTTGATTGGCAAGGACATTTTGGAGTCCTGGGACATGTCAGGCATGTGTGTGGATGCCATTTACAGAGCATCATTATATTAGATATCCTGCCACTAGGACAGTCAGACTGTGTGACACTCGGCTTGTTGATGTATACAACTACAATCTTACTGTCACACATGACACGCATGTGTTTGTACTCCACTAGACGGTGAAAATGGAGCAGGTATATCACCTCCAATTCCAACCAGTTTATGTGGAGAGTCTTGTCCTCACAAATGGAGTCCATTGAGGAGAGGGAACCCATTCAGGTCTACCATTGTCTGGCCAATAGAAACTGATGAGTCATAAATAGAGCTATGATCATCTGAAGATTGTTCCAACTGTCTTTCGAGGGGCGACAGATGAAGGAGCTCGGGTTGAACTGAATCCTTAGGAAGACAAGGATATGCTCAGATTCTAGACTCGATTTAGGTAAGTTCACAATCAGGCCTAATTGGGGGTATAAATCCAGTATAGATTGAGTGTGGTGAATGAGATCCAAGTGCCGCAGCACCCAGATCAGCTAGGTACACATGAATGTCAATGGCTCATTTGTGGCAATAGGCCACCACAACCTGTGCTATCCCAGTGAAGACCAGGTAAGATGTCACTTGTCTGAATGTAAGAGCCTTGGACTGGTAAGAATTGCCCTTTAAGGCAAATTGCAGAAACTCGCAAGAACTCTCTGTGATTAGCACATGGGAAAATGCTTCCTTGAAATTGAGGGATGTTGTCAATTCCCAAGGATGGAGGGTCCGGAACAATGTAACTGGTGTCTCCATGTAGACTGAGGGGACCTTTGTGTGAAGGTTGACAGATCTATGACCAGGCACCATCCTCTGTCATGTTTGGGAACGAGAAAGAGGAGATGGTAGGAGGTCGGAGATTGTGATCATGATCTACAGCCAACTCTATGGCATTTTTGGCCAATGGCATCTAGACTGCCTCTAAGAATGCAGAATGTTTGGATTTTTTTGGTGGAATGTGTGAACCTGTGTGGGTTCTGGAGCAAGGTAAGCCAGTAGTGGCCCAAAGGCAGGAGGTACCCATGTCTTAGATTACTTATGATGAATGTATCATCTGTGATAAACTCCTACCAAGAGATTTAAGCAGAAAGGTATCTGCTGACTGGGTGTTCAGAGAGGGGAGAGTCTGAAGAACAAGGCAACTCTGAGAGAAGTCCTCTGGTAGGCACAGTAGAGTCAGGAGCCCTGAGAGTTCTTGCGGATTTCTTGGCCTTCTGAGGGGCAAATGTGGCCTTGGAAGGCTGGCCTTTCCTACCAGAGGGCTTCAAATATCCAAACTTTTGAGCCTTAGGAGTCACTGCAGCCAGAGGCTGAAGTGACTTGGTGAAGTCACCTAGTGCTTTATCTCAGCACAGGGACTCCAAACGGGCTCGTTGCTCTGGCAGACAATTGACAGCTTTACCTATCTCACCACCAAACAAAGTTGGTGAGAAGAGAGAGCCAGTGTGGGCAAGCCTGAAGATCAAAGTTGGGAGCTTCTGATTCACTAGGAAGGTATACCTGTGCAACAAGCACAGGCTGGCTTCTAAGGGAAAGCTGGTGATCCTTTGCTCATCAGTAATCACTAACATGTGCTATTTTTCTGCACCATGCACATGGTGTAGGGATACAAGAGACATGTTTGGTGTTTCCAGCATTGACATTTAAAGGCTACTTTATAATGTAGACCCAACAGAAAGGAATAATTGTTTGCCTGTGAACAATGGATGGAACTGGCTATACTATAAATACCTCAGCATGATCTTCAGAACTGAATGAACTGTCAGTGGTGTACTAAAAGTTCATTTCAAGCTACAATTGAATTGGTACCTTTCTGCTAGTTTATATGATATCTGGACTTTTTTAAATAAGAACCAAATTATGGATAAGGTATGTTCTTTTCCCAATTTCTGAAAGATATTGTGTGCATTTTTAATTAATAGCCTGTGCATTTTATCATGATATTGAAACCACTCTGTACTCGCTTAGTCCAGTTGATACATGGGATAACCAACCTTAAATTGCAACAGTAATATTTTGTTCATTTTTGTGTTTAATATGACCACCAATAGCTTATATAAGAAGACTAAAAAATCAATGGGCGTCAGTTTATTTTTTGCATAAAATAAAAGTGGCTGTCCTGGGAGGAAGCTGAGGTTGCAAATTGTATTACACTAATGTATATGTTCAATGTATATCAATGATCAAAATACTTTTTTTTTGTTTTATTGTCATAATTTTTCAAAATCAGGCAGATATCAAGTGGATATATTTTCGACATGCTTGAGCATTCTGAGAAATTCAATTTAGCTACCAAGATGGCAGCTGGTGCCCCAAACAAAACTTTTTAACCAGTTGGCCTAGAATTGCAAACAAGCTAAATTTTTTTATGGGAAATCAATTTTTATAACCTCTGCAGGCAAAGTGCGGGAAATATACTGTTATTGGCTTGTTTCTCCATCTGTATGCATGTCTGTATGTGTAGGTGAGTGTGTCTCTCTCCATCCATCTGCCCTACATCACCTAAACAAGATGTCTCATGAACCATTGAGCTGATTAGATCTTGGTGATCTTGAGCCAATTTCTAAGGTCAAAGTGTAAAATGTTGTCTTGCTTGTGAACAAAATATCACCTGAAACATCACATTTAACACTTCGATGACACAAAAAAAGTCACACCACATACACCGGTTGGCATGGTGGCAATACATTTATTGGCGTTCTAATCCTGCCACCTAGCAAAGCATAAACACATACTCATTATGTGCGACAACAGGACAGGTAGTGCCTACCTCAGCAAGCAGGGAAGAACCCTGTTGGAAGGACTGAACACTCATGTGGGACATATACTGCTATACCACTCTGCAAATGGTGTTCTTGCATACGCAAAACATGTACTGGCACGCCGGAATGTCTTGGCCAGTCAACTTTCTCAAAAGGATCAGCCAGAAAGAGACGGAAACTAAAGGGAAGAAAGAAAGGAGAACAGAGAAAAGAAGGGAGGATTACATCGGAGAATGGACTACTTGAAACTCAATGAGTGTTGAAAGAAAGCAGAGAAACCAGAGGGATGGAGAACACTCTAAGTACACAAAGCCCCAACTACCTTGTGTGGTATTACGTTCTCAAGCTTTAATGGGAGGTAGAACAAATGCACAATAAGGCATTTTTGCATGACTACAATGTCATGTTTGGTAATGTTTTTTTCCAGTTTAATAAAATAATTTGTTGTACCTCCCATTCCCCCAGTATCGGGATACCCGACAGAGCCCTACTGTTGAGCCAGTCTGAACCCTAGATACGAGGCTGATGATATGTATGAGGTCATTTACATTTAACGTACATTTACATTTAGTGGTCCAGTGTACACCTATGCAAATAATTACATTTAAGGGTGTGTTTATAGCTAGTAGTTGAAGTTCCCTTTTTTCTGCCAAATTTGCATTTACATTTACTGTTTACAGTTAGCGGTCTGACACCTAACACTAAATGTAAATTTACATTTAGGAGTGTGTTTACATTTAAGGGTCTAACAAGCGTACTTTTTTTACTCATGTTAACTGCTACGAGACATGCCTTCCTCAAGCAAATATTCTCCCTGTCCTGGTCTTGAACTCCAAAATGTAGTCAAGTGTCGACATGGTCCCGGCATGAAGGTGCGATAAAATCATAATGATTCTTTGTAAAATAATAGTGGTAGGTTGGAATATTTCTTGTCTTGGTTTTCAAGGCTGTAAAAAGACATCTTTTTCTCTGAAATAAGCATTTTCTGATTTATTCTTTTGATTTCTCTGCTGTGCTGTAACAAATAATAAAGGCATGTGGTTACATCAAAGTTTAATTATGGCTTCAATAAAGTTTCTTCTGTGAGTAGCTTAATTTTGTTGTATCTTGGTGATAAATCTTTAAGCGACTGATCGCCAGCCCCTACAGAATACAGGAAGAGAAGATGTATTTTCTGCATTTCTTACCATGCCCCTCAGTCAGCTGATATAATCAGGTTAACATATCTAGCGCCCTGAAAATTGAATTAAGATTTTATTTTCAACATTAACCAAAATCCAGTCATGTTAAAAGACCGAGCCAGCAGCTTCAAATTATACAGTGTACTGTGCATGGGCACTTTTGCACTGAAAAAGTACCATAGTAATTACGTTGTTGATTTGATGGCACTTCTTTTCATGTTGAACAATTAGATGAATTCAGTGTAAATTTACAAAAAAGGACAAAGGGGATGACACTTATGATCATTCCCGTCGACCAATTTGTCTTTCGTAATGTATATAATATCAAATACTCCAGAGGACGATTGTAGCTATCCCTGAATTAGGTCTCCCCTTGCAACATATTGTTTTTGTGCCTGTTTCTTCCGCTTCGTTTTGATCTTCTTCAACACATTTGCGAACGCGATAGCTCAAGAAAGATTTAACTTCTGAAGTTGAATTTTTTTGTGAATATGTTCCTGTATAATACCTTACAAGGGTTTGCAAATTGGTGACCTTGACCCATTTTTCATGGTTACGTGGGTGTTTTGAAATCGACGCGACCGCGATAACTGATAAGTGTTTCCTTGAAATTGCTTCAGATTCCATAAGTCCTAAAGCATTCAAGTTAGGAGGTTGAGAGCGACAACTGGTAAGGGTGCATGGGGAGACATTTGATTTTCTGTTGGAAAATCAGCCTGTTCTTGTTATATGATATAATAACAAGCTGGCAAATCACAAACATGTTGAGCTAAACATGGGGACATCACTTTATGTATTAACGCAATCATGAAGTGCATTTGATTATATAGTTTGTGTTCACTCCAGCAAGCATATGGAATTAAAATTCCATGTCCCTGTCTCCACAAAATTGGGGTCAGGGGTAGATCCAGAATCTCTGGAATGGGAGCCAAAGACCGGGGTCTAAAGGCCTCCAGTGGGGTCAAACGGGAGCTTCTTGGTTTTCAGCAGTAGTATAGTTCAAAAAGTGCCTTTCCTGGCAGTAAGATTATATATTTAGGGCCATTTGTAAAGCTTGCTCTTATCTTTCACATACGAGGGGGGGGGGATGGCCCCCTTGCCTCTTCTCACTGGTAAAGCCGCAACTAGAAGGGTTTCTCTTACAGCATGGCCATTGGGTTTCATTGCAAAATTTCCGAAACAAGCAATGGTGGTCTTTGACACGCGTGTTCTTGGGATAACTAAACTTAGAAAGCATTTTGATCCATATTGTTGAATGGAATGGAATTTAACAGTTCTGAGAACTACATATGGTGGCAGACCAAGAAGGATCTTTTGGATTCGAGTGAAATGCGGTGTTTCCTGTCACTCTCGAGAACGTGTTTGTAAGCAACTTTATCTGTTACTGACAAATGTGTCTTCCCATGGCAAAAACACCGTATTTCACTCTACCCATGGGGGATCCTGTATTTGTGACAAAGTAAGTCTACTCATACAGCAATTCAAAAATTCAAATCGACAAAGCCCACCAGTGGCCTTTTGGTTTATAACATGCACCATTTGTAACGTGATTTATTCAGTATATTATATCAAATGAAAATTCCGCAAGTAAACTAACCTAAAGTACAGGTTAAGTCAGGACAGCTCTTGTATACGGTACAAACGACATGGAATGAATCAGAATGGGGCAGAATAGAATGAAACGGACTAGAATAGAACAGAACAAAAACAAAAATCATTTTGTGCAATCATTTATTAGCGTTAAAAATTATAAACCATAGGTTATGTGGAACATTCTTTCATTTAAGATATGGTAACTATTGCACGTAAGTTAAGAGAATTGGAAGATTTTTGGATTAAAACAGTGCAATCAGCTTTCCCTTATGATCTTAATAACAGGATGCTTAGTTTTGGAGATAACATAAAATAAGCATTTGGTGCCTTTGATTGCAAGAAAACACCTATCCACAATACTCAAGGAGGTATTCTAATTTTGAAAAGGAGTCACGGGGAAACGTCTCGGAGAATAGGCAAATTAGGAACACTATTGAAAAAGACTAAATTGAAAATCTATTTCTAAAAATATCAAATACTTACATACTCAATTAACAGTTTCAAGTCGTGGCAACACACAGGGCTTATGTACCCCGTGACTCTCTTCCTCTGTCCGGTGATTTTTGGCAAAATTCAGAGCCCCAATTGATTTCTGGCTACACGATAACCCCTTGTTAAAACTATATATCTACATTTTTAATTGGACCTAGTTATCTCGTTTTTAAAGAGTTTTATCTAAGCCCGAAAGGCATTTTCGCAGTTTATCGCAGTTTCTGACACAGAAAGGTGAGCCCCTTTCTCAGCAAGGACTCCTACTGTAAAGTAATTTCGCGTGAGTCCATTCTCAGAAGGACTCCGACTACAAAGTGTTTAAAGCATTCTCTATGAAACACTTAGTCAACATTAACGCTCAGTTGGGTCACGTTTGTACAGAACTAGCTATTCCAACTTACTTAAGAGAATTATTATTGTTACGGTACGTCTTTTAGTAAACCAACCACCAACTTAATGTTTTTACGAAATGGAGGACTTCCAAAATTATTTGTTTTAGGTAGTATTGCTAAATCTGATTTTAATAATTTTAGATTAGGTTGCGCACAGATATGGTGATATTTGGAAGAAAGAATGCGGAATAATCATTTCTGATATAACTGTAAATCAAGTAATCAGTAAAATTTCCATTCACATTAAAATAGACCTGTTTTAACATTTAATCATTTATATAGATATCCATAAAGATTATTCTTTATATCAATAAAAAGTTGTTTTTTATATCAAAACTAATTTTTGAAATTCAAAACGAATGTTTGATATCAAAGAATAACTCAAATAAAGATACCATTTGTTGACATCAATAAATGATTTTTTTTGACACAAATAAATGGCTTGGGGATACCAAAAATCATTTATTGTTATCCAAAATTGCATTTTAGATATCCAAAATTGATTTATTGATATAAAAGTCCCTTTTTCAGATTAAAAAATAAATGGCCATTAAGGGCAATTTTTGATATCCAAAACGTATTTTGAGATTTGAAATAAAAAACAAACAAAAACAAACAAAACACGTTAGTTTGTCTCTCTCTGAATTCTTTATATCCATAATTGATGTATGGATATCCAAGAAATTTTTTGTACGTCAATGAATGAATTCTTGGTATCAAAATTCATAGCTAAATGTTGTTCTTTGAAATAAATGATGCTCCTTTTACAATTGAGAAAGGTGATTGGTTTCATTAGTTTGAAAAATTAAAATTTGCTAAAGAAAAAAGAAAAAGAGAGAGAAAGTAAGAAAGAAAAGGAAATAAGAAAATACAGTCAGCAATTTTATGATAAAGAAACATATTTGACGGAGCAAGGAGTGGAAGCGCACCAACTGGAAGTGTAAGCAAGACCCACTGTCATCAGGAACCTCTTCCGCATTATAGTGCCAGCCATCCCCTCGATGACTCGACCAGGAACATGATTATCATCCAAACCAGGCATGGTTCATCAGCGTTAATGAACACGAACACCGCACAATTGGGGCTCACCTCCTTATTTTGGATATTTAAAATTGATTTTTTTATTTTTGGATATCCAAAACACATATTCTAACCTTCTCTTTTTGGATATCAAAATTGATTTGGATATCCAAAATAAACTTTAAATCACTTTGGGTATCATCGACTGAATTTTAAATATAAAAAAGTAATTGTTGTATCACTAAAATTGAATTTTTGATACCAAGCATTCATCAAATCATGCCCAAAGTTGGGATATCAATAATTTGTTCCATAACCAAAACTGAATTCCTGACACCCGAAATTGAATTTTGGATATTCAAAATTGATTTTCTGAACCCAAAACATATGTTTGGGTATCCCAAACAACGATTAAATGTGAAAACGGCTTGTCGTTCATTCAGATAAAATACATAAAATATTTTATTTCAATATATTTGAAGATGATTTTTCTATTCCGCTGCTGTTTTGAATTCATACATTGCATAAAAACCTATTCAAACAAAGAAGTTTTGCCCATATTTTAAAATGCTCAACTAAACGACTGTCCGGTAAGGCTAGACAATGCCTGACTCCTGTTAGGGACCATTTTATTAGCTTTGATGGCTGAAGAGCCCCAAAGTTGATCAAATGGTGGGAGCAGAGGGCTGATTTTGTGAACGCTTGGTAGCACTATGCACATTCAAAAGCGGGCATGTCCAGGCGTAGCGCATGAGGACTGCAAGGAAGATCTTGCATGATACCAGAACTTATGTATTTCACATTTTGGATAGGACTTACACATTAGTTTTTGTATATTTTTTTTCGGGGGGGGGGGGGTCTGATTTGGTGTTTTGAAGGTTGCGCATGTGCAGATATGCATTATGCAATTGTTTTTTCATGACCGGGCTTAAACTGCAAAAAGTTTCATACTAAAAAAAAACAACATCAGTTAAAAGAAAGTGTGATATCAAAATTACTGAAATGCCTTGAGAATCAATTGCCATTCGGTACTAAGTTTAATTTTTAAGAATGATAATATATTGTAGTGAAGCCTCATGCATGACGTCTAAGTTTTTCAATACATCAGAACAGAATTACACATTGGTGCGTTCTGTTTGGAAAACATCCATAAAAGAAGCACATGTAATTGGTGACTCTCATCTGTTCTTGTTTCTAAGGTGAGGATACTCTGGGATTGGGTTGTGCTTATCAAAGATGACAACGTCTACCAAGATGGAATCACGAACCCTAATACAAATCAGGTTTAATTGTCGGCATTCACACAAAATAACATGAACACCATAGGTCCATAATGGAGTGCAACAAAGCTTAGCACATTTTTTGATGCATGGCATGCTATTTTCTTCGTTCAACCTGTCGACACAATGACAAGTAGGTCTGGTATAGTTTAGTTCAAACATGTACATATATACTATACTGGATGACCAAGTTGTACATCGAGATACTAAACATTTGGCTCTCCTGACACAGAGATATGCACAATGATAGTACAAGATAAACAGGACAAACTACACACAACTGATGATAAATCCAATATACTAGATGAAGATATTACACAATCATCAGAGATCGACAGTATAAATGACAAATGAAATGCTTTGACATTGTGAAGACTTTTTTTGCGATTGTAATTGTAAAAGACCATTTTAAATTGAAAAAGTTAATTTCTGAAGGGAATTGTACAGAAGTTCTCTGACATAAAGATTTCAAACAGGAGCAAAGTTACTTGGAATGAAAATCAGCTAGAATCAGTTATCAAATTTATAACAATAGTAAATATTTCTAAATTTTCCCCAAGGGAGATATCATAGTTCCCACGTATAATATAAACAAGTAATATATTGCCTACTAACTAGAGAACGGAGTTGAAATATTGCAAACTGGTGTAAACAGAGTTTGTCTATGGCTAGAATAGATAGGACATTCCACGAAGAATTGACATGTACTCTTGTTAGGATGTAAACATTCACATGCTTCAGCTGGAATATTTAAACAGTAGAGCCTGACCAAGCATGCATTTTGAAACCGAACCGGGTACTCGGTAGTCAGTACAGATTACCGATCTCGAACCGGGCACCGTTCGGGTTCGGTATATTCAATTCAAACATGAAATAAAAAAACTTAGACATCTTAGAATGCTCATTTAGAGCTTTATTTCATGTATATCGCCACGCAACAACTCATTTATTAATATTTATGCACTGAGTCATTGCTAATGTTAATGTAATTACGGGGATTTATGCAACCCATGTGACGCACTTAATTGCAAAATATCGTTTGTTGCATCATAGATCATCATAGATGCCTCGACGATCAATGGTTGCATTGCTTAAAGTATATACAAGAACGAAAAGCAACCTCAGTGACCTTTTGCTTTCACTATATTGCCAACATTGACAGTGACAACCGAACTCGAACGTTTAGTGACTGTGAAAGCCGAACCCGAACTGGGCTTCAATCCTGAAACCCGGTAAGCTCGGGTTCCGTTGTTCGAGTTCGGTCACGCTCTATTTAACAGTGAAGGGTAGAGACAAGTCGAGAAAATCCCAAAAGCAGCTGAGTATAATTTCTATTGGAGAATCCTTGACCATGGGAATAACGGAGAAGAACTGGATCAACAGGTAAGAGGATGTTTTTTTAGATTGGAATAGAATGGTATGGCAATAGTGGTGAAAGAATACTGTATTAGTATACAAGTGCTTCAGAAGAGAAAATCAGAAGCAGCGTCAAGGAAAGCGACTTTCTTTAGCAAGTTTTAATGAGAAGACAGACCAGGCACTGAGAGTTTCAAGAACGAATGTAAGAACGATTGCTGCCCCTTAAGCATTTAAGAATACAGGGACCATGTCAAAATCTAGAAAGAAAAGGAAAGTGGAGACGTTTGATAAAGAAGTGATAAAAACAAGGTTAAAACTTTACAAGGAGAGACATTTACCCACACTTACAAAATTAAAAACAGAAACAAACAAAAAAAATGGAACCTGATTATTGTGTTTCAATTATTCATTTACGGTTTGTGTTGAAAGAGCTTGGGTTTTGCTGGCGCATGACACATTGAAATATATTCTTCATTAATTACAGACTTTATGTTTTTTTCAAAGCATATAGATGTAATCAAACATATTCAGTAACTACAGATTAAAAGATCCATAGGCCTAACCACTCAAACCCGAAACATTTATAACTTCTGACAAAAACAAAGAGACATGGTAGGCAAACCACTTTTTCGTTCTCCTGACTTGTCAATCAGCTCAGTTGAGAGCACCTCAGCTGATTGATGTATTTGACTTTGCAAAGCCATACGCAGCACGTAAGGCCAGGGGGTATTGGACAAGCAATCTTTTCCATATAAGGGCATCATGTTTGTCCTTCTGGGCAGTAATCGAGTAAGGGTCAATAGGAAAAATGTGTACGAGCTGAAGGTAATTTACCTAGCCTGTAAAGCATGTATAACATAGCTTTGTGTACATACTTTCTGCTTCGGATAAAGTATTCAATCAGCATGGTATCGTGGAAAGCTTTAACATCGATGCTCAGATACCTTATGCTAATGAAGCTACCTTTCTGGTGGGTAAGGTATGGAAGGAATGATTAGAGCACTGAGAGACAAATAGAATGCAAGGCCTCAGTAATCGGCCTCTACACATTTTGTCACACATCTGTATGTTCTTTGCTAGCTTTAATAATAATAATGATGATGATGATGATGATGATGATGATGATGATGATGATGATGATGATAATAATAATGGTGGTGGTGATGATAATGATGATGATGATAATAATAATAATAATAATAATAATAATACCAGTTGGATTGACACTGGTTAAGTACATTTCTAATTGTAAGACACAAAAATAATAACAAAATAACGGAGTAGGCTGTGTAACCCTTTGTTGAAAGTCAAACATATTATAAAGATCACTGAAGGTAGTTATCAGCCCGTGTAAAGTTAAACTTTGTTTTATAAACATTGACGGTAATAATTCCCGGTAAAAGACATTTAAAAGTCGATAATGATAGCACACTTCATAATAGTACACTCAAAAAAGTAAAAAAGTTAGTCTCGTTTTAGGGTTGATAGTACAGTACAGTAACAAAAGGGTTAGTCTTAGACAATAGAACATCAAGACCAAGAATTTCAAACTGGTCGTATGCGATCTCCTCTCAGTATCAAAAAAGGCGAATAATTATGGATATCAATAGCGACGCCACCAACTTGTCAGTTCCCGGACTTGCGATTATATATATATATATATATATATATATATATATATATATATATATATATATATATATATATATATATATATATATACAAATATATATATATATATATATATATATATATATATATATAGATAGACAGATAGATAGATGGATGGATGGATGGATAGATAGATAGATAGATAGATAGATAGATAGATAGATAGATAGATAGATAGATAGATAGATAGATAGATAGCCAGCCAGCCAGCCAGCCAGCCCGCCCGACCAACAGACAGACAGACAGACAGACAGACAGACAGACAGACAGACAGACAGACAGACAGACAGACAGACAGACAGACAGATAGATAGATAGATAGATAGATAGATAGATAGATAGATAGATAGATAGATAGATAGATAGATAGATAGATAGATAGGTATACGGCATCGGTATATATACTGTAAAACGTGGTTCTCGCTGGCCAATTATTCATAAGGTATATGTTAATAGAGATGGTAGTCACTAAAAGTCTTTACATATTTTAACCACCTAAATTCCATAACGGAGGTAAATGACTGAAACTTCACTTTGAATATACATTGAAAACATATCATACTTCTAAAAATGACACTATGCATTTTCAGTAGGGTCTTGTTACAGTCTTGAGTAGACGTCATGTTTGTATTTATAGTGTGATGACGGAATCTATCTTAAAGGTTATCATTGACATGCTGTGAAGAGAGCAACTGTCCTTTCACTATTAATGACAGTACAGTGAAATCTGTCTTTTGTGGACATCTCCCGAAGTGGCAAAAAGTGTCCACAATTGGCAAGTGTCCAACATAGAAAGATTTTGTGAACCAGAAAATTAATCTTTAAGTGAGCTTTTATAGCAAAATGTCTATGGATGGAACAAAACTGTCAGCATTATACTGGTGTCCACATCGACAGGTTTTTCTGTATTTATAATGTCCATTTCGACATTCGTATGACCATTGTAGGATAGTACTGCATTTAGGAATTTTTGTATTCCGTTGGTTGGCATGGTGTTAATTTTCATTATAACTATGCATGTACCTTTTTGGCAGTTGGGTAAAACATAAGCCAAAGGAGTGTATTTCCCCATCTTTGTCTGCAAAAATGTAAAATTACAATGCAAAATATTAACAGTATTTACCGTATACAGAGAATAGAACACTTATTTTATTCAAGGTGGTCATCTTTGATTCAGGTACAATAACGTTCAGTGTAATAATCTTCAAACAACAAAGGACAAAATTAGCAAATATTCGTCATTTTAGTATTTGAAGACTGTGTTCACAAAAATTTTACACAAACTTTCTTCAGACAAACATTATATTCCTTTAAAGATATAGTATATGATACTGGATTCAGTAGGCCTTGAATAGGAAATGTAAACAAAATTATGGTTCCCAACATCCGCTGATCTATATTTATGTTTCTTAATATCAAAATAGATTGACACAGAAATGCAGTCAAAGCAGTATTAAATACGATCAGCATTAATCGAAAATCCAATTCCCTATTTCTTCCTTTGCGCCCACTAGTTTTCCGAGACTTATTAATTATTTTTCGGATTTGGAAAGTACACACCAGGATAAGTGAGTGCATCAGCCCACAAAGCCCAAAATACACATATCTTAGCCTCATCAGTATATAGTAATGCGATAGGAATAATGGAGATAAACATTCAGGAGACAACATAGGCAGAGGCTTCTTTGCTTCTGTGGATTTATCAAATGATATGTATTCGATTTTATAAGTAACTATACTGAAACCAAGAAAAAAAGATAGACCCAGCAGTAAAATAATTCTCGTGACCCGAACGCGACCTTTATTCAGGTCCCACACAACTACAACACATATTAGTCGACCTATGCTAAGAAGTGTGGTTACAAACACCGATGTGGTAAAGAAGAATACCTGAAACAAGGCAATCAATTCACAGGCTCGACTCCTTCTCCACCAGTTGTCATGCTCCATATATTCCTCTTTCAGATAGATTGCCAGACTGGAGAGAACAATAAGGGTGCTGGATGTTGCAATGTCTCCAACGTTGGCCAGAGCAAGTAGTAAAAGGTCGTCATTCTTCCAAACCTGAATATTTGCTGTGGTCAGAGCCAGTATGTTCAAAATGATAACAAGTAAGCCAAGTACTAAGGCAACAATGCTCCCCCCATTGTTGTGAAAAATTGGACTACACTGTAGGCTGGAATGTGGTTCTGGTGTACATATCCTGATAAAGTACAGAATGCAACACCATCTAGCATCATCTGTGTGAAGAACATCCAAAGATACAAGTTCCTTGATCAACTCTGACTTCGGAACAGAAAGTGCATTTTTTTTCATGTACAACTGCCTCAGAGAGTCCAAGGGCTCAAATAATTTAGTTGGTATATCTTTTAATAGACTGTTAGATAGGTCTAGCATATTTAAACTAACAATCCCTTTGAATATATCTGGGTGCAACACCATTAAATGTGTATGTGCCATGGACAAACTATGAAGATTCCTGAGTCCAGTGAATAACCCGGGCTCAATATATCTCAGGGGATTGTCATTCATCCAAAGTTCATTCAGCCAATACAAACCATCAAATGTCCGCATCTTTAAACAAATAATCCTGTTGTGGCTCATGTTTAATATTCTGAGGGCTCGTACATATAAAAATGATTTTTCCTCTATGTAGTGTATACTATTTTGTGACAAATCTAAGTTGAACATGAATGGGTACACACTGGAGCTCTTTTGCCATGTATTTAATTTGTTTTCCTTCAGGTCAAGTGCCCTGACAGTGCTTGCAATTAAAGGTGTAGCTGTGAGGTTTTGATGCATGCATTGTACGGCATTTCCCAGACATCTGCAGTCACCAGGACATGGATTTGCAGAACAGAGCTCTTCATCATCAAAAGAGTACATGCATTGAATCCATCCATTGCAAAAAATTGATGGGTGGTAACATTGCATTTCCTCCTTGCACTTGAAGTGAAACGGGCAATCTCTTGTACTACAATTAATATGCATGTGCTCATCTTGTCCCTGAGGACAGTCCCATTTACCATTACAGACCATATTTAATTGTATGCAGTAACTGCCAGGGCATTTAAAGCTACTGGAGCAAGGGAAGTACATGCAGTTTTCCAAATGTTGATATTGGGTGCATCCAAAAGGCATTTTTGGATCATAGAGACATCTACTAAATAGCGGGTATCGATTTGGGTCTCCATATGCACAAGGGATCCATTCAGTCAAGTTTGAGTTCCATTCATTAGAAGGCAACTCAGGATAAATATTGTATTTCGAGGAATTTTGGTGGCCGAGAATGGCTGACAACCCAAACAGACATAATATTTCATCTGAACTATCCCTACAATCTTCATAACCATTGCAAACCTTGGAAACAGGAATGCATCCACCAGAATGACATTGGTAATAAAGAGAGGAGCAAGAGCAATCCATTGCTTTGCATGTTGAGTAACAATGTTTGGGCCGAAGTTCAACACCAGATTTAATTTTGCAGACGTCACTGCATTTTATTTCGTCGCTTCCGTCTACACAATGAGTGACACCATCACATAAATAGTGTTCTAAAATGCAGTCAAATGATTTGCACTCATATTGTCCAAGTTTACAAGACACTGGCAGCGGTGTCTGAGCACTTTCACAAAGGACACCGATATTGGTATTTTGACTTCTTTTGCTGAAAAAACTGTCATTTATTTTTTGGACAGAGAAATCATTAAATATCATTTGGTCGATATTTCGGGATGTCAACTCACGAAAAGAAAAACTGTAAACTGTGTTTTTCCGTGATGGTACTATCAAGTTATACTTAAGGGACGTACCCTCGGCTGTGACCAACCAATTTTCAGAAATTTCTGTCAATTCACTGACATCCAAAAACAGCGCAACTTTACCAAGTTTTGTATCATGTGGATAAGGTTGTTCATGCTTTTGAACATAATGAGAAATGTTAGAAACAGCTGTTAATACTGAAGCGTTAAAGTGCTGGCAGCAAGAAACCATCATTTCAAAATATTTACTCCACTTGACCATAAGTGGTTTAACGCAAAGATTAAACACAAGGAAGGACGAAAGGCTACAAGACGAAATATCAATTGATCTTTTGGAAGACGAATGTGAAGGCATTTTTACTTGTTTTTCACAAATAAAACTAGCGCCCACTATATCTAGGTCGCATGGGACGTGCAGCCAAGTTGAACTGCTCCTTGGGCTTATTAAAATCATTCCTGCACACATGACAGATATTGACTGGGTTGACCTTTTTACATATTTTAATACATTGAGTTTATCTAGGTAGTGTCCATGTATCAAAACAAACATGTTGTTTAGCATTAGTTTATCGTAATTTGCCCAGTCTGTAAATATCAATGGCGATCCATCAACCCACTGATTCGCCAGTGCCTAAAAGAAGATTGGCATAGTGCTTAAACACAATTATATATTTTATCTAAAATGAAATATATTTGGAAGTGACTGTGTGCAAATATCCTTTCTGATTGTTCTGCAAGCGTCATGATGGTCTGATATGGACCCAACCGAGCATATAAACTCACCTGATCATTTAAAACTTGGTTAGAAACTTTTTGTTATTTTGGCCTATTTATTGTCTGCAGCTATAAAGAATTTAAAAGTAACAGGAGTTATTAAGGTGGAGGATCTAAAGCCGACACCTTTGGATAACCTCTAATCACTTTTTCAGATTTTTGGATAGTCTGATACTTAAACTACATGCTCCCAAAAAACTCTGATGTCTGAACATGAAATTTATATAAGATAACTGATCTCAAGACTTTTGTTTACAATGAAAAGTTTAAACAGTGCAGGGTATATGGGTTTGTTTGCATGGGCATGATAATGAATCATGTCATTGTTTGCACAGTCATTAGTCCATGACCCCTTGAAACCAGTTGAGCTATTGACAAGGGTCACTCACAGGAAACCATTGGCTGTGGAGAGAAGAATGGGTCAGTTCAGACTAATAGCTAGCATTGTTCTGACTACTTTGAAATTCTCTATTGGTAAAAAAACAAATTAGCACAATCCACTTACTGGTCCCCAAATATGGAAAGCCACATGTGAACCCACACCCAAACAAGCCAAGTGTGGTGTTCCCAAGTTAAAAGAGGTCAAGATTTAAGCCACAAAATATACTTTTTTAATGACAACATCACAGAGGTAAAGCTCCAAGTTTATTTCACACAATAATATAAACACAGGACCGAAGATATGAGTATGTGTCATAGACAGCCATAAATGTGTAAGAATTAGCAACTTTTTCTTTCGATGCCATTTTCTCGGAACTGTTTTTTGCCCAACCTCTGCAATTTGTATCTCGCCTCACAAACGTACAAATTGCCCTATCACATCAATATCAACAGATATTTAAAGGAAAAATATCATATCCAGGAATGGTTTCCAGATTTTTTTTTCTGACAACCCCTTCCGTGACTTTTGGAGCAATTAATAGAAGGAAAATGAACAACCTGTCGCAACTAAATTAAAACAATTATAACTTTTATTTATGCTATTTCAGGTCTAACCATCAAATTCGATCCTGTACATGGATAAATATTCTAAATTTCTTCTGATTTCAACTGCAAAAACACAATTTTGTGTGATTTCTGCACGAAAAATGTAAAAATACTACCAAGTCAGAAAGAATGCTATAAAATCTCAAACAAATCCAATCTTGCAAAAAAAAAAAAAAAAACAAAACAAAAAAAAAAAAAAAAATATGGATACAAATTTATGGATATGTAGTAATCAGAAAATATATAGGTTTAATGTACTTCTGAAAAAATTAAAGGGGTAATTGCGATGCAAATTTGCCAGTCTCACTGCAACCTAGCTTGAAAGCTTCCACCTTAAAACAACGTTTGACCTAGATAGGTTAACTACTCTGTGTAGTCAGGGGGCCCTATATTCCTTTATGCACGTATTCGGCACCAATGGGTCACTTTTGGTGCGTTGAATCGTTACACAAATGGTAATTTTTATGTTTTACGAAGTGTTGTAGTCTGTAAAAAAAGGTATCACAGTGTTGTGGGTTTGCATCATTAATAGAAGTACGATGGAATCTATTTCAAGGTATTACCTAGAGGACTTGTAAAAATGGTCCTTCATGACAGGTTGGCCCTGAAGACAGGTGATATTAAACTAAAATACGCTAATGAGGGATTGAAACTAATCCTTTAGCACAGTGGGTCGCTTGACAGAGATGGGCTCATAGCCAGGTTCTACTGTACATGTATGTTCTTTGTTAGCTCAGGTATCTACTGGTATATGTTGAGGTCATCTAATCTTAACGAAGCTTCTGTACAGAAAAATTCTTTGCTATGTTTACACACGAACCATTTTTTATCATGAGGGGATCAATAGAAAAGTTGGAGAGAAAAATGCTGGCATCAATATTGTACAGCCGATTTTGAACTAAAAGAATCTTATTTCAGAGAGACAAAAATCACAAAATAGTTTTGTCTTATATCAGACCATTTATCACATTTCACATTTACCCAAGTCAAACAGTTCAGAAATGTTGGGATTTTGGTTGTTTTTTTCTGTCAATTTATAGAGATGGACCTCAAGAAGTGACAAACAGTAAGATGCCCTCTTGCCAAAAGGCACCAATTGCTTAAAATAGTAATTTTAAAATTCATCATATGTGAAGTACCCCCATTTCTTTGAAATGTGTCCCATTTACATTTCCTGCTGCCATTAAAAGATGGACCTTTTTTCCGATGAGTTTTGGAAAAAATAAACAATTTGTTTTAATACTTGACACGTGAAATGGAACAATTGTGTCATTAAAGCTACAGAAATACGATTCATGAAAGATTTTACCCGAATTTAGAGCCTGAGATTTTACAAGAGGTTTCAACTGTATAAATTGATAGAACAGCTATATAACTGATAAAACAGCAAATGATAAAACAGCAATATATTGTCACAAGCTACTTTCAAGAAATTATCTGTATTCGGGTGAAATGCTGAAAATTGGCATCTCTGACGATATAAAATGCTGAACATGAAATAATAATAAATTGTATTTGTTATATCCAAATACAATTTTCATCGGCTACATTTATTACAATGTAATTTTTATATTTTTACAGAACCTGTTCAAATAGTTGGACGTACGCCGTATGGAACCCAAATTCGGTTCAATAATAAACAGTAATCTATTATATTAGGGCTGTAGGTTATTGAGAAAACGCATCTCTGCAATGTTATTACCGAACTCTCCCCCTTCCCACCGGAGTGAATCGACGACTTTTGTCATGTATAGAAGATCCAATGATTTAGCAGTGGTATCAAATGCAGGTGTAACTTCTGTGAGACTGGTTTCTCGGAGAAACGGGTTTAATACCCACTAAAAGTGGTGAATTTTCTCATACCGCTCATTAGACATTTGAAGTTGAAATAAAACAAAGTGATGCAACGAGAAAGCCTAGCATTACCAAGTAACATGATTAATAAGCATCTGCTCACCACTGTGGCACTGGGTTCAGGCTGTGGCTATCACCATGGCCAACAGTATCACTGGATTGGAGGAAGCCTTCTTGCCAGTTCTATGTACAAATCTGAGCAGGCAGGCAGGAATGCTAATGACAACATCATCCAGTGCATTATTTTACTTGTGAGAGGTTATTAATTATGCCGTATTACTAAGCTTTTCGCACAGACTCAGGCCTTGTGAAACATGATAGCAGAATCTGCGGGTTCATGGTTTTTCAGACTCATCTCTCTTCTCTCTGTCTTTTAATAAAGGTCATGGGTGAGGTACAGGACCGAAGCAAATACACAGAGAGCTTCAAAATTATCATTTTACTACTACTACTACTACTACTACTACTACTACTACTACTACTACTACTACTACTACTACTACTACTACTACTACTACTACTACTACTACTACTAACAATTAAAATTATCATTATAATTATTACGATTATTATTAAAAATAACATTATTGTTATTGTTATTATATTGTTATTCTTATAAGGATCAGTATTACTACACTATTGCCACTACCACTATTGCATTCATCATCGAGTAGTTTGGATGTTATATTATTGGACAACCAATTTTCTTCCCGTTTTTCTCCATTATTATTAAAGAATAAGCCATGATGTGGTGGAATTATCAGGAACTCGATGGCCCTGGTCCACCAGGCCCAAGGGCCATTGACTGCAGCGGTGGCAGGCATTTCTAAACGATGTCTCGAAAGCCTAGTGGATCCATTTTACCCATTTTACCCTCTTGCAGAAAACCTGGTAGACACAATTTAAAATGCAAGCAAGAAGTCAAATTTCCAAAATCCCTTCCCACCCCAAATATTTGCCTGGAACTGATAATTATCACACATCATAAACAAACGTGCACCATTTTGCCGACACTGACTGTGGCTTCTGCAAGCATGGATTTATGCTGGTCAAAATGGATTTATTTTCCTTTAAAAATATAGATTTACAAAGGGAAAGTTAGACATGATGTTTACCTTATAGACCTAGACACACTGACACTGTTGTAGATTTTAAGTTCAAATATGGAAAATTTGGGCAAATGTCACCACTGCCATGTTAGACAAGTTTTTGAAGCACATTTTTGTGATGCATTTGTGGGGCGAAACCACCCAAAGACAATCCGCTTCCAAGGATAGTTCCCAAGCTGAACTACGTCTAGTTCCAATTAGCTCTGATTGATAGAGATGAATGCATGGTGCCAGTGCTGAAATAGCAAGAGGCTTCGAGCTTGGTTTTGCACTGATGTTGGCAAGGAGATGTCACAAATCGTGTTTAATGACACCAAACTAAATTTTTTAGAAGAGTAAAGATAAATGGATTAAATTATAAACAATTACATCAAGGACTCAATACCTGGGCCTGAATAGTCCCTCACAGATAACCAAAACAACACATATTTTAAAACAAGGTCGATCTAAGGGTTGCGAAGTTGTACTACCCCTAATTTCTTTAATGCATTCATGGATGAGGAAATGAACTTGACACGGCTATTGTTCCAGTTGTTTCTTTCGGATTTTTGTCAAAGACTCACGTAAACAATGAGGACATGCGAATCAATAAGCTAGCAGCAATTCTTTCCGAATAAGTCACTCTCTATGGCACCACCAAAACATGGGCCAATCGGACAACTTTGTTGTCATCTCACAGAAGAAAGGAAGCATAGAATATAAATCGGTGAATATTCTTCAGGTTTAAAATACCAATATTGACATGTGTGAAGAATGAATGTTTTATATCATATGGTTTTCAATTTATATTACAAAGTCGTGGAACATTCCCATAACTCCATAATCTCTTTGTTTACAAAAGTGGTTATCACAGCGGGGCTACACAGTATGGTACCCACGCATTATCGAGACATTAAGCATTACATTCACATGTATCGTTATTAGGTGTATAAATTATATTGAAAGACTCATAGGCTGTTACATCAGGTTTCCTGGCTTTCTCCCTTTATTCTTTGTTATAATCATGCAGTAAAGTCTCAATTTGATGTGTTTTTACAAGGAACAAGCCATTTAATGTTTTGTCACAAGGAACAAACACAAGAGTAATTAAAAAAATCGTGTTTTTTTCACATAACTGGCTGAAAAGTTCTAAGCTTAAGTGGGATGTCTCAATTGGATTGAAACAAACTTTTGCCACCAACAATTCAATGAATCATACACATAGGAACTGCAACTGTATTGTGATTAGTGTCTTCATTCCAGACCATCTTTTGAAGGTACCCATTGAAATCACCTGAAATGGAGAAAACTGTCTAAAGGGCAGTCGTCAAGTACCTATCAGATTCCTGGAATCCAATGACAATTTATGCCGTTTTGAAGCAGATCCCGGTGATTTTTTGGCCCAATTTGTAGCCAGGGATGAGATCTGGATCCATCACTTTGAACCAGAAACCAAATTTCAGTCTTAGTAATAGAAGCATCCCAGATCATTCTCCCCACCTACGAGGCTAGACTACTGGTTGACTATCTTGAAAAGCCTAGACTGTCAATGTAAGATATGCTAACCTACTGAGACAATTCAGTGAAGCTATCGAGCAAAGGGACGGGAAATCCTCACTTAAACAGGCCTCTTCCAGCAAGACAATGCTCCTGTTCACATCAGTGTTTGCCCTGTCAGGATCCATGATTGTGGTTTAAGTCTCATTGACCATTCCACTTATTTGCCAATTTAGCCGACCTGACTTCCACCTGTTTCCCGAAATGAAAAAGGAACTACCCAGTCGCCATTTTCCTAGAAATAGTGACGTCATTTCCGCTGTGAATGAGTTTTATCAGTTGTTTGATAAAATTTGCCCCTTGACAAGCATCCAAACCTTGCAGCGTTGCCGGCAAATGTGTGTAAACCCGGAAGGGGACTATGTGCAGCAATATAAGAAAACCATTGACTTTGTACGGGGCTTTTACAGTTAGGCTTAGAAATTTTCAGACAGAACTCTTATCTTGGACAAGGTTGTGCCAAAATGCCGTTCCCGTTTGTTGTTTTCACATGTCCAGAACTAAATGATCCTTTAACCATCAGTATAATTGTAAGACATATTGTTTAGGAAACATGGTATTCAATAAGACCATGTATAGTGTGGACAATACAAGAACGAGCAACATCTCACATTCCCAGCTCGCTCTCCAAGTGGATTTTCATTTCTAAATAAATGCTGATATTTGGTTTTACTTGTTAAACATGCTCACAAATAGAACAATCCCCTGCTTATTTGTGTCATAAAACTAAAAAAGGTCCCAACAAATGTACTCAATATGATGCCAGATCACCGTTACATTCAAGCAAAAATTAAACATTATAAATATCAGTTTTACAAAGGCATTATTTTCATCTCAAAGTAACCTTTATATCTGTTACCTGAAATGACATAAAATGTACAACACGCGACAGATCAAGACCCCGATGGAAGTCCAAACATAACCTGTGTATTATAAAACCAACAAGTATAAATGGACTGGATAACAATTTTTCCAATATGATTAGTAAAATTCGAAGAGCACAATCAAAGGCAACTTCTTCCAAAACAAATGCAATAGAAAGATCAATAACTTATAGAAATAAGCTCAAAAACGACTCTTTAAGATTCCATTGAGTGCAACATGTTCAAAACCAATCTTAAGTCCCACAAAGTGTTAAGGTAAAGTGTATAAACCTAAAATGCTTGTGTCATTCTTCCTCAGAAGCTAAATTAATGACATTCAATGTGCATAGTTAAGACTAAAGGGAGCCATGCACAAACCTAAAAAGAAAAAAAAAACCTGCCAGTAATTTTCAAAATAAATAGGACGTGATCAGTGCATTTTCAATAGTCTTGACGCTGCATGAACATATTTTTATTTAGTGTATAAAGATTATTGAAATTATATTTAGCTTTAAATAAAAGGCACTCTTCCATATTAGAACTATATTAGGTTACTGATTTTGTTATCTTACATGATACTATTCCTAGTGGCTCAATAAATTTGTTGCCTTATAGATTTGATCTCGGAAAAATAAAGTCCTTGTTTGTTCCATTTAGCTAGTTTATTTATTTTCAAATTTTGAACACATGAAAAAAATGCTACACTTCGTGCTTCCAAAAATAAAACGACACAGTAACAGCACACGAACATATGATACAAGGATGGCAGCAAGGTAAAATAAGTATATATTATCAGAGTGAATTTTCAAATTGTAAAATACTGTGATGATCGGGATTTCAATATTTTGAAAAACACATGAGGGCAACATACATTTGCAGTATCAGGTTACATCCCCACATTCACGTATGTATTATAGTTTGGACACTTCAACACTTAGTTTATGAATTCGTATCTAGATAAGATGAGATTAAAGTAAGCTAAAACCTCAACTTGTTTAAGAGCAATATTGCAAAACTGTCAGTCAAAAGCTAAATAGAACTCAGCTCTAACATCATCCAGATAACTTAGACTTTGATCTATATATAAGATTTTCAACAACCCCATTTAATGATTTACAGAATATCACCTTTATATGGCATGGCAGTCTGTTGTATATTTCACTCGTCAAGGAAACAATTAGTATCATCTAATTAGTGACTGGTTAACTACTCACTTTGTGTGTCATCAGTATCCTAGACCAGATTGATCTCTCATACATCTGAACCTATATCCGTGAACACAGAAGGTGGGTGGGATAATCAGTCCTTGGATTCGTAATCTGGGCAAGGTTGTCTCAACTTGTTGTGCAACCCTGTTCTCCAATCTGTATTTTTGTCACCACAGTTTATGCTGTTAAACAAATATCATTACATTTAGGCACAAACTAATTAAAATTTTAAGTGTTGCTAATTGTCATGTAGAAATGCAGCTCAATGTTTGTGAGGCCTAGCTGTTGATGATGCATAGTATTACTTCTTTCTTTACATCTTTTATGCTGTTTAGCAATCAAAACTAAAATTCCCTCATATGCTCCTGTTACTCTGGAAATTCTGTAATACAGGTTTACAGGTCACTCCTTAATTGAAAATGTCCATACACTTTCAGCGTTATATGTCTACATCGTAAACATTAAACGCTGTAAATTAAGTGGTATAAGGTAATTTACATTATATTATACCTACTACTACCACTTATGTACTTATACCTTGTGGAATGGATAATGGCTGGATGTAAAGTAGTTGATATTTATCAAGGTAAATCCTATACAATGCTTATCATGTTAGCCCCTCTGTCTTGTCCTTGTGTTGGAACCTTCGATTTATTCAATCATCTGAATTTCTTGTGTTGTCACAAGTTCCGCTGCTTCCCATTAGACGGATTCATGTAGAACAAAGTCCTCTTCCCCATTTTTGCATTTATTAATTTATTGATGTGTATTTTATCTTAGTGGATAAGCAGGCTTCTAGATTGCATCTCTTTTGGAGTAAGATGCACCATTAGCCTGTCCACTTTGTTAATATGTCCAAGGTAGCTATGTGTAGAAGTGGTAGCAATCTATTCTTTGCATCATGGCGCAGGATAGTTAACACAGCAGCAAGAACACTCTCGGGGGAGCTCTGGGTGTTGCTATTGATGTTGAAGAGTATTAACAGGGTTGGTGAGGGACTGCCACCAATGACACTCCAACTCAAAATACCACTTCTGGCTATAGCACTCAGCCTCTCTCATTGATACCCTGTGGCTGTGCATATATGCCTTTGGTCGAGTGATACATGTTCTCCTATTTAAGGCAGGGGAGAAGACTGAGTCACGCACAACGGTTTTAGCGACTTTGACTTTGCATAGATGAACTATGTTATACATTTAATCACTAAATCATACATTTTATTTATTTTACAGATATCTAAATTTGGTGGAAGCAACTTTCATATCTATAAAATAAATTTGAAGGATTTTATATGCCAGTTTAAAAGAAGGTATCATGTGGCATACATTGACAGTATTCAATAAAAATTATTCCAAGAAAGCGCGTATTATGTATCTGAGATTAAAGTATTGACCAATATGCAGGAACCTGTTCTCTGTTTATAAATAAAGCAAAATTTTTAGAGAATTAAGGAATTCTTTGGTTCTCATTTTAAAATCAACTGTTAATTCATTTTGTGAGCTACAAAATATTCGAAGGGGGCAACTAACGGAAAACATACACTCAAAAACACATGATTGTGGCGTTCAAGCTTAATTCCCTCCGCTACCTTCAGGGCACAGAACATAGTAAGTTAAGAAGTTTTACACACTTTGGTTTGCTTTTCATCAAAGTTGCGCATAGGACAAATGGATTGTTGTGATCTGTCATTCTGTGACTTCATCACACTGGGAACGTTCACTTGGCATGAAATTATTGTTATAACCCAATGTTTCTGTTTAACTCTTCTTGCTTTTGTCTTAATTCTTGTTTTCTTTCTTTTTTCCGGACGCTTACTTTTTTCTGAAACCGATTTAAAAACAGCAGCCATTTTCGGTCGCACCGTATACATCGGGTTGTAAGTGCAAAAGAAGAATTTGAAATTGGCACATGTTACCAGGGAACCAAAGAGATGGAGCTCAGAAGAACCTCTCAAATTCATATATACATATATATGATCATATTGCAGGTATACGGGATCAGCTTCAATGTGTGGGTCCCAATGCCCACTCTCACATATTACATCTAAATAGCAATGAAGAAGCTGAACCTCAACTTATAAATAAATTATTTTTGCTATTTTCAAACAGATCAGCTCTGTCGTTTTAAAAATCAGTTCAAGTCCGTATTATCAATTTGAAATGTTCTTTACCTATACTTAATTTGATCAGATAAGATTTTAGATGGAGCATTGTCATATGCGTCCACGAATTACGGTCCTGTGTTAAATCAGATTTGTCTCTTTATCAACTAACAATTATAATTCAGTTTTACTAGGTTATATCTGCTCCACTCATGATGTGGTTAGAATACTGTAAACTATAAAGTGGTATCCTTTTTACTACCTTTTTCATTTGGGAGCGCCAATTCATCGAAATTAGAAATAGTCCACTTCAAACGAAACGAAATCATTCTAGGAAATGTTTTTAGGTGCCCACTATATTGAAATGATAATTATACTGAATGTACTGATGAATTTTCATTAGCTCCAGACAACCTGAAAAAAAAACTCGACTTATAAAAAGGTTTTACCACAACCTTGATGACTTAAAATACAATTAAAACCTATCTTCAGTACTCATTTTGGTACCATAACAATGGGGAGGTACGTCGACAGAGTGAGTTGCCAACTAGGTTCTCACAATGACATAGTGCATTAATTGATAACCTCTTTTTAGTGCTATCAAGCACAATGTAATTACCAACATCAGGAATTTTAATTACTGGAAATTCAGACCATCTCGCAAACTAAATGTCCATTTACCTTAATAAAGAATTATGAGCCAAATACCACATTTAATTAGTTTAAACTGAAGAATATAAACAGTGTTATTGATCTGAACTATTCCGTATTAATTGTTCCAGTGTGTCTCCGTTTTTGGATGTGCTGTCACAAATGATATATTTTATTGTTTTTATTTAGATGTGTGAGTGGTGCTTTTGTCAAAGGGTACCTTTACACTTTGGAACAATATTGCTTTACATATAGGGGAGTTTAAGGTGTACAGATGTGTGCAAATGTACTTTAAACTGTGCCTGAGAAAGTCATTTGTGGCTTTTCTTGAAATAGGACCTTTACCCAATGTCTGTTCAAAACGTTTGAGCAGACATTGATGATTTGTTTGGTTTTGTAGTTTCAACCATAATACAAAGAAATGGAATATCAGTCAATAGAAACAAGGGATCCCAAAGTTGGCTTCTTAACTATACCCTCTTTTTGAGTTTTTGAGAATTGATCAAAGAGATTTTAGCAAACTAACCTCACATTTTTATAATTTATATGAAAACTTTATTTTGAGAAAATCAGTAATAAAAGATGAAGGAGCCAATTTAAATCATGGCTGTTGCATCAGGTTTGCTTGCTCTCTCATTTTAGTCCTGCTATACATTCATGCCAAAAATATGCTATAAGGCGTGTTGCCACACGAAAATTCAGTTTGTATGGTATCATAGACAAGTTGGAACAAGAATGTGGTTCCAACTTGTAGGTTTCACATGTGTTACGCTAATTGATCATTTGATGGGGGGGGGGGCGGTATAATTGTGACACATATTGTTAAACAAACAGGAAATTACTGGGACCATGTATCGTGTGGGCAAAAAGGCACATGCTTTATCACACAATCCCAGCTCGCTGGTCGGTTGGGTTTGCATTTCTAAATAAACATGAACATATGACTTCAGTAGTAAAGGATGATCAATACAATGAACAATTTTGTGCTTAATTTTGTAATAAAACTGAAAAAGTCATAGAAAAAATTTCAGCATGATGTAAGATCACTAGTATCTTTAACCACAAATGCAAAAGATCAAATTATTAGAAGCATAAATTTAGTACTAAATAGATCTTTATATTTGCCACTAAATGGACATTAAAAGTCAAACAAGTGACAGGCTGGATAAATACTTGAGAAGAGGCCTAATAATACACTTTGCAATTATTGATTGAACATGCATGCAGAGTTGGAGTAGCTAAAGTTTCCCAGCAAGTCTGTTCAGATTTTATAAACACAAATACAAACACAAGAAATTCTCTTCCATAACAAATGAAATAAAAAAGATCGGTACATATAGAGATAAGCTAAAAATGACTCTTTCAAATTCCATTTACAGCATATTCCAAACCAATCTTACACGAAGGCCACACACAGGCACACACAGACGCACACGCACACATAGATGGATAGATAGACAGATAGACAGACAGACAAACAGCTAGAAAGATAGATAGATAGGTATATATATATATATATATATATATAGATAGATAGATAGATAGATAGATAGATAGATCCGAAACCCATAAGGCCAAACTTGGAAAGGATAAAACGTTTTTGATCAAAAAGTAAGTGCTATCCTCAAAACTCAAGTAGTACAGAAAAACAGTACCCATATTCATAAATCCCAAATCCAACATTGACAGCAAAGCGATTCCAGAGTTACCAAAGCATCAACATTCATCTCCCAATACCAATGTGAAGAAACAAATTTCACTCCTGACTTGAGACAGGCAGTCACCCATATAAGGCAACTGATGGTTTTAAACTGGTCCTGTCAACTTTTGAAAGATTATTCATTAAATACAGACTATGGTGTTGACAAAATGCAAAGGCCTTACCACTCAAAATCCAAAGTTTTATTACTTCTGCCAAAGATAGAAAGAGACCTGGTAGGCCTATCACTCTTTAGTTCTCCTGACTTGTCAGTCAGCTGAATTTACAGCATAAGAAAATGTAGACCTACATCGTTTTTGTGATATTTATGAATCTGGAACATTTTTAACACACTTTACCTCCACTCTTCTCTGATGGAAAGTAAGTTAATCAGGGAATAACATTTCTCGAGCAATGTATTTTCCCGTAAAGAAGATGTAAAGCTGGACTAGGCTACATACATACATACATACATACATACATACATACATACATACATGCATGCATACATACATACATGCATACATACATACATACATATGGTCACCTGCCAAGCATGTGTTTCTGACGACCGTTAAATATGCCGTCTTCTATTGCAAAAACAAACCTGAAATCAAGAAATCAAGGCCTTTTTATTACTAATTTTGTCACCAATATCGTCAATCCTTTAACCTGAATATGTCGTTATGCATTCTGATAAAAATCAAGTCCATTGTTTTATCATGATCAAGCAAAGTGTTCAGCATTGTTACTGACGCCGATTTCGCTGGGGCATTGTATTCGATTATTTTGGATATCTACGACAGGCATTGCAAGTTGGCCTTCTACTAAATCTATTTTTCAGCAAGGCTCCAGATAGACCTACGGACAAACACCCCCCTTTTGCATCCTCTAAAGCTTAAAAGAATAAGAGTTTGCTCTCATGACTGTCAGTCAAACCCTTTTGGAGACTCAGATGTTATACTAGGCAATGCACTTTTTCATAATGTCAAAGGTGCTGGACCAAAATATAAATATATTACCGCAGGCGCAGAGGCACGGATGAAGACAAAAATACAAATGCGCCCAAACTTGGGGGACAAGAACATTCTTGTTGTCTTTGATAAATAAGATAATGGCATAATGGCCGTCTTGCACATTACCTTTTAATTAATCACAGGCTTTTGAGCCTTCGATATTTAGATGGCATGTGCGTCAGCTTAGTGTTTCTGTCTGGGATCGTAGCACACTCAGATTTTTGGATTATCAAGTGACTTCAAATAATTTAATATGATTGTAATGGATATTTTCCTTACCGATTTTCGACTGATACCTATATATATGACTGTAGCATTGTAAATATATATATACTTGTCCAATCCACAGTCATCTCGACCATACAAATTTGCGTACTTAAACCTGTTTAACTCGACCTGGGAGTTGAAAGTTACTAAATGTCCTTGAAAGTTACGAGAACATATCCTGTAAGCAGCGTTCCAGCTGGTTGTTTGAGTGTGAGGGAGAAGAAAGTACGTTTTTTCTGGTTTACGGAAAACATTCCATGCGTATATAGAATAGCACTTCAGTCCAGTCTCCAGGGAAAAATAATTTGGGCCGAA
The DNA here is from genome assembly GCA_964020975.1 of Hermodice carunculata. Lineage (NCBI taxonomy): Eukaryota > Metazoa > Annelida > Polychaeta > Eunicida > Amphinomidae > Hermodice > Hermodice carunculata. The sequence continues at coordinate 220,649 of CAXHWN010000937.1, read as the reverse complement.
CAACTTGTGATAAAATACTGTTTCAGATTCTGACTTAGCAAATAAGTCCAAAAAACAGCCATCTTGGTTTGCTGATTTTCGAAAGATTTTTATGTGGTATATGGTCGCATTTCCGATAGCGAGATACTCTTGTGCCAACAGTAACTTTATGCAGCAACGCAGGCATCTGGCTCTAGTCCAGAGCCAGTACCATAAGCATCGATGTTTAGAAACACCAGGGCGCTTCCAGAGTTTTCCAACATCATGGCAAAATTGAATCTGAACTGTAAACTCACGAGGGCACTTTTGATAAAAGTACAGGTGCAGCATTTGGATTGTGTGGTAAAGGGTCTCTGATTTTCCTACCACTAAACAAATACCGAAGAAATTTACATGTGATGATATATTTATTTTTTGACAATGAAGGTTTAAAGCATTTTCGGATATAGTAGCAGTGCTATTTATTTTACGAGATTTACAACCCTCCACGAGAGATAATGAAATTATCAAATGCATCTGTTTCCACGAAAAGCTTTGCGGTTCATTCAAAAAGCTCTCAAGTACTAACAATTTAAAATAGTTAGAGGTTTGAACTCGGTACGTTGAGGTTTTCATTACACGCTTTCCTCTATTATACTCCAATAACATCATCATCGGGAAACCCCTTTTGAGTCCAGTTTTTATTTTAATAGAATAATATGTACCTGTCGGATGTAGGTTAACGGCTAGTGTACTCTTCTGGTTGTACTGCTGCTCTCTAGCATGATGTGCAATGACAATGCATTCATTTGGAAAAGCCGAATGTGGTAAGTTATTGAAAAACATATCTGGGATGCCCCGACAAGGATAAGATTCGGCCATGACATGGACATGAAATTTTGTGTCAGAATAAATGACAAAGGAAATCATATTACTTGAAGAGACAAAATCAAACGACCCTGGTGTTTCATAAAACGATTTGAACTGGTGACAGTATGGGCCAAATTCCTTGTTGCCATCATATAATAAAATTCCTTTCATGTAACAGTTTACATTCCTATATTCGTCGAACAAAAACTCGATTTTGACTTTTATATATTTTCCTGGAAGGGCTTTCAAAATGGTCCCTGTGTAAATGATGTGTGTTGGAGGTACATAAATGCCTTCCATATTGCTTTGCATTGCATATTTAATACTGACACGCCCTGATTCAGTCAGTCGGTGGGATGTTTGGAATTCAAATAAAGACGTACGAAAGCATGTTCTTAAGTTTCCGTCAATAAGTGATTGACTGCAACAGAAATGAATTAAAAAGAAAAACCCCAATGACAACATGGCACGGTATGATTTGTAGTGTCGAGAGGGGTGAAAAATTATTTTAGGATGTTTGAAATTCCCTGTGCCATTGTATACCATTAGTAATGATTTGTGATGAACCTGTATGTCACCTCGTGTATCAAGATCATATTTCCACCTTGCCTCTCCCCGAAAAATCCAGTAGTTTGACTTTCGTTTTAAACTCGTATTTTGATCTGAAGATAAAATATGGAGAGACTGGGGATATTTGTTGGTATAATAAAACTTTATCAACAGCGGACGAACATTGACTACTTGATACAAAAACGCAAAGGAAATTTGCCTGGTGACCAGGTACAAGATTTTAAGATATACATCCACAGAATTTGAAAATGATGTCACACAGGATTGCAATGCAAACAGTATTTGTATTGCAGTTTCATTTGTTCTGCCAAGATGCCACACTAACAATTCCATGGCCATTTTATCAATTATAGATAACTCAAAAAATTCGATAACTAATGTGATATAATCCTTTCTGAGAAGTTTAAGCTGGACCCGCTTTGCTGTAGGGGCTACTATTCGCCAAATTTTAAACAGGATTGAATACACCTTACACCACCAGCGCTCACTAGCACTTTGAATGTAATTTCCCTTATCCAGTGCCTCCTTAGCACACTGGCTGAAACCAAGCCTAAAAGATGACTCCGTTAGCATTTCTTTGGCAGATGTACTGGCTGTGCTGCTTGAAGAACATATCTCCCATACTTGTCTAAACAGTTCAAAAATAGACGCCATTGCAATTTTTAGCAAACGAATTGGTCTTCCCTTGAGTGAACGGACAATACCAATATCAACCCATATCCAATAATTCTTAAGTGTCATGGCATCAGTGATTCTGGGATAAATTTGAAAGCTAACATTTATATTTAAGTGATCATATTGTGTGTATATATCAATGCAAATTGTCTCTCGCCGAGATACGATTTTGATTCCTTTGAAATGAACAACGGTATCCTTTAACTGTAGAATTTGCAATGAACATCCATCTAAGACTCGAAATTTACGAATTCGACTGCGAGGACATCCTGGACGTCGGAATTCATATTTTGACCCTGTGTTTATCTTCAGGTACCACACAAAGTGCACTGAAGCACGAAATCGAACTTTAACTACCTTATTTCTCCAAATGTAAAAACGCCCCACTGGAATGCCAATTGTCCTAAAATATTTAAAGCTGTATGGTTTAGGCTGATATGTAGTTAGGTGGTCTACACAGAAAAATACCTGCTTCAGAAAAGGGACGCCAACATTTTGAACACCTGTGGCTTTGATGCAAAATTGTAAAGGGTATGCTATATAGAGATGCAGAGGCCACAATTCTGCAGTTGTCGTCATCATTGAAATGCAGAAGTTGGGTTTAATCTTTGTGTGTATGCTGCAGTATTTTCTTATTAATGAATTTGAATGACCAGTGCGGCAAACTTAATTTGTATGGATGTTCATGAATTTATGTGCAATTGTAGAGCTCATAACCTCCATTGCAAGATACTGGTGGCTCCAGCTATACTTTGACCGAAATTGGGAAATAAAATGTATTTCAAGATAATACGTCCTATATGCGAGAAAAATTCGAATTAGACAAAATTTATAGGACCTATAGCTCACGTCCAATTCTTTAATTCAATAATGAGATGGTGTAGCTTGGAAATCAATGGCAAAGATAACTGACCCTCCAGACCAAAATTGCACATGAGTACATTTTACGTAAAACTGTACTAGCTGACCTACTTTTTGATGACCTTACTCAATATCTACCGTGTTTGTGTCTTTTTGTCCACAACCACTTCCTAGTATTCATTAGCCTATTCCGCAGTCCAAACTCTTTACTCTTCATAAACTAACCTGTGATTTGACGATTGTTCAAATTTATTGTTCCTTTTCAATAGCCCCGAACGTAATTGCCTGATTTGAAAAATAAAAAAATATATATGGATATCTTGGCGTAGGGTTCTCGTCTTAATTGAATGCTGGGTTAATTCGAGTTGGGTATGAAGTTGATATGCATACTTTTAGGGGTCCAATTACGAAATTCTGCCATCTGTAATTTTCAGTGTTTTTTTTATGAAATTTGAAGGGATTGTCAAAATGTCAATAAAAAAGACACAAATACAATAACTTGATTGGTGGATACCTGGTGGCTGCAGTAACATTTTGTCGGAAAATATAAGCCAAAATGTGTTGAAGAAGACAAAATGCAAGACCTGGAAAAACAATTAAGGTAAGTATTTGAAACTAATAGATTACATAGATTGTGCCCAGCACTATTACATTGTGGAATATAGATTTCTTATTTTAATCTTTCCTACAGAACATTTTTAAATGGTTATTCTCTTAAAAAGAAAGTCCAAAAGCCAGCAAGTGGGGGTTGTACACATGCGGCAGATGTTTTGCCAATTAGCCAGGCGGGCTTTGTTCTAAGTTAGAGACGCCTGTCTCTTGCGTATTGGACTTGGAAGGCAGGCTTTGGTCTAAGTTAGAGAGTTCCTGTCTCTTGTGTATTGGGACTTAGTATGCATGTGCAGTCAGTGTACCCAAATTCGCGTCTCAGCAAGGCTACAAGCAATAAGTGTTCTCACAGTCGTGTTGTGACCATACCTGTACCTTGCTGACATAGGAAGACTAGATATAACTTTCATCATGCCTGGACAACAATCTAATGAAGAACTTTCAGAGGATTCCGGAAGTCAGGAGACTGAAGGAGAAGAAAGGATGGAGACCAACTTTAATTTCAAAGAATGGTCCAAGACTGCCGGATTGTCCAGAAAAAACAATCGTCCATCTACGCATGGAAGAACTGACTTGTTTGAGTACAGTAAAGCTGCTTGAGGCAGAAGATCTATTAGTTATGCCCCTACCATTAGGACAGAAAAAACTGTTAACCCGTGATGTTAACGAGTTGCAAAAAGCCAGAGGCGCAAATAATCCCAACAACGACATCTGAGAAGCTGTTGCTACACCCGGGACAAGCCTAACAGATCAGCGTCAGGCAAACCTACCAGCAGACAGGACCACAGTGAGGGACCTTCGCCGGCAAACTGATACTCTTACATCAGCAGGATGGAACCTTGATCTTCTACTGAATTGTTATGTAGAACCTATGACGACAGGAAGCCCACAATTTAACCCTCAAATACCAGAGACTTTCAATATTAGTACCGGATAAAATGTTGGATCAATCTATGAACAACAGTACGCACAGTTAAACCCAAGGTCTATATCGATGTCAAAGGCTGTTAGCCGTAAAGCCATCCACATGACGCAATTCTTGTTGGAAAGGGCAAATAAGAAACGACTTTAGAGAAGGAAAGAAATCATTCTCAGTGCAAGTGAGCAAGAAGACAGAGACAATGTTGCAATTAGAACAGAAGAGGACCACGTGTATGCAAATATAACAACGGAAGAATGGGGAGTAGCAAACTGTGGGTTACTTAATCACCTACTGACAACGGGACAATTGGCGTGTCAGGATTTGGAGTATTATCTTGCTTACACAACAAAAATATATGACTTGGCTGAAATGTACAGGTGGTCTAGTATTGTAGATTTCGACCACCAATACCGGGAACTCCAGGCTGACAACTCAACAAATAAAGAGCAAACTGACATATATGACCAGATACAAGCTGCTCTAAACCGGCAAACATGGGAGCTAATGCTACCAACAGATTACCCGGGAAGAGCTTTTATTCCAGAAGGTGTAAAAAGGGGTTTCGCCTTATAGAAGATTTGGAATAAGAGAAATTAAAGCCAGCAGAAATGAACAATTAGAAGTCGGCACCAGCACCAGATGTGCGTGACTGAGTGAACAAATTATTGAAGAAATACGTAATGGACATTATAGAGTAATTCGTGGCAAACCTACTATCATTTCAGCATTAAGGGCAATCCCAAAGAAAGAAAGCAACAAGGTTAGACTTATACACGATTGCAGGCAGCCAGCAGGTGACGCAATTAATGATTGCAGCTTTAATAACCCCTTCTCATAGCAATATCTACAAGATGCTATTGACTATATAAAGCCAGGGTATTATATGGCTAAAGTGGACCTATCTAATGCCTACCGTTCTGTGAGAGTACATGACAGTAATGGGATAGCTACTGGTCTCAATTGGTTATTTGAGGGGGACTCAGACGCCACGTACATGGTAGATACCTGGCTCCCCTTTGGTGCGTGTAAGTCTCCCGAAATATTTAGCTCCTTAACACAGACGGTTTGATATATTGCTAGAAACTCTGTTATACGCAATTTGGTATGATTTCTGTATGATTCTTTGATCATCAGTAACTCATATGAACAGTGCTGCAAAGACAGAAAGATCCTTTGTACTATCTTATGCAGACTGGGTTTCTCGATAAATTATGCCAAGATGGAAAGGCCGACACAGAAATTGGTGTTCCTAGGTTTTGTACTGGACGGTAACCTCATGGTACTTGAAATGCCTCCTTACAAGCCAAATGAGTTCCACCAATGTATACAGAAAATGTATGCCAAAGAAAAAGCAACGAAACGCCAGCTACAGTCTCTGGCGGGAAAACTAAACTGGGCCGCTCAATGCATTTATGGAGCTAAGTTCTATACAGAGAGTTTTGAACCGAATAAAACGTTTAAAGAAACCATGGCATAGAGTCCGTATCAGGTCAGAAATGCGATTAGATCTGGCGTGGTGGCTTCAGTATATGGAGGAGTTTAACAGCACTGTACCTATGGTAGACGTCAGACCCAGTACCTCTCTAGTAATGGACTCAAGTGAAGCGTTTTATAACAGTGACTGGTATCATGGTAAATTTAATGGAAATCTACAACACGTGTGCATTAACTATAAAGAAGTGCTGGCACTGGAACCAGCAGTACTTATGTGGGGACATAGGGGAATAACAAAAAAAAAGTACATGTGTACTCAGACAATCAAGCAGCAATGGCACTAATTAATAAGGGGCAGTGTGCAGACCCCCTGGTGATGGAATCCCTGAGGAATGTTTTCTGGCATTCTGCTATATACAATTTCTGACTTAAAGCACATTGATATCCTGCCTACCTTAACTCCTTAACGGATGCAGCTTCACGACTGCATGAGATGGGAGGGGTTAATAGACTCAAACAAGAACTGTTACATCGGTCACACAACACAGGCATGCCATGTTATTTACCCCAGTGACTTTCTATTTTGTAGTCTGGTGGGACGAGCTTAAGCCACATCAACACAGGCAACCTACAGAGAGTCTTATCTGGCACTGTGTCTAAGCTTCGCGCTCCTGCCGGCCCCTGCTTCACCAGAAATTATAGCACAATATACTGCGTTACTAGCTCGATCTCTAAAATACTCAAGAGGAAAGCAGTACCTCCATATCATATGCCTACTCCACCTCTCGCCTGGCCTACCAAACCCATTGAAGGAATTTAACTTACATTACGTACTTCCCGGTATTCAACCCCATCATAGTAGTCAGACAGTAAGGAAACTGCACATTACCTCCGATTTGTTGCTGTCAATATTGCATGATTTGAACCTGAACTGTCACTTAGATGCAGCGGTATGGGCAGCAGCCTTTATCCTATTCTTCAGTCTACTACGTCGGAACAACGTATTAGTCTCATCGTAGTCTTCCTTCAGAGAAGACAAACACTTGCGACAGGAGGACATTCTACTGCCCCCCCCCCCCCCGTTCACACATCATTGGAAATCTATGGCCTACGTAGACTACATATGTCTGGACAGTAATACACTGTGAAGTGCCGTGAGATAAATGATAGAAGCTACACGAGGGCTTATAGCACCTTAATTTCCTGCCCCTAATTTGGACCTTGGGGGTGACACTATGGACTATGCTGCATACAGTGTCTATAGTTATTTTAATTTGTAAATTAGCATGGACTGCGTTGCAAATATATGATGATTTTATTGAATATATATTCAAGGGATACAGTTTATATGAGCAAGGGTATATCATAATTAAAGTATAGTTAGACAATGAACTGACAGATTACATAGATTGTGCCCAGCACTATTACATTGTGGAATATAGATTTCCTATTTTAATCTTTCCCACAGATCATTTTGAAACGCGAATTACCTAATTTGGACGTGCGTTGAAAACTCGTTGATTTTGCGTTATGTACCCAAAATGTAATAAGCATGCAAAAGTAATGCCTACCAACTTTGTAATGAAACTGACGTCTTAAATGCAACAAGTGCACGATGATCCAAGGATCTATGTTCTCTTACACCACATGTAGGACATAAAGCATAAAACATCAAGAAAAACTCTCAGTAACAACTAGAAAAGAGGATTTGCTTTGAAGCAACTCTGTATGTGTGCCTTACAGATTGTAAATATTAAATGCTACACCTTTTGTCCTTTGGTACTTCACATTCCACTAAGTTTATGGCTGGATGGAAATTTCAAAGTCCAAATAGCCTTGACCTGTGACCTTTAGAGATGATCACATGTAAATTGCAGAAATAAACAGTCTTACAATACCTACAATTTAAGCTCAACTTGAACCAAACCAGACCAAAAAAGTGACCAAGTCATGGCCAAATAAACTTGCAAAGTGCCAAATGACCTCGACCTTGGCTTTTACAGGTAACATGTTAATAACAAAAATATGCAGTATTGCAAAACATAAAAAATTAGATCCAAAGTGGTAAAAATTGGATAAAATTTGACAGAGTTATGGCTAGATGAAATTTTCAAAGGTCCAAATGACCTTGATTTTTTATCTTTAGATGTTACACATATATTACAAAAATGTGTACTGCTACAAAAATGTTAAAAAAATTGGATTGGTTACCTGTACCTATAATAGTTTCGACATATTCAATATTTAAATTTTGAAATGACCCTAATTTACATAATTTTAAAACCATTGAACCGCTTTACAAAAACTGTAAACTTCATATTTAGAAGTACAATCATTCCAAATTTAGACTTTCTACGTATATTAGTTTTCAAATGAAATGTTAGACAAATTTGGCTGTAAAGAAAGAAGAAGAACATAGAAACAAATAAAGAATTCCTAGAAAAAATATGTTTGCGTTGGCACAGGTACATAAATATTGTTCTAAGTGGTACAGCATGATCTTATTAATGTGGGATCTGTTGTCTGTTTTTTGGTGTGTGCTGGTTTTGTCATGCGTCGATGAAGATCAAATCTATTGGTAATTTTCATAACGCCGAAATAATCTGAAATTAAGGTACATTGATGGATAGTACCTGCATACAATCCTTCTTTGGCACAGATCACCTGCCCTGTCCTCACCAAATCTTTTTCTTCTGCCAGTTTTGGGGTGGGTGGGGTGGGACTAAGTGTCGATTCTCTTTTTTCATTTTATAAAGTACAAGTGCCCAATATGTTAGGCAAGTTAACCACAAATGTAATAAGAAGGTTAAGCCGTTCTCTGAATAATTTGTAAATGTGTTTTTGTTGATGACATTGCTATATTTATAATTTAAGTTTAGAAAAAATCATTTTGTGTTTGGTAGAAACAAAATTCAGGTGCTACGTTTATTATTTACTTTCGAAACCAGGACCAAACAATTTACTCTTTGTTGATAACTGTATTTACGTTTTGTATTCTTATCAAAGTACAACCAATGGGTAGCGTGTATCCTAAAAAGCATTCCGTGAATTCGAACTATACAACTTACATTGAAGGTATAGTGAAACACACATTCACAGTTTTTAACTCAATTTAGAAATTTGCTGCCTTGGCTATCTTGATATGCTATCTATCCACTCTTGAAATTTGGCCCCTTGCAGGCCTTAAAGAAAGACAAAAAGGTACATTTGCCAACTTTAATCAGCATTCGTTTGTGTTTAACTGGCACTCGTTAAGCTGGAACAAAGTCTGTCAATCAGTCACTTTGTCTGATGTGCCATCAGTACTGCTGGCGATCCATTATAGAGACCCTTATTCATTGATTTCTAGAACATGTGGTTTTCCGACCCATATGTTAAACAGATTAGAACCAATGTGTCTGATACTGAATCATAAAATGATACCCCAAGCAGCAAAGAAAAATCCACGAAGGAATAATTTGCTCCCAAGCAGAACAATATCTCGGAATCTGAACATCTCATGGTTCTGACTGGTACTGACTATAAGAAGACCAATCCATGGCGTCTCCTGTGACGTCAGGGCTTAAGCCACAATTGGCTTTGACCTTTTTGTTGCATAGACGTTGAAACGGATATGTCACAAATCGCATTTTTATATTTTTACCAAAAGTCCCGCAATAGAAAAAAATTGTTTTATTTTCTAAATAGGTACATGAGAGACTCACTACCTGTCCAATCATGATCCTGGCAAAACAATTAAAACAAATTACATTGTGAGAGAAAGTTTTATACTTTTGCATTATATACTTACTTTATGCACCCAATACTGCCCAAAGGTCCCGCTAAACATTATATGAAAGAAACACAGCTTTATATTCCATTTAATTGGAATATGATAAACATATATACCCCACCCTTTATTTTGGTTTAGTTTAATTTCCGCTTTTTACCCTGTTCTCCTTCTTCCTTGATTTACGCATTATATAAATGCTTCCACATACCCAAAATGACAAAATGTGAAGTCTTTATTAAATAAAATACACTTTAACATGAATATCTGTTTGGTAGAATCTGTCACAATGAAATTGTTTTAAGAGCCTGTCGCATGAAAAAGGCTTGCCGTAAAAACAGCTCATGGGCCCTGCTCTGTTTTATGGGATTGTCAGGTTACCTGAACCGGCACCACAGCTGCATTCACTAGTAGATTTTAACGGCGGCGTTTGGACATTTCGGCGGCGGTGGGCGGTGGACTGCGGCGACCAGCGGTGGATGGCGGCGACCAACGGCGGTCTGCGGCGACGAGCGGCGGCCGGCGGCCATCGCCGCTGTCCGCCGCTGGTGGCCGCAGACCGCCGCACTCATTCTCACCTGCTGTGGAGTCTCAACAGGAATGGGCGGCGGTGGGCGGCGATACTGCCTATCGCCGCCGACCGCCGCCCTGGACCGCAGAACGCCGCTCATCGCCGTCTTCTGCCGCAGACGAACTCAAATCAGTCCAGGGAGCATCTGTTTCTTTCCGTTGTAAGCTAAGAGAACAAATATATGCACCTTTTTAACAAATGTGTGCACTTATGGACCCAGGCTGGGTGACAATAAAAGTCAGTATGCATACACACACACACACACACACACACACACACACACACACACTGTGTATGGGTGTGTATATATGTGTATATATATATATTTCATAAATTATTAATCAAGACATCATTATCAGAATAAATATAAGCTTCAAATTCTGTAATGGTAGTTTAGCATGCTTAATACTGTATTGTGTGTTTGGCTGTAACAATGCAAAATTAATTACACCCAACATGTGTGTGTTTTGTGGACAGTAATTGTTTATATTTAATGTATTATAAGGCAGTCAGAAGTCAATATATATATGTTTAAGATTCAAATTCTGCAATTGTAGTTTGGCATGTGTAATACTGTAATGTGTGTTTTTGGCTGACAGTAAGCTTTTGTTTGCAGTCAGCATGGTGCTGTCATAATTAAAGATATTTATTCTGATAATGATGTCTTGATTAATAATTTATGAAATATATATATGTATATATATATATATATATATATATATATATATATATATATATATATATATATATATATATATATATATATATACACATATATACACATATATACACACCCATACACAGTGTGTGTGTGTATATATATACATATTGACTTTTATTGTCACCCAGCCTGGGTCCATAAGTGCACATATTTGTTATAAAGGTGCATATATTTGTCCTCACAGCTTATAACGGAAAGAAACAGATGCACCCTTGACTGATATGAGTTTGTCTGCGGCAGAAGGCGGCGATGAGCGGCGTTCTTCGGCCCAGGGCGGCGGTCGGCGGCGATAGGCAGTATCGCCGCCCACCGCCGCCCATTCCTGTTGAGACTCCACAGCAGGTGAGAATGAGTGTGGCGGTCTGCGGCCACCAGCGGCGATCGCCGCCGGCCGCCGTTTGTCGCCGCAGACCGCCGCTGGTCGCCACAGACCGCTGCTGGTCGCCGCCATCCACCGCTGGTCGCCGCAATCCACCGCCCACCGCCGCCGAAATGTCCAAACGCCGCCGTTAAAATCTACTAGTGATTGGAAACCAGTTCTTTACAAATGACGTAGCAGTTTTCCAAGCAGATTTACGGAAATGGGGTGTGTAATCAAACTACAAGAATTCTCGATGGTGGATTTAATATAAAAACTTCATCCTGTGATAATTTCATTGTGCTGCTCACAGCCAATGTAAAACACTGCCCAGCATGCTCATGTACAGCGTCTTACAAATATGTATAATTCCACAGATCACATGAATAGAGTTATCATAGAAGGACTACTTACTCAGGTTTAAACTAAAATCAAACTGGTTTGTATTCAATTTTGACCTGGTTTATGAAGGATAATTTTTTTCTTTTTATATTTGTATTGTGATCCCAATGGTGGCTAAGACCAAGGTGGATATGAGCAGGTACGCCTCTCCACGGTACACAATTTTTGAAAGATTATTCAATTTGACATTAGAAATGATGGTTGTGGTCGTTCACTTTAAGGGGGAGGTATGTTTTATAGCTACAAATAAGGATAGGCCTGTGTATATTGACTTAAATCCAAATACTAATTTTGGGTGAATAACTGACCCAAGGGGTGTATGTTCAAGAAACACCAAACACTCTTGAAACAAAAGTATATTCATCGGAAAATCTGTATTATTTATACCTGTTACAATATTTGACTTGTTAATGTAATAAAGGTGAAAAAATCCAGCACTTTTGGGGGGTGGGTGGTGGGTGGGGTGAGGTGACTTTTTGGGACACATAAAAGGCAGCATGAATGAAAAAATTACTGGCAAACATGCGCTTCTTTCGTGACAAAATTTCCAGTAAATCAGGTTTTATACCTATATGCCAAAAAGTCATGTCTTTTATGATTGAATGAACGCATTACAATAGTCAATATGTCCCATGGTGCCGGGTTAGAAGTTTATACCAACAAATCTAAAGTTACGATTAACAGAACGATAATTACAATGTTCTTTCCTCTGAAGAAGGAAACTATATTATCCAAATGCTCGTTTTGTTAAGAAAACTTGGCAATCAGCGAGATGAGACTGCTATACTAGACTATTTGCCAAGATCGGACCCCATATATAATTCAAATGGGGATGCTTAAAGCTCCTTTCTTCACCTATGTGTATGAGTTGACAGACCACATTGTCTGCATTGTCGGTTGGGAATGTTCATGCTATATAACATGCCTTTTTAATGATAATATCAACATTTTTGCCGCTGTGCAAAAAGACTTTGTCATAATAAATCCCTGTATCTCGTAATTCATAAACAGTGTTTTTTTTCAAGGGTAAAAGCATCAAATAGACGAACAACATGCTGCACTTGCCCCATGATCAGTTTCACTGCTAGCCAAACCTGTAAATTCAAGATTTATTTTGAATTTTTATACTCAGAAGATGCTCTTTGTATACAACTACACACACACACACACACACACACACACACACACACACACACACACACACACACATACATATACATATATATATATATATATATATATATATATATATATATATATATATATATATATATATGTATATATATATATATATATATATATATATATATATATATATATATATTCCTAAACAATAAAAGGAAAAAATCATGTTAAAACTGTTTATATAGTCAATTGACTTATAATCAGAGAGTCAAAAAATCCATCATTTTTTTCACACGTTGCAGCTTTGGGCAACAGATCATGGTTTCAGTCGGAAAAAATTATAAAGAAGAGGGATGATATTTTTACCTTTTTAACATCCTCAAAGATGGCATTTTTTTGGCATATGGTTATAAAGCTGGATTAATTTTAAAGTGTTTGGTACCGAAGAATCACATGTTTTCCAATAATTTCTTCAATTATGCCGCATTTTATGTGTCTCAAAAAGTCAAAACCGAAAAAGTTGGCTCGCATTTGCTAGATTTTTTACCATTTTTACCTGAAGGAGTCAAACGATGTGACTGGTTATGGATCATTCAGATTTTCCAATTAATTTATCTTAGTTTCCAAAATGCTTGGCATTTCCTGAACAAATTTTATGCCAGTTATTCGCCAAAAATCGGTATTTTGATTTTACACAATTCCACACTTTCATATCGCAATCTTCACATACCAATCGGCAACAGATTCTTTTTGCTAGAGTTTCTCGAGTTTCCCATTAAGTTATCTGTCATATATATAATTTTCGAGCATTTAAAAAAACAATTGAAACAATTTTATATTGTCGGACCAAAGCGCTTCTAGTGGCATACTGAGTTGTTGAAGAGAGGGGCTATTTGGAACACATATTTTCATAGTGTGGGGTCCAAAGGTCTCCATTAATCAGACTACTGGCTAGGCTTTTATATAATTCTTTATTAATGGTTTGGCAACATGGCAATATGCAGGTTAACACTTTTTACATTGTTCTTGACTTTATGATCTTTGGAGTGGATTAACTTTACCAAACACACTATCTGTAAGCTGTGCGATGAGGATCGCTCCAGTGAAAATCCCCATTTCTGAGCAAGAAACGCAACCCTTCATGACTTCACCATTTCGGCTCAATACTATGTTCACCCTTTCACTGATTTTCTTGATCAAATAACATATATATGCATGCATGTGTATATATATATATATATATATATACATACACACACACAGACACACACACACACATATATATATATTTATACATGTATATACTTATACATATACATAGAGACACAGAGAAAAATAAAAAGAGGTATGATTAAGCAAGACTAGTCACAGACTCAAGTATGTAAGTCACAGTGTTATATTAATTTACTATTCACATACTTTTTCTCTTATTTAGTTTCATGAAATCTCACAGAATGACGCATGAAATGAAATTAAACTAGATTACTTGATCAAGCATCTAGACTGCACTGGCATGCCCATGGAATACTCATATCGTATCTCAATTTTCGTTGCGCATGATTTTGTGTGACGAAACCTAACATAGATAAATATCAGGCCTACAAAATATGGGGTGTAGGTTTCCATGGAATGTATCTGGGCCACATTCATATATCATTAAACTATTAGCCCTTCATGATGCCGCAGTGATGTCCATTTATCTTTTGCATTTGCCCTGCATCAATGTGTTCCTTTGACCTTTTATAAAGCCCTACACTTTTTCTATCAGACGTAAAATGTCTTTAAAACTAGGTCCTGATATGGCGGATCTCGGTAGATGGCATGCATGTACTCCCACAGTAAAGATCAACTCTGTTCTGCTTAATCTTAACTCAGGCCAGTTGGAAGCTGAATATCAGCTCAGCTTAGGTTAACGCTTCCTTTTGTGACTCTTTGTAGGTCGGCGAAATATGTGCTCTGAACACGGTCATCATTCGTCACATATCACAAGCTTTCCTGAGGCTCACAGCTACACTCATACCAATAATATGCCTACCTTTATCCAACTCATATAATGCATATCACAGTGGCATGTGGGTTAAATACTGCCAGCAGAGAAACTAAGATGAGAGAAAATGTTGGGAAGGAGTCTGGTGTGAAAATAGTATTATGTCTACCAAGTATTTGGTTGTTTCTGATCTTAAATATAGGTAGAAGACTGGAATATTCTATTGCCAGAAAGTTGATACAATTCTTTTGTTTACGAGGGACTTGATTTCACAGAAAGTATCGTTGTTTCTGAGAAAAAAAGTTGCTTAAAGAAACAAAGGTCTTCTCCCGTTCACCCTAACGTTTCTGTCAGATTAACCTAGTGTGACAGTTTCGTGGTATGATTTGTATTATCTAAAATGGTGTACTCATTTGGTTGTATTTGACATATGATAAGTCTACATTGAATTTACATGGTTACTTGGAGGTAAAAATATTGAGATCAAGTACAAAGAAAGGAATGTAATATGATAAAAGTGATCACTAACGGTCTTACTGGCACTGCCAGACAGGCAACTTAGTCAGTGTAGCAGTAATACTTTTATATGCAAAATGACTAAACGGAATGAGTACATATAGTCATCTAGCGTTGACATGAGGTACCACAATCAATATGTGAAATAAAGGTTTCATCTATGGCCACAACAACAAAACTGACAGTTTAATGGCTGTATCCCACAATGTCTTGTTTAGCAATGAAAACAAATGTTCCACTTAGGTGAAATAACCATAATTCCTTCCTCCTTAACATCTTAACCTTACATCTCACATACAGTTTCCAATAATGTATAAAGGCATAGAGTTTCCATTTAATTTTATAACATATATATTGTTTTCAGTGTATTTTACAAGAGAGTTTACTCTTTATTTCTGTGTAAAATCAATGTGTTATATATCATGGCCCTCCTATATTAAATGTTATCAGTTTCTATGATACCATATCCACAATATTCAATGGATGGGGTTATTATGTTTGTTGACATCGATACAGACTTTTGTGGCCGAACCTACGTCAAATCCACATTTCTAATAATGTTTACAGGCTAGAACTCCCATTTAACTTTATAACATATATAAGGTTTCCAATGATATTTACAAGCAGATAGTTTCTGATATATTTTTGTGTAATTCCAATGTGTAGAATTCCATAGCTTTTGTACCTTGAATGCTTTTAGTTTCTATGATACAATGTTAGAAACTTAAATGAATATAGTTATTATGTTTGTTGACATTAGTAGAGACTTTATGGCCGAACGTACATCAAATCCACAGTTTCTCTAGACATTTAGTATGGCAAAGCCTAGGAGTATTTCCTGTTTCTAAAAGAGAAATTCAAGCCACAGGCTTCACTCAACCATTCTGAAACTTGTATTAAAAATTGTGTAGATACAACACAACAGTAGAAAAAGTGAAAAATTCACTGTGCCCAGGCGTTGTCTATGACACACTTAACTGTGTACTAATGAATCTAATGATATTGATTTCATTGTTTTATTACGTATGAATATATGGAAAGTCTTTGTTTAAGAGTTACTCGGGCTTCACGAAAAATTAATAACCAATTGCTCAGTCAGACAATTGGCCACTTCACGGGGTGACACGTTTATACGTACAAATTAATCTGCATGATCAGGAAGTCCACATACACCAGTTATTTTCTAACTTCATATTCACAGTTGTTCTTTGTTGCCCTTGTACCCAGTGGTGCATGCAGGTGTGTTGGTTTCATCATGCATTGGAACACGTGTACATGTATACATGAACCTTCATGGTCATGATGTCCTCTTGCATTGTTTTTTTGCTAACTTAGTGCTCCCTGTTTATCTAGATTTTTTCCCTTTTATCCAGTATTGCATGGAGAGCTGTTGCTTACGTCATAATACATTGCAACACAGACATAAGAACAAGTGCTTGCTAAATGGTGATAGGTAGATCGATTGATTTTTACTTTTTTTAAAAAATAAAATAAAGTTCAGATATAAAAGTGGACGAATACCCGTTGATTACATAACGAACACAATGAATTTATACAACGGCAACCATAATGAAAAACCAGGTACATATGAGTACCAGAAAGTGGAAGGCTCTGAAACACCTCACTTAATTCCATGATGGACTACATAAAATAAGGGGTGAGGCCGATGAAACACATAACATACGGAAATAAATTTGGTAGGATAATATAAGATTAATATAATCACAACATTTTTAGTCAAGATGAAGCTTCCACTTTCCCGTGCCTTGATTCTATTTGTATAAACTGTCTTGGTTCTGGCTATAAAAACACTGGTTTTTCATCTAATTTGGCATATTAGCACAATTGGTTTTAGAGTTTAAAGCCAGTGTACTTAAGAATATGGGCATCTTGTGGTTTTACTGTGGCATAACAAAATTTTAGTTACAGTTGCGATTTTCATACCTTGAGCTTAGATCTTGAGCTGGCTTTCAAGATTTTTGTACCATAGATAGCATCCAAAGTCAAAGCTAGCGTATACTAGGGCAGAACACATTTTCTTTTCGTTAAAAGGAAAGGAGAAACATTTTCCTATAGAAACACTTCAAGTTTGGGTAGATCTCTTGAATAATTTACTTTGCATGCGAGGCACCTACCACATCTTGACCAAGCATTCCCCACAAACGTTTCATGGGAGGCTGTAATTTTATTACTGAAAGCTGATAGGTCTAAAGTATTACCGGTTTAGTTTAATTTGTTTTCAGCCAATTGAAATGATCTGTCTTTCCATTATGTCAAGATAGCTTGTATTCTGCTGACCATGCCTGAATCTTGGTGAACTCATTACTTAGAATTCCCCTCAGCTTTTGAAGATATCTGACAGTAGTGGCCAGTCTAATCACATTTGTACAAAACAAAACAGCGTGCAAGACACAGCATATCCCATATCATTGACACAAAGAAAAACAGTGAAAAGCCCAGGATCGATCCTTGAGGGACGCCACACTAAATGGATTGAAGAATGGACCATGCATCATGGACACCTGAGAACTCCTTCTGGTCCATAAGGAGAGCCATTTAAGCTAGCTATGATCCAGGCACGGCGCCTACAATTTACTTGTAACATAATTTTGTGATTCAGTGTCAAACATTTTCTGTAGATCCTGCTCTATAACGCCTGTATACAGACCCATGTCCGCATTGGACCATATCAGACAGTAACATAGGTTAAAGCTCTATCTGTAAACCAAATGATTGAAATCCTCATTAGAAACTTGTAAACATATACAAATTATTTCTATCTAGAAGGGAATTAAATTGAGCATGAACGATTTTGAGTTCTCATGTTTGGCGTTTAGGAACAACACTCAAATTTTAGAGTTACCAGGAGAGAGCTGTAAGATAAATTGATGATGCATATCAGTGGCAAGCCTACAACACTGGCCCTCATCTCTTAGAAATCTGGCACCAATGTTGTCATTGTACATTGACTTGGATGTGTAAAAGAATAACAAGTTCAGATAATTCTTCCTCAGTTATTTACGAGTTGCTGAAGGAATTGGCGCGAATACCCTTCTCCCCTATAACAAGTATGAACGCCGTCAACATTGACAATGTGAAGTAACCTCTCAACAAGGTCAATGGCAATGTTACAAAGAAACAATTAAATTTCTTCACCACTTGTTGACAGTAAAAATTAGTCTGTGTGCAATGTGATGTTCGTATTCTGACGTACTACTGGAAAATCCAAATTTGTTGGGCATGCTAAATTCCTTTACAGATTTCCATAATTTGTGTGAAGAACGATTTTCTTTATTGTGTTGTCCCTCTCAGTTTTTTTAACTTCACGCTGTCCACATACAACTTTGTTATGATAATGTTTTTGCAATAAGCCACAAATATATCATGTGTGTACAGTGTACAGACTTGAGTCCTGACATGCACCCTGTTTAAACAGTAATTGTATGTGAAATAAACATTGCTATAACGATCTCACAACAGTTAACACAATCATCGCGCAACCATAGCCATCATCACATGCTGTATTGTATGGTGTGTGCCAAAAGACAATGATGCAGTTGGTTTCACATTTTTGTTAATCATAAAATAGAAAAAAAAAAACAATATACAGCCATCAACCCCGAATTGCACAAATCAAAGATAAGAGAGGGCCTAGAAAATGTGCATGCCGGTTTACATCACACCAAAATATAAGGTTCAAATGATGTATCCCATGTCAACTTTATTGACTTAGCCATGCTCAACCTCTCGTTATTTTATCTATTTTTTATTTCTTTATTTACTTATTTATTGTTTTTATCGGGTTTTGTGTCATTATCTGTTCTCTTTTTCCTTTCGTTATGTTTGTCTTTCATGGGTAGCTTTCCTTTCTGTTGTCCTGGTCCTTACTTTCTTATATGTTTGTGAGAAACAGAAACTATGTTCCCTTGTGATCGAGACTGGCAACCTCTGCATGATATGAATAAATGCTGGCCACTTATATGCAACTCTGCCTTATGCAACTGTCAAGCAATCAAGATGCCAACCAATGTCTTTGTTTTATTTTGGTAAAGCACGCTTGACCGGTGAAGTCACATACGGCAGGCTTGCAACTACAATGTTTTCAAATGAGTTGACAGATTTGGCCAACAGTGTTAGAAGTATCCTTTTTCATAGCTTATAGGGATAAGCTGTGACGCCAGGCCAAAAGTCATGGGGCCCATGGTACAGCTAGATTTTTATCATATGCGGAATAAGTTTTATGGTAACACGGTCTGGTAAACCAATGTGCTTAAAAGTTATTACATACAGTTCGGAATGTGGTTGATGCAACATGAAGATTGTCTACTGTGATGCCCCCTTTCTGCCATAAGGTTATTGCTTTTTTACTGGGAATACCCTTGGAAATTATCCATCATGCCAGTTTTGTGCCTCATTACCAAAAGTAGAAGAAGACATTCTCTTGAGTACCCAGATAGCAAAATTGCACAATTGTTTGGTAGTTGTTCGTTAATGAAATGAAACATGAGAGAATGGATTTCTTTGAGAAGCCTAGACATTAAGACAAAAATAAAATTTATAGTATTATAAAAAATGCTAAAAATTATTTTGAAAATATATGTAACATCTCAAATATGTCTTCTACGCTTTCAAAACTGTTGTGTATATTTTATATAGAGATCTATAAAACCATCATAGTGGAAAAATTATAATGTGCTTGTGTGTGAATATTAATTACAATCACCAGTGTATTGAGATTAATGCCGTTCCCTTTTTCACGATTATTTCGTGTCAGCTGGAGTGTTGTTTTTCTAGTTTGACACTACAAAGATCAATGGGACATACGTTTCCAACATAGCTATGAGACTAAGCACTGAACGCAACAAAACAGAAACAAATTATTTCTACCCAGAGCAAGCTACATTTTATGGCTTTGGCTTCACCAACGGAATATGTCGACAATTGTACTAGGCCGAGTTAAACTACAATATCATGTTATAGATATAATACCAAGCAGTATGCTATTGTGAGAGCGATTTATTCTTTTTTGCTGTTAGCCATATAAGCTTTTCGTGGTTATTTGGGTATATTCGACTGGTAATGATATATTAGAAATATGTCCGGTAATTCACTGTAAAAAAAATTACCACCAATGTAAATTCAGCCATCATTTTGCTTTTTTCCATGATTCTTAATTGATAGACATGATTTTTGGCGTTATCACCATCGTGTGCCTCAGAAGAGGTAGCCGTTGTCTTTACATTCATAAAAGAGAATGAAAGGAGGTGGATTCGCAAAAGTGAGCAGAGTGAAAGATAAAGGTCTGGAACACAAATCAGATTTCACCACGTGTCATCTTGGCATGGAAAACAAATTGGCTCTCGAGCCTACAGAGGGAAAGTGACGTGCCTAAACAGGTGCAGTTGTTGATTTCCACTAGTGTTTTAATGCGTAGAGGCAAGAGCCAGTCGCGTAAATATGTGTCATGTTGTATGCTTCTTAGACCAGGACCTTAGGTGGACAGAGTTTTTCATTAGAAGGTATTTAAACTATGTTGTGAGGCTTTCTGTCTCCCCTCCCCCCCCCCCCCAAATAAAGTTCCTCCTTTGCGGCAAAATGGCATCGTCAGAATCTAAAGTCTTTTTTTTCTCTTCAAAATATTGCACCTGCCAGGAATGCAGTTCTGGTTTGTTATGTAAAAATGTGAAAAACACTGTTTCAATTGTGGAGTGGAGGCAGTTAGAGCACGTTCCAGTTACTCTTAAAAATTAAAATCACACTCTCACTACTTCCAAATTTTCTTCTCAGATTTCGATCTGATAATATATAAATATATTATTGACCGCCTTCTAATATTAAGAAACAGGTAATATATGGCCCTGGCTGGATGGGCTTCTGATTCCGAATACATTTTAAACTAGTATTTCTAGTATGTCGATAAATTTATCATGTATTTTCGACTGTTCAATGTAAGATACATTCATTTACAACGGATACAAACAACTCTGTAAAGGGTCTAAGCTAGATACTTTGAGGAGCTTAAGGTATATGATGATAAAATGATCACCCGTGTTGATGAATGTCTCAATTGAGCAATAGTCGGACATAAACGGTTAATAGTCGTGCACTCTCAGTTTCAGCCCATCAATATTCCTTTCCTAAAATGATGGGAGGAATCGTGCAGCATGTTTTAGCATGATGTAACTTTTGGCTTCTTCTAAAAACATCTGGGGGTTGGATTGTGTTGAAAGAGAAGTACCTCAGGTTAACCTGCACTCCAGTTGTCATTCACTCGAAGGAAATGATGTGATTTGCGGAATTTTCAAGTGTTTATCAGTTTTTTCATTCGTTAATGTATTCCAATTTGATATATATATATATTTATATATATATATATATGTATATATATATGTATATATATATATATATATATATATATATATATATATATATATATATATATATATATATATATATATATATATATATATATATATATATAGATGTATCTAGATGCCAATGGTTAGCGTAAAACTAATGTTCCGAACTAATCAGCAACTTCTTTGTCGTAGTCGCATTCCCAAATTAAGGTAACATTAATTTCATGGTTATATATTCTTTCTTCTTTTTCTTTGATGACACCCCAGACAGGAAGATATGACCAAAAATGCCAAGTACCCCAGATTTACAATAAAGCCAGTGAAGTATCGATGTACTAATTATCTCTAGCTTAGAATTATGACCCTTCTATGAACAAGATGTTACCCTGCCCCCTCCACCCCAAACACACATCTAAGAAGATAATGGGCATATTGCCCGTTCCCTGGCGCAAAAACCTGAACTGGTGAAGGGTTATAGACATGTTGAATATGAATGAACGGTTAAAGGCTACCCATATTGTTTTTTTCACGACAGCCGGGCAAAGCTTAGACTCCTGATCATCTAAAGGGAAAACAAGTATCTGAACAATATATGCAGAGTGCTTATATTCACCATAAAGATAGTTTGCTACATGATCATGCATACTAGATCACCAATAGTCATTTTGGAGTTACCATGTGCAAGGTCATGCTCTTGTTGATGTGACCTTTCCAGTTAAAACAATGGTCAAATCAATAACCCCAGATTGATAATGGCCATCGACCTAAAATTGGCTAGGCACTTGGTCAATAGATAAACTTATTGCTGTTTTGGGATCAGCTGGCTAAAGCTAAAAGTAACCTTTACAATAAAAGCATATCTGATCAATGAATCTACAGCAGTTCTACTTACTGTGCTTTTAATTTGTAGCATGGTTAAAAATAGGTTATGGACAATCCTGTATGAGTTCAAAACCACCTGCTGTCCGTCTGCAAGTTTACAGGGCCGGGGCATATGTCACAATTCTATCACATTTCCTTGTGCTTTGACATGGCACTATAATTCATATGTCTGAGGTCATACGTTTTCACCTATCATTTGTTCAAAATTTTGTGCGAGTTCGAAAATCAATGTCTTATTTCCCGCAGCAGATGAAAAGGTTTGTCAATATAACAATTTTGGAATTGATGTTGGTGCAAAAAAGACTAAAATACCGACAGTGCAAAACTTTCTCAGAGAACCAACATTTATTAAATAACTTCCATGGTGTCACATTGCCAAGAAAGAACACCCTAATGACTGGAAAGCATCATTTTGTTTTGTCTGTGAGTGCATATTGAAAAAAAAATATATATATATGTATATATATATATATATATATATATATATATATATATGTATATATATATATATATATATATATATATATATATATATATATATATATATATATATATATACATACATATATATATATATACATACATATATATATATATATATATATATATATATATATATATATATATATATATATATATATATATATATATATATATGAAAACCTACTGAAATCAGTGAAGAAATGGTGATTTGTCATCATAAACTGTTTTTTTTTCCAAATTTAATACATCATAAATTTACACAAAGGCAAGTCACGTTGTCATGGACAACTACATTTTCAGGCAGCAGATGTGTAACTCTTAACCTGCATAGAATTTCCAGCCAGTATACTCGTATACTCGTCTGAATTTCAGATCTGCCTGATGGACAAAAAACAAAACTTATTTTCATGTCAGGCTCTGTCATGGCGCAAAAAGTGCTTACGGTTATGCGTCTGCACAGATTTAATGACTTTGAAGTCCCACTTTTGCTTTGATTTAAGTGCCTCTGTATCTTAGAGTGACACAATTACTGATAGAAATGAACAAACTACATATAATTTGTGATTTCGCTTGCGAGACCTTTGAATTGTTTTCAATATAGTTGTGGTCTAGCACGTTACAGTAAAAGATGTAAATTTATGAATTGGCAATAGGGCAAGTGATAATATGAAAGTCGCTTGTCGCGAAGAGGATTTCACAGGGTCTGGACAATAGGATCATAGGAGTTTTCCACACCCTGCCAGTAAAGTTTTATTAAATCATACCTTTCACACACACGCACACTTTAGATATAGTTAATAACAAATGGTTCAAACTTGAGTGGATTATGCGTAGGAAGACATTATTAAGCCGACTTTAACCACAACTGTCTCTTGTTTCGGTGTCAGTGTTTGATGATTAGAAACGATAATGTAAATAAAACTCAAAAAGGCTACAGGGAAGTACCGTCAGCAGTTTTTTTATAGTAAGCTGCAAAAGCCTTTTTCGATTCCCTGTTGCACTACTATTGGTATTAAAACCTGCCTATTTTCATATAATTTCCTTTTATTTTTTTGTAAAAAGTCTGTGTTTATACAAATTTTTATTCATTTATTCATTCATTGCTCCGTCCTATTTAGTATAAAAGAATATCACAACTCCTGCCTTATCTCACATCATCTGCTTAGCAGAATGCGCACACAGTATGAACAAAGTTTTACTGTTTTTAAGAAAAGTAAATGCTGCTTTTTCATTTATACAAAAATGAAAAAAGCAAAATACAGAACATAAATGTTGTCTGGATTTTAAAAACATTGCATTGTCTTTTGTTTTGAAATATAATAATCTGTATTTAAGTGCTTGGAAATGAAAAAGCTAGTCAAACGGTTATGATATGATAATATCTTTTCAGCCTTATTAAACCTTTCCCGATTTGTAAGTAATACATGTACATATACTATGCATCGTAATTTTGTTTTACCTGCACAGAAGATATAAGAGCTATTTCAGGGGCTTAGTGGCCACGGATCTTGAGTAAAAGTAGCATATCTATTTCAAAAGTTTCTGCAGGTGGTGAAAAACTTAGATTGGTGCCAAATTATTCATCAATGAAAGGATAAAAGATCAGCTTTGTTTCAAGAATAGTGTATTGGTTGTTTGTTTTCAATTGAATATAATCTATCAATGGGTTGTTAAAGGCGAACGCTATTTTTTTCATTTCAGTTATGGGCCTCGTGCCAAAGGTTGCAAGTTCGAGTCTTCAACTTCAGTAAATCTAAAAAATAAATAGGTACAAAATAAAAAAAAAAAAAAACGAATTAAAAGCATTGCCAAAGTTACATTCGTTTCACACTTTCTATGTTCATTTCCATCGACGATTTTGCAAGTAAACAAACAAATCAGACAATTTTGTCACGGTTCAAATAGAACTTCACAATCACTTGTCATGTGGACAAGTAGAACTGTAAACAATTTTCGGGCTCAGTCAGGACTTGACATTTAGAATTTTTGTAACTTGCTCTGAAAGCAATTTCATCTACACTTCAGACAACTATAATGGATGAAAAGTCTATTGAGTCATATACTTGCTGAAGACAATATGACTTGCTGTAATGTCACTTGTCTGTGTACTCAACTTAAAAATAATGTTTTACCTTAATATCTGCAACATAGCAAATGAGTGAAGTGAAATTCGGAAGTTTATTATGATGGAGGTGGAGTATTTTAAAACAACACAAGCATTTGGCAAAGAGGTGTCCTCCAATTCAAATATGCATTTCATTTTAAGGATAAGATGAAAAAAAATGAAAGTATAGATCATCCATATCAGATAGCTCATACCAAGGGTAGAAGGACTCTATTAGATGCTAAAAATCCCAAATTACGAGAAGTTTAGCCTTGCTTTCAACGATTTAAAGTGAATTTTTCGCAAATTTTATGATATACAATTAGAGACACCACTCAATGTACGTTTCAGTCATTAGGGTGCTTTTTCCTGACAATATGACATCAATATCATGACAATTGAGTGATAAATGTGTTGATTCTACAGAAAATGTATGGATTGCAGGCATTCTTGTTTCATTGCGCCAACATAAAATCAAAGCACCCACAAGCAGTGCCAAATATGATTTTGATATTAGAATTAATAACGAAATTCAGAATAAAATGATAAATTGAAACCGTTTGACCTCATCATGTGATTGAATGTCTTGGGCTATGAGGCAATTATTTGCACCTACATGCATGTCAAATGGTAAAACATAGGCAATGAGTGATCCTTCTGGGTCATAGTTATTTATACAAAAACTGATAATTTATGGGCTTTCCATTCTCTTTGGTATTTGTATTATGAAACCTTACACATACACACACATACACACACACACACACACACACACACACACACACACACACACACAGATAAGAACAACCATGCATTGTATCTGGAGAAACTAGCCCATCGGGTTATGGATCTCACCCACAATGATAATAATAAACCATACTGCATGAATCCTAAAGCATTTTGGCCCAAGAATGTTTCATGAGAGCTTTATACTAATATATGGAGTTGCCTAAAATGCATGGGTTAGTGAAACGGGTCACCAGCTCAGGCATCAAAGACAGTGATTTCAATATACACGGAGCTCAGAGTTGAACTTAGATTAGCTAAACGTACTATGCTCAACACTTTTCAAGTTGAATATATGTCATTCTGCAGAATCATAATGGCGTTCCATACACAGACGGTAACGCTACACAAGGGAATGCAAAGGACGTCAGCCCACTAGTAGCATTTTCATTTAAACACGATTAATACACAAGGGATAAACGTAGCACCACTTAAGGAATAAGGTATGGCGTGGCATCATTGTTGCCAATATATCACGAAGGAGGCGGTGAGATCGAAGTCAGATCGCGAGCTGATAGGCGAGCGATCTGACGGAGTCTCACCGCCTACTGAGAGATAAATTGACAACAAAGAATGCCATGCCATACTTAATTCCTATTATAATATGGTTTCAAGTCGAAAATACCCCAATTTTGACGCAAAGAAAGGATTTACTTGCCTATTTTCACCCATTGTTATCGCTTTTGTTCATGCCGTTCCCGTTTGATTCCGTACTCTCTCCACTGCAAAATTTACCGTTTTGGAAATGAGCAAGGTCATATGGGGGGGGGGGGGGGGGGGAGCGTATGTATGAAGATTATACCGTTGTGAGTTACAGCCGTCCAAGTAGGACTAGGCTCAAAATATTGATCATAAAAAACAGAGACCGAGGTATGTCATAGTTGTGTCTTCGACCTACATTTTGCTATCATGCAGATGTAGTTTTTGTCATAATTGTGTCTCAGACCTACATTTGGCTATCTTGCAGATGTAGTTTTTGGATGCTTTTTGGAACATGAAAAACCTCACAGGGCACCACAAGACGAACGATATCTATCAAATGTGATTGGTTAAATTGGGTCATGTGACAAATCAATATATCACGGTTGAAAGTGAACGACGATGGCAAGCTGTTTGGGTTATTTTTACGGGACATAGGGTTTTTTTTTTTATTTGCAAGGGCTGTACCAATAATGACATTACTTAGCAGAGATCATTTTGGGTGTGCAGCCGGAGGAATTGGATGCTATGGCATGGGTAGGGTAGGCCTACTTAAAATTCGATGCCTAGTCGTACTACTCACTGACACTGGTGCAGGTCATCTGGAGGATCATTCACCAAGTGTGTCTATGAATGCACGTGTATCGACTTGTCATTGTACGTGTGAGGATCAGTGGGATAATAATTGTGGAGTAATGGAATCATAAGGTTTGGTGAGCTTGCTACATTTGGTTGTCGCAGTATTAGCGCCAAGTGCAGATAGGGAGTACGAATGCACATGAATTACCGCGCCATCTATTGTCGACTATGGTAACTACCATTGGAACGTGGAACCAAAAGTAATTCAAATATTGCATTTTCGTGAAAAATGTTTTGTGAACATCTGTTGTAATTGTTTTATTAAATGAACTCAGCAGCCGTACATTTCTATGGACTTGATTAACGACGTTGAAATAGAAATTCAGGGACTCATATGGGGTGGTAATTTAGTGGGGGTAAGCACAACAAAAAGATGGGTCATCGCGACATATCAGACGTTATATCACGGCAAATAAAGCATTAAATCACAGTAGCCTCGTTTTCACACTGTCTACTATATTATAATAACGTGCAATGGTTCGGATAAGCCTGTATGACTCTCCCATATCCGTGCAGGGCAGAATTCCAACAGTGGGTCAGCCGGCAGTTTAAAATAGCAAGAGCAATTCACTCACAACAGTTCAATAGCAACATTTTCTCTTTGTGGACATTTAGAATTGAAATACACTCATTTGTGTAAGGAGTAGGGCCACACCTCTCACATGGTAGCCATTGTATTTTTATACTGTAAGCAGCAGCATTTTTAAAATGGCAGCGTGAAAATATAAATTGCAATGACCTAGTGTATATAAACTTTGCTTATTGATTACACATCATCAGCCTTCTCAAATCAGTCATTTCCGTAATTTGACAGCTATGTGTATGGGGCAACCTTTTGTATAAGGACTATATGAGGCACTGGGCCCCTTGATCTTGGTCATTATGTATCAACAAGGACAGTTTCATTAGGTCCGCATTAGGTGAACAGGTGTGAACTGGTATTGTTATCATATACTATAACGCAGTGTTGAAGTGTAACAATTCTATTAGCTTTACGTATAAATTAATTATAAAATATTGTGCATAGAGCTCAGCTAATCTCTAATGAGAAAAAAGTTAAAAGGGAAACGCAAACCCCGATTAATTCTTTCTCAAACTGTATTCCAAAAATGGTTCCGTTTTATTATTGTAGAATAGGAACCAAAACATTTTGAAAAATACCAGATGTAAAGTATTTTTCCATGGGGAGATTAACAAATAAAGCAAAAGCTGTGTAGAGGATGATACGAAATATCCAAACCTTCCGAATAAGTTAAACTCCTCAATTCGATAGTGATCTCAGGGGTTTAAAATTTTGCTAAATACTTTCTGTAATCCTTAAAAAGAGCACCTCCTACCGTTCATTTCAGTTTGGGCAGGTTCAAATTAAGCAGGCAGTGCTGCAAACGTG
This sequence comes from Hermodice carunculata, assembly GCA_964020975.1. Classification (NCBI taxonomy): domain Eukaryota; kingdom Metazoa; phylum Annelida; class Polychaeta; order Eunicida; family Amphinomidae; genus Hermodice; species Hermodice carunculata. The sequence goes on along the minus strand of CAXHWN010000937.1, from coordinate 191,959 downwards.
CATGGTATAAGTTGAAGACTCCTCTACATGGATTATTGGATGGGCCAAAACCTACTTTAATGTTTCGAACAGAAACACTGCATAAAATTCGAGATTCTTCTGAAGAAAAAAAGAACCTAATTAACTGTCTCAAACTGTGATATATTTACTCAATCCTGTCCGTCGGGGCTTATGTCTCACACACTTTTTTATTCCCGCGATATTCACAGAAACCCAAACGGGTTAGCGTTCCATACTTGATACAATACTGTCATACACAAAAACTGAAGGCGTGGATTGTCAACGAGAACCAATTTTTTATTCCATTATTGGGAGCACAGATAACATTGCAGGTGCGGTACCTCTGACCACGAACGACATATAAATTCCTTTGAGCTTCCCATGATTCCCGTGCTTCCCATAAACTGGAAAAGCAAACCCGTATACACTTAATACATATTACGAGAAGTACTTTTTTCATGCATGAAACATTTTTTAACTTATTAATTCAGTTTATATTCGACGCATACTCAGAAATCTTTAATCTTTTACATATTAGCCCGCGTCAAGAATTTTCAAATCTCGCATATACAATATTTAACTTTTACTTCATATCATATCATAACCGTCTTTCAGTATAGATACAAAACCTGATTTACTCGCTACCATTAGACCATAGCTAAAATGTATCCATATACTGGTGCAACTTTACACATTTCTAGCGACGTGCATATAATTTTATCCATGCAAATTACACAACTGTTGCACAAATTTCATGATTCAACTGCGTGCGCTAAATACATTTTACGTGGCAATAATCTTCATGAAACCCGTTCAACAGACACAAGTGAATCTTGTGCAACGTGACGTGAATACAACTTCGACAAACAAATATTAATATTTATACCAAGACATGATGTCTAGTGATAATATGACTCAGTTTCAAATACACTTTCAATATCAATACACAGGTTTGAGTTCAAACCTGAAAGGTGCTTTAAAGTCATATAATAGATCTAAACATTTAACTGCGCCTAGATGAAATGTATTCAACTTTAAAATCTCAATTCTGAAAACTTTACATCTCGGGCGTGGCAAGCAGATATAACGACATATGCGCAGAATACTTTTAATTAGCGCAAAAACTTAATATCAAAATACTTACGGAAATTTTAAGGCCTGACAATCCGCCTGTATGTCAGAAATATATTGCAACGTGTCACAATGAACGACCGGCTGTAAAACGATAATTAACAGCGATATTTATCCAAAATAGAATAAAAATACACGATTAAAGACAAAACCGACAAAACACGAGGTAATACGTACGCACAAAGCTCCCAGACACGCGACCATCAGATATATGCTATAACTGCCCATGGAAAACGTGGAGACGGCAAGGCAAAACGCAGTGTCAAGTTCCACTTCAAACGAGTATCTGACCGAACCTGCTCGACGGCTTTCTTTATAAATGTCGCATATAAGGCTAGTTCATATTTAGAAGACAAAGAAATGGGAAACTCGACTTTTAAGTTTAGGGGAGACGCGAAAGAAAAAAGGGTAAGTAGACTCGTTGACGCAAGATGGCAGCACACGGAGACGTTCCAGTTGCACGGTCACAAATACAAGAAGGGGCCAAATAGAAAAAAGCTATCAACTATAGTTTTAAATTCAATCACCGCGCAGTGCAATTGACAAATACTACTAGTAATCCAAAAGACACATTTTCCCTCAATACAATAAGCCGAAGGCAGGTTTATAACCGGCATTCATTTTTATACAATGAGTAAGCCTCGTTATATTTTCCTCTCTCACATAATAAGGATAAACTTAGTCAATTTTATGAGTATTTAACAGAACCTTTTAAAGTATTAGAAAGTAATTTTTGATACAATCCCTTTTCCGTTATTCCTGAGACTTTTTGACAAAGAAATTGAATATATAGAACATCAGACATGCAGTGAATGGCGTATGACACCGGAGCAGAAGTCCTTGCCAACTGATTTTGAAGCCTAGTATAGCAAGCTCACTTGTTAAGGTGGAAAAATAGCGGCAAGACTTGTGCATTTATGGTATGCAGAAACGTTGAACAGCTTCCAAAGGGGTCAAAATACACTGAAATGCACTGTTACCATCGTTTAGAAGTGCCAATACAGACAGGGATGCAAACCGGGATATGGTGTACCTTCCTGTATGTTGGAAAGCCTTTTAGTATCAATGGATGTGTGTGTGTGTGTGTGTGTGTGTGTGTGTGTGTGTGTGTGTGTGTGTGCGCACAAACACTTGGTAGGAAACGCGAAGATCTGTTAAATGAAAACCTTAGCACGTCTTGCATATACTCAGAAGAATATTCAGGACATGTAGTGAAAGTTTTAAATATAACTTACCCGTTCAGCTCAACATTTGGAACATATATAAATATACATATGTATATATATATATATATATATATATATATATATATATATATATATATATATATATATATATATATATATATATACATATATATATATATGTATACATACATATAGACATATATACATACATATAGACATATATACATACATATAGACATATATACATATACATATATATATATATACATATATATATATATATATATATATATATATTTATATATATATATCTGTGTGTGCATATTTGTGTGTATGTATGTTTGTTTAGGCATGCCAATAGTATACACCTGACCTTTGGTGAGTCGTTTGATGCGATCTAAGAATCTAGACATTGTTCTAGAGCATTGAACAACTCAACCAATGATAGGCTGTGCATGCATGAAGTAACGCGCTTTGCTAAAAGGCAACAAGAATTATTAAAAACAGTAGTATCGCAAGAGTAAGGTCATGTAGCACACCTAACCCGTCAAGATAAGATATGAACAGAACAACAGGCAGCTTATCCACACTTTAAAGCATTTACAATATCAACGAGGGTGACTTGCGTGTTAAAGAAGGGATTGCAATAATTAAGGTGACTTTGAAGTAGATAGGGAACGTGCACTTTTATTTGACACAATTGTGCCAGGCCAGATTAGGTTTTATGCTCAGACACTTTTAAGCCACTAGCTACTCACTTCCTCGAACGTGCTTGATTCCGATTACGTTGTTTCAATATCCAGCTTGTCACAGAATTCTGACTGTCATTAACAGGACACAGATTATACTGGGTTTGGTAACTTCCACACAGGAAAGGCTCAAAGTGAAGTGTTTATATACGCACATTTAGAAATCATCCATTAAACAGAAAGATATAGTCCAAAGATTTCGAATTTAAATCCAAAGCAAATTAATTTCCCATTGCTTACTTTTGAATAATCATTGGATTTCTTGTATGCATACAAAATGGCACATGAATTTCCAAAGTTAGTCTAAACGTCCCCTGCAAATTTGGAGATATGTTAAATATGTTACGCTGACCAGCCCATTATACACACCTCCAAATCGAAGAGGATCTGCAAAACTATTTTGCAAGAAAACACGATACATGCTGTACATAGTGGTATTGGTTTAGTACTGTGCTATATCACAACTTTATAAATACACTATACTAATTACTTTGGCACTTCCAAAACATCAGGATATGAAACTTATGAGTAACCAAAAAGAAAGGTATTGTAACAAAAACTACATGGCTTTTTTGAAAAATTAAAATACACTATTTACATAAGAAATCCCAGCACAACCGGTTAAAAATTTTGCGGTGCAGGGCTATCCACATATGTTATTATGATGCAAGTTTCGAAAGGCAGAAGACTCACCGCATTTTGACAATATTATGCAAAACTGATAGAAACCCACTCATGGGTCATCCGAACAAAGTCTCAATTGCATCTGTTTTACGTATTTGGAGACATTTATGTGTAGATACATGTATACAAGTATCTTTATATTTACCTTGCCAACATATACTCTCAACTATCTGTACCAAATTTAAAAAAATCCTTATTAAACGACAGTGTTTCTACCTGTGAACAACTTACGTCAAAAAACAGAATCCATTTTTTTCCAAGATGTGAGAATTAAAAAAAACAAAAACAAACCCCCCCCAAAAAAACAAACAAACAAACAAAAAAAAAAAAACAAAAAACAAAAACAAACTAAAAAAAAAAAAGAAAAAAAAAAAAACCCCAAAAGAAATGATACAAATTCCTAAAAAATCGCAGCTTCAGCCTGAAAATGAATGAATGGTTAAATGGTGATCTAGTTGTATTGAAGCATATTACCACTACAGAAAATTGCTACTACGAAACTTTTTTCGCTGTAACTTAAAAACGAATCGTTATAACCAAACCCTTTCTGGTTACAACTGACAGATTTGTCCATATACGTCAAAACGTTTCGTTATCAGTAAAACAATTTGCGTTGCAACTAAAAATTTTCTCGTTATTATTAAAAAACTTTTCGTCATAACTAAAACTATTTCGTTAATAAGAGAAATAATTTTCCCATTATAACCAAAAGTATTCTGGTTGTAACAAAGTACTTTTCGCTATAACCAAGGGAAGAAATAAAACAATCATTATAACAAGTGTTTTATCGTTATAGTATTTATCTCTTGTTGTCCAGAACCACTTCCTATTAGTCATCACCCTACCTTGCACTGTAAACTCTTTATTATCCATGAGGTTACATGTCACTATCTAACCTTTATACATATGGAAGTAGTATTGCCCATATTTCACGCGCTGTTCTGAAGAATTATGACATAGGCTGTATTAGCCCAAATGAATAAAAGGGTCTTAAGCGGCTAACTACTCAGACTATGTTTTGGAGCCTGTACCCGTACATGTCTCTCTGGGTAGCGGCTACTAATTGTCAAAGCTAAATATTCAACAAAGACAACCCACATCATAATGAATAAATATTACAACTAAACCCCTTTTAGGAACACCTGGATTCAATGTACAATGTTATAACTGAAAAAAAGCTTCGTAGCAACACAAAAACACACACACAAAAATAAAATAAAAGGAAAGAAAAGAAAAAAAGGAAACAAAAAAAAGTTTCGTTATATCCAAAAGTTTTCTCGTTATAACCAAATTTTTTTTCTACACACGGAGACCAAGTGATTTTTATGGAAGGAACTTACCTTTCTTTACCAGTGCTTAATATAGTCTTTTTGTTGTACACCATGCGAACTTGAAGCCTAGCTATGTCGTTAAGAATCAGAAACTTTTGCTTTGATATACACGGACAAGGGCCTGTCAATTTTAATCCAGGCCTAGGTGTTTTAGTAGTTCAAAGCGGAAAAATGGCATAACCCATAATCTCTGCAGCAGATTCTTTTTCTAATGCCTTGACGGCCTCAAGCATATGTGGACCACAGGTCCTATCGGGAAATAGGCAAAATAAAGACTTAACTAGTGAAGACGATAGGGCATCCCTGACAGAAAATATTAGCTTCAACTTTTAAACCAATTGATGAAAAATTGATTTCTTTTACCTATTAAAATGCTGACAAAACCATCACACATATTGTAGATAACAAGGACCAGGCCTAGTGCATGTTTGCATGGGTCCAAGGGTTTCATCGCAATAAAAAAAATAATAAGAAAAAGCAAAATTAATTAAAATAAACACCACACACACACACACACACACACACACATATGCACATAAAAAAAGGAAAACAAAAACAAAAAAACAAACAACAACAACAAAAAAAAAAAAACATACGGAACTTAGACACACAATCGCTTCTCTTGTGAAGGATAGTTATAGCTTACTATATTTAAAATGGAAATTTAATAGCATTATCAACCGTAGTGGTCCATTTGTTACCAGGATCTACTTTTATGTCCTTTTATGGCTACAAATCCTATGTATATATGTACATGGAAACAGTAAAGAATATCTGTCTATCTATCTATCTATCTATCTATCTATCTATCTATCTATCTATCTATCTATCTATCTATCTATCTGTCTATCTGTCTGTCTGTCTGTCTGTCTGTCTGTCTGTCTGTCTGTCTGTCTGTCTGTCTGTCTGTCACACACACACACACACATATGCACATAAAAAAGGAAAACAAAAACAAAAAACAAAAAACAAAAAAACCATACCTATCTATCTGTCTGTCTGTCTGTCTGTCTATCTATCTATCTATTTATCTAGCTATCTATCTACCTATCTATCCATCCATCCATCCATCCATCTATCTATCTATCTATCTATCTATCTATCTATCTATCTATCTATCTATCTATCTATCTATCTATCTATTTATTGCATCCAAAGGCAGAGCTGACTAAGGCATCAGCTGAGCTCTAATGCATGAAACAAGAGAACGGGGGGGGGGGGGGGGAGAGGGGAACCCATCTTGAACTGACATTTTGATCGTGGACTTGTGTAATATTCTGGCACAGGTACAGACGATGGACGACATACATTCCACCCAAAATATGTCCCAAGCTGGGCGGAAGTGAGCCAAGCATAGCTTTAAGCTGATAATATATTGAAATGAGATGTACCCTTTATGTACATTTGTGACATCGTTTGTCAAGGTCCAGACAAGGTACATCCCTGGCAAATTTGCAGCAGATTTGGTGTCTCAATTTGGACAAAATGACATGCAAATACATCTGAACGAGTAGTCCAATATTAAATTAACACGCTAAGATTGACTGGAGGCGATCTTTATTTATTTTTTAAAAATCCATCACAGTACTTCAACATAGTGACCAACCTTCAAAGAGATCGAGTCGAGATATATTTCCACAAAAATTGCGACAAAACCATTTTGTTAGGGAGAAGAAGTCACAATATTTGTCCGTCCACCCGACACTCGCATCCACAACAAAAATATGGCAAGTGTAGGTGTGCCCGGAACCGTCATTGGGCAAGTTAGGAATAATTAACCCTGGGGCTTGGGAAAATAATATTATGTCACAAAAATTAACCTTTCCAAATTACAAATAATTCAAACGATCACCAGACCATTAGATGCGGATGAGACGTGGTAGAGACCAGTTGAAATATCCTCACTACGTATTAAGACAATCTGCTCAGTGGCTAGGAAGAGGTAAATTTGTGAACTGAGAGATGAAGCACCATCGTATAGTTACAGCCAACTGATTTACCAGTCGTTCTGTAATTTTATAACAGACAATAACAGGGACAAAATATGGTGAGCAAAATGTAGTAACAGAACGTGCTAAAAATTAAACAGAGCTCCAGATGACCACTCCCCGGGGCCACAAAACAATCCAGTCATTGAAATTTGTTGTGTATGTCACAAATCGTCCAAATTTGCAGGCCACCAGGTCGCCTGTAAGGTTCCTTCAGGTCTGAAATCTCTATGTACCCACCTGAAACCAAGTTGTTTTTTCAATGGGACCAGTAACTATGCATAACGCTGAACTAATGCCCTCTAACACAACCTTTAAATGAGCTGAATATCTGACATACAAATAGAGCTGACCTGTAACGTCACTGCACAAGCCAGGTTGGTGGTCATCCCTCGCCAGTGTTGTAGTACGCATAACAGACACAATGTACTATTCAAACAAGTCTAAAAGCCATACATGTTAGTAATTTATAGTACCTTTGTGTATATTTTACTGGTTTATTGGTGGATCCTGACCTTATATTAGTTTTATTATATCAAAGTTCATGCTGAAATGAACATTCACACTTTGAGACATTCAATTATAGAAATCAAATTCCGAGCAAATGTCTGTGTGGTTAAGTGATATTGCAAAAGAGCCCACCCTCCTCCTCAACAATAAAAGCACTTGATTTTCATATTAACACAGGATACCTGATGAGGCACATAATACACCAGAATGGTAAAAGCTGAGTATAGAACATACGAGTTGGCCTCTGACAATAGTTTATTCTCTGCTCTTGCATATATAACACTGAATTGCTGTATTGGGCTGTAAATGAGCCTCTTTGTTCATACTGATCCGTGACATATGTATTGATAACTATATATTTTAAAAATATTTGTTTGTACACTTTTTGATTATTGTTTTAAAGTGTACCTTTTGCATAATAAATGATATATATATATACATATACATATATATATATATAAACATATATATATATATATATATATATATATATATATATATATATATATATATATATATATATATATCATTTCAATAAATGATATATATAGGTAAAATGTCTTGTGTGCTCAGATAGCTTCCCGGCAACTTACTCTCAGCAAAGAATCCATGCGTCAACATATTTCAAACCAGCCTCCATTGTTAAAGTGGTGGCATATATGCAAAAAGGGATTCAATAAGGGTCATGTTCCTGTTCGTACTCTCAAACCTATCTGTATTCTGCCCAATATGGAAATATGATAACATTACTAGTTATTGCATTTCAAAAGGAGAGGATGACTTATATGGAACCATAAAGACATTTGACATATGATAGTTATAATGTCATACTGTACAAGTAAAATTCTATGGTCAGTTTTTAATAGAGAAGCAAGTTAATCCAGGTTTATTTTGGATAATTTTTCGCTCATTTTATGCATAGCTCCACAGATTAAATGTATTAAGCTAATTTAATTATTTGCCACCAGATTGAATGAAAACACAGTTGACGAAAAAACAACGGAACACCATCGACAAAATCCAGTCCCAGTCGAAAGTTTCGAGATGTTGAAAGCCTATCAACATTATAAATTACTCATTGATAATCTAAAGAGCATTAGTTGTGATATTGAGAACCTAGACATAACGGCTATTGTGAAAAATAGGAGACAAGTTTTCAATAATGCTAGAGAAACTGCGCCGAAAATGTGAACAAACAAGAGCCGTCCATTATGATGATCAAAACCTTTCAGTCACCATAAAAGCAACGTCAAACCAAGAAGTCCAAAGTAGACCTACCAATAACTTTACGGTATTCGACATGTCGGTGAACGAATATGAGATGCACAATAAAGGAAAACATCTCTCTCCTGACTTGAGACAGGTACAGACAATAGTTAATATCACTTTAAATCGATTTAATGTTAGCATCTCTCAACTAGGAAACTATCTTGCCATATGCACTCATTGTTTTCCATTTTTTCCCAGCTACAATTGCTAGGTACACATATTAACCACAGTATTTATATAACATCTAAAACCCAATTGATATCGACATTATAAATTTTCAATTTTTCTCAGAAACTACAAAAATGATCATTTCGATTATCTTTCTCAAATGTCCCTGTTTTACAATTTTTGAAATAAAAGTATATGGCGAGAGCCATAGTTGCCCAAATTGGTACATGCACTAGCAAATGCAATTTACCGCTACACACTGACACCATAATATGGCCCAACAGGGTTTATTAAAATTTTTGGATAAGTCACTAAGTTCAATTGTAAGTTACCATGGTTATAAAATAATTTAAACTTTAATTCACTATTATCATTGAACAGCATTACATCTAGAAATGGATATTGCATGTCATGTTCTATTCATGTTCTTTTCTTGGTTTTAATTCCAAACCATCAAGGTATGTTTGCGAAATGTATTCTAAAAAGTGTTTTTGATTAATGCAATATTTCTAAATGTCAATTGAAAACATTAAATAACATTAAATTATTTCTCTTTTAAACATAAATTGTTGAAAGGAAATTAGAGACCCATTAGAATCCCAATTGGCTGTCTGGAGATGAAAAGTAAAATTTACATATATGTTATCAAGCAAAAGGTTCAACAACTCAACAAACTGATCATGTCGCAACTCAGACTGGCCATTCTTGACATTATTACTAAATTATACATATAAAACTCAATCAACTTGCACCATTTATAAATTAGAAGAACTATTTTGTTCGCATATTGAACGTGAATGCTTGTTTGAATCTAGCCCTTAATTTTTCTTGGGATATTTACCTTAATATATGTAAAGCCATACAAGTTTTTGATTTTTTGTAGGCATGTAAAGACACAAATTCCTTGATTTCGGTTGTGCAGAATGCATAGATGAACATCAGTCACTGCTTAACGATATTGTATGGTCGAATGATAAAGGCAGATTTACCGGCAAATCCAAAGGCAAAAGAGAGCAGAAAGCAATTATGTCACCAAGAACTACCAATTGCAGAAAGCAATTGGTAGGTCTTGGTGACATAATTTTCAAAACAAATAAGCCTAAGAGCCAAGCATACATTTAAGCATACCCTGTAATGGAATATATACAGAACCTCTTATTTTTGTGAGGTGATCAAAACTTTATTGTTTGTGTCAGTTTTCCTGTCCAAATATTTGGATGCTTTTCCCATAATACTTCACACAGAGTAGGCAGGGAGCTGGCTCCTGTGACGCTCCCAAAATATAATTCAATACATGTGCTAGTGGCGCTTAAGGCAATTCACATGCGTAATTAACTCATTCCATACCAGTTCCTGCTTTTCCGTATATTTACCTAAATTTAAGACGACACGTGCATATCTAAATTCTTCTTGAAAAGAGCTATCGTTCAAGTACCAACATGCCTGTAGTGTTTAGTCAGTGCGTCTGGCACTGACAAAGGCCTGTCACCATACTATGGAATGGGTTAATCACATATGACACTGCATTTGCCAAAACCAGAAGCTTACATCAAATGGTCATGTAATATATAAATATCACTGACCTGCATACATGACTTTGTGACCTAGTCTAACGAAGATGTCCATATTACAACCGATTAATAATGTGTGAAAAAAGCAAAAGGACCCGAATGCTACAGGCCACACAAATAATAAATTGATATTAGTGTTACTCAGATACTTGTGTTGTGATAGATTTGTTTATTTTTTTTGGTTTGTCCTTGTTCCGGTACTTTGTGAAATGAAACAAAAAAATCACACACAGAGTGTCTATAACCTAAAGATGAATAATTTACAGATACATTTCTGTGAGCAACTGTGTGACCCAACGACCAATTTCTACCACCGTGGAAAACAATTGATGTAGACTGAGCTTGCTTTACGATCCATTTAAAAAAATGGGGTCTCTACCGCCCTGACAACTTTGGAAACGAACTGCTCAATCGTATTGAAGAAAACTGGAAAACCTACATGTTCACATTTATTCTCATGGTCACCATGGTAACTTCTACTCAGCAATTTGTGGAAAGGATACGTTGGTATCAGAATGGTAACGGGCACATATAGTTTCCTGCAAAGTATGGAACATTGATTTCTAATAATTATAAACTTGAAATGAAATGCCATCCTGGGATTATTGGTACACCTGTGCATGACCTATCTATTGGGAATCAAAGTCACACATGGGTGGTCAGTTCATTGTCCTCATTATGCATTAATACATAGAGTGGGGTAAGGTCAGCCTTGTGAATCTACCACCAAGGCAGGATTGACGAAAGTCAAGTCAGAATGGCAGCGCGGGGGGGGGGGGGGTCCTCTCAGTTTCAAAGTAACAATCTAGCAACAGTGTTTCGAGGGAGTATTTGACATGTTTACATATACTCAAAATAAAATTATTGACTGTTTTGCAAATTTGGCTGAAGTTTGTTTCAGATATTGCATACATTTTGAGGACAGTATATGTACCGTTTGGCAGGAACGATGCATGAACCGAATTAACTGACGTGTGAAGGCTATTACATATAATAACATATCGTGGACATAATGCCAGACGCTTTCAGCAGCAGCACCGCACGGACAGGCTGGTGACGCTTTGATGCCTTTTTGGAACAGATTATCATTGAATTGGCTGCAACCCATGCGCAATCTGGAGTGAAAAATAGATATGTACCTTGTACCTACATAAAAAAGTTCGGGATATTTCAGCGGTAATTTCTTCGGGCAAAAATTCTCATTTTAAACTGATTCAAAGTCCGTAAATTATGCACGTCGAGTGGCAGAAGATTCCACAAGTTAATGGCAGAAGGAAATAAGGATTTATCAAACTACATTTATCTTGAATGGAACAAAAGCACCTCAAACCGCCTGTCAATATCAGGCCACCGCCTGGTGTTATAAGTGAGATTTTCGTTTGGTGCTGGGACGTTAGGGAAAGAAGCATACAAATAATTTGGAGTTAGCCTGTGGATAATTTTTATAGCATTATTCTTGATACGTTGGAAATGGGGAGTGCACGGCAACTTCACCTTATGGCCAACCTTCCTGTCTCTCTGACTGTGAACACGTCTCCCAAGTTTTCGTTCTGCCTGAGCAATACTTTTGGAGGAAAAGTTCCTATGAATTCTAAATAGTAACAGTGCACTTAAGAAGCAATATTTTCCAGATGAAATATAATCTTACCATATACATTTATGCATGGTCACCATTACAGGCTATATTCAAGAAATTCCAAGCTAAATACCTGGGATATCCTTACCAAATAAGCAAACTTCATAAGACTAGCCATTCAAACTAAATACCAATACCTACATGCTTTCATAATGAGAAATGTCAAAATACTATGAAAGCTGTGGAAAAAAACATAGTTAGAAGTATAAAATCCACAGCAAACATGTGGACGAAAATTAAGATTTCAGGGTACCAGAGAATCATTCCATGCAAATTCAAAGCACTTGGACAAATAGTTTCAGCAGACAGAAATTTTCAAAGATTTGCCCCCCCCCCAAAAAAAAGAGTAATTGGGCATAAAAAATATAAATAAATAACTACAACAATGACCGTTTTGGGAACACTCAACAGAAACCCATCCATGACACACCCCACCAAGTTTGAAGTGAATCTATCTGACACACTTTTAGAAGTGAAAATGGGAAATTTCATTGCAATTCTAATTGCCTTACGCAGAAAAACTAGGGGTGGATGCCATAACTGATAAGTTTCCAAACCGAAATAAAAAAAGCAGATAACTAAGTAACTGACTGACTGACTGACTGACTGACTGACTGACTGACTGACTGACTGACTGACTGACTGACTGACTGACTGACTGACTGACTTACTAAGTAACTTACTAACTAACTAACTAACTAACTAGCTCACTGGAGAGTTTCCTAGCAAGCTAACTAACAAACTAAGCAACACCACTTAGTCAACAGATTTGTTTGATCCTTCCACAAGGTACACTTCACCTACATTTCAGCCCATCCTGAGTGACGGCTTAGCAAAGAAGTCATTAATAACAAAAGCACACAAAATTTGACAAAACAGAAATTATCGCAATCTGTTGAACAAATTAAGGTACATGGGGTCCACAGTAGTGGTTTGTGAAGTAAATGGCTATTCTGCATAGAACTACAGCCCCGCACATTGATGAGAATGACATTACTGGCTAATGTCGACAGAGATTTGACGGAGTACCCGATTAAGCATTCTATTTTTTCGATGCTCATGGCGAATCTCTGGTCCAGCAATAGTTTTAATCACTGTGTCAACAATCAAGATGAGTGGTAGTTGTTACTCTGCATACTGTTCGAAAGGCATTTAACAGGATCCCCATGTTTTACAAAGTCAAAGTTTCTGAGCTGCTAAAATACCACAGAAATATAAATTGTCTACCCGTCGATTTACAGCCTAAATAGCTTTTCAGCATGCATTCAATGTTCCAATTTGAGTATAGTGGGTACATAGAGAATTATACATGGCTGACAGTGAGTTACTTTTCCTAACAGGTATCGAGTAATGTTTCCCATCAACAACGACCCTGAGTGAGAGGTAAGGAGTAACTCACTCCCCACCCATGAAATTTTGTTTACTCTATGTGGAAGTTGATATTCATCGGAAAACAAAACAAAACAAAACAAAAAAAAAAAAAACAAAAAAAAACAAAAGAAAAAAAAAACAAAAAAACAAAAAAAAAAAAAAACAAAACAAACAAAAAAAAAGTAAAACAAACAAACAAAAAAACCCCAACTGGGCCTGCTTTTAGTGCCAACTTGGCATGCCGTGTTTATTTCCGTTCGTCGCAGGTATTCAACATTACATGTGACATATAGTCAAACATATGTCGTGTACATCAAAATTTGTCTATGTGTAAATGCACTACATCAGTGATGCAAGCGCGTCACAATAGACCTTTTCAATACGTTAGAGGGCGTTGCGAACGTTTAGTACATTTTGTCACTGGTGGTGGCTCTGCCTGTAATCGGGGTGTTCTGGTCGCCATTGGGCACTTGTTTAGAAATGGAGGCAAATGCAAGAGAAAGCGGAGCAGAAGTTGAAAGGGAGAATTCAGATTATATGTGTCTGCACCATACATGCATAATCACTTTTAAATCACAGCATAAGAAACATTTTTGGGTCGACTACAATGCGGTTAGTGCTATATTCAAACATCACGCCAGCCTAGCTGGCGAGAAGCAGCCACACACAAACATGGTATCTTCAGCAAGTACTTACAGAGCACAGAACTGTGCCGATTGAGGCCCCTGTTGCATTGAAAATAAACTAAACAGGAGGTCACTTCCTATCACATAACTCTTCTTGTAAATACTTTTGATAAAATGAGTACAGGAAGGGTTCTGTCCCGAAAATACACAGGACACAATCTTCGATGAGCAAGCCGTTCAGGTTTTTCAAAATGGCGGCCGAAGCCACGCGATTGAACATCCCACCAAGAACTCCACAAGACTGCTCTCAATTACACATGTGGTTTTACGTTATTAGTGCGGCAATACATATTTGAGACTTCACTCGAATGAATATGGGCGAAATATATCTATCAACCTTTTAAATGCAACATTAATCTGCGTCAACATGCACAGCTAGTGAAGCCGATTCAGGGTACAGCAAAGCCACGAGCCTGGCCAAAATACCACCGAGAAACACCGATGAACACAAATAAAACTGATCCATGCCTAGGATAATAAAAGTGGTGCAAAAAATTGGTTGTTTACTGCGATCATTCTGGCAATTTGGCACACATCAGTGGTCTCGCTTCCCCAATATTGGCGTATGGCACTGACCGTCTGAAGCAGAGGTGTTACACCCCGATTTTCCCAATCCGCGAAGCACTGTTGAAAACGACGCCAGCGCCATCTTTCGTACTGCAAAGGTCTATTGAGTTGTAACAATGTTTAAGTCATGTGATCTACAGTGAGTTGTTATTTTTAAATTTCAGTCGGAGAAATAATAGTTTGCTTTCAAACATAGAAGAAAAAGCCTTCTTCCTCGTGTCAAGTGCCATTCATTGTAAGTTCAAGGCTGCGGGTAAAGACGCTTGTCCTGCAAGTGAAAGCAATTGTAAGAAAAGGACTGTTTGTCACATATTGCTGTGGGTGTTACCTTTGAATATTAAATATGAGTCAGTCTAATGGTGGTACAACAGACAGAAAACTTTGTTTTTCCAATCATTCTTTTTAATGGCGCCAATTGAATATGTACCGTCCTGCTATGTCATCATTGAGGTACTGATCAGTTTTGTATGCTTTGTACTTGGAGCGATATTATTTTGCTAAGAGATTTTAGCCAGTTGCTGAGGGAATTCTTTCACAGAATCTCGGACATCATGCCGAGAATTTCCCAGGATTTCTTGCTTGTGCAAATGGAGACTCTGTTCAAAGGTAAGTAGAAAATGTGTTGACAGAACATGTCAGCATGACAACATGCATATCAACATCTCACACTTTGTGTCACCACAATTTGACCATCTTGCACAAGGACAAGTAACAAAATGTTCTCCATAACTGCAGAACTTTTTGCATTATCCCCAACGCAGCTGTGTTTCATTTAAGTGTTTGAAATTTTGCAAAACAAATCAAAAATTAAAAAAAAACAAATAAAAAAGGAAAAACAAAACAAAAACAGAAAAAAAAAAATAAAAACAAAACAAAAAAAAAAAAAAAAACAAAAAACAAAAAAAAAAAAACAAAAAAACAAACAAACAAACAAACCCAAAATGAATAATTATAAATAAATAAATAAATAAATAAATAAATAAATAAATAAATAAATAAATAAATATGATCAAAAGTGTCGATCACATAAATAGATCATGGAAAGTTTCCCGATGTATATTTGTGTTTTGTCTTTTAATATGTGGCATCATTAAAAAAACCGACTAAATGAGCTAAGGTTATGATTAACTGTACAACCCATTCTCATAGATAATGACCAACTTACGACAGAGGTTTCAATAGCTACTGTATGGCATATACCCACAATAATTAGTATGGCATTATAAAAGATACCAGTTTAGACAGCATGTCTCAATAATAACCAAGTGATTCAACGATGGTATTGAATTCAGCAAAATACGTATAAATTTAAAAATCTATAGAGCATATACACACCAAGGACTTATTTCGAACACAGGCTTCAAACAATAGTGACGCTTCGAACCAGGTTGCACTGTAACGACTAACTTACGACAGAGGTTTCAATAACTACTGTATAGCTTAGTATTAAGAAGCATAGTCTCATCCCCATTAGAATACCATAAAAAGATACCAGTTTAGACAGCATGTCTCAATAATAACCAAGTGATTCAATGATACTGTTGAATTTAGCAAAAGTGACTCAATGATACTGTTGAATTTAGCAGAATACGTATGAAGTTAAAAATCTACAGAGCATATACACACCAAGGCCTGATTTCGAACACAAGCTTCAAACAATAGTGACGCTTGGAACCAGGTTGCACTGTAATCTCTTTGTGTCACAACAGTATGGTCGACTCTCAGAACAATTGCAAAAAATTAACGGAGGTTAATATTTATTCGGACAACAAAGTTTAATTTGCAAAAGTAAGTTTTTCAATGAAATATCTCTTCGTTTCTATTCTGAGAGGCAAGGCGAATAAATATCTGCAATGACACAGTAAGGTGACTAAAGCAGTTTTTGGACTCATTTGCAAATCATGAAACTTGTTGATGTAGCACAATAAATATGCTTTATAATTGTATTATCTTATCTTTTGTATGTAAATTAAATGAATAAATAAAGTTTTAAAGATGATCAAAAGTCAAGATCACAAAATGGTACATCCAAAGTTTCCCGAGGTATATTTGTGTTTTTTTTCTTTCAATATGTGGCATAATTAAAAACAAACCCGCCAAAATGAGCCAAGGTTTTGATTAACTGTACAAGTTCCATTAACTCATATGATGAATGGATGACCTCACTTGAACCATTAAGGTCATCTATTTGTCATGCTAGTTTAATTTCTGAGCATAACATACTGCTTTTGGTCGTGAAGACACAGCGTCAATCAAAAGTGAATTAGACATGTATTGGTAGAATAGCTTTCATGGTTGACCGCTGCTAATGCTTTGTACAATATTGAATTTGGGGTAAAACACTTCATGAGCAACGTTTCTTCAAAAAATATTTTCAGAATATGTTTCATGGTTCACCGCAGCTAATACGTTGTACAATATTAAATTAGTGGTCAAAATATTTCAGGAACGTTTATTCTACAAATATGATGTCTACTTCGCTTTTGTTTACCATTGTGTTTTGACGACGCGATGCAGTAATGGCATGTTCATGTGCCACATGGTAATGGGGTTGCTGTCAGCGAGGCGTAGGGTCTGTAATGTAATTAAATTTCTACTTGAAATGTTCTTTTGAATTACTCTAACCAAATATATATTAAAATTTTTTGCAGGTACAAACTCACAAATCCCTGACATTGTTTTACACAGCACAACGAACATGATTGTGTTTCATTCATGGATGGCTTCTAACAGTGTTGGAAAAGATCAGGATCATATATTATGTGCTCTGAGTCGACTTCCCGGACACAAACAACACACCACTGCCAGTCACACGCATAGGGCAACATGGAAGTAGGTTTAAGGTGAACTGACCACCATCGTGGGGCCTACTCTCACGGACTGATTTGGGACATATTCGGCATTTCCCTACCTTTGTGTATTTGCCTGTGACTCCAAATTACTGTTGCTATAAAGTTTAAACAGCGGGATAATTTGTTTTGCATGCGGCAATATAACAAACCTTCTAATTTTGTGTGTTACGTCCGTAAATTACGAAAGATTCACACAAGTTCACGTGGCAACATCATGGAGGACACATTGCAACACGACCCATGATTGACTCATTTTCGCATGTGACTCACTAATCGGGTGATGTGTTGCTTGTCATACCATGTAGCGGCGCAGCTCAGGAGTTTGTGTTCAAATGTAAAAAAGATAGTGAGGATGCGGGCATTCGATTTTTAAAAAAAAAAAATTATTTGAAATATTATTTTTTCCTTGGGTGGGGGTGGGTGGGGTGTGGTGAATTTGAATTAAGAACACCTTTAATTGCGAGGAACTTGCCAATACTACATACGCAAATTGACTACGATGTACCGATAGCATTCATGGTATAGGGTAGCATTCATGGTATAGGTATGCAAACGATGTCCCCTCATTAGAGGCAAAGATAGAGAGGTTCCCAAAATGAATGCAACCATTAATCTTTCTGAAAGTTTACTTGGGACAGCGACTCCTATAGTCCCAGAAATTACACTGTAGTTTTCATCGTAAATTACCCCATGCAAACAATTTACTTTTTAATTTGTGTTTTATTATTTTGTCAGTTTTTACATTGGTCTGCTGTATCGACTTATTAGATGCTTTATGATCGGTCCGACGGAAAAATACCCGCCAAAACCGGGGATCTGTGACTTTTCGCCGGCACTGTTAAAATTCCAGATGGTCGATAGGTTTTAACGTCGAAAAAAAAATTATTAAAATGGGAAGGAACTGTAGTAAGTTATGCTTTCCACACAATAATTAAAGTATTTTTATAAGATAGGGCCTGTATATTGCAACGGATTATAGTCCTTATCCAGGGCTAGGTCAAGATTGATGATGGATGATGTCGACTAAAAGTCCAAGTTTACCAGGAATTTGGTTTCTGCAGTAGAACTCAGAATTTAAGTTATGACTTCAATGTTGCACATGGTAGTAGTCCTTTAGTAGGGCTTGGTCAGCTGAGAAGATAGATGACCTGGACCAATATTTTCAAGGTCACCTGGTTGGTCGGTCTGTCTGTGAAGAGACTGTGGTTTCCGCACCATTACTCAAGAAATAGTTGAGGTAAGACTTTGATAGTGTCCAAATAAATACTTTTATATAAGTGGTAGGCAAAACATGAAGGCGGATGACCCTGACCCTGTTTCCAAGGTCACAAAGGTATTATAATAAGTTACTGTTTCTGCACAATAACCGGAAAAGTAAGAGGTAGTCAAGTTCTGAAATGGATGACCTGCAGTCAATTTGTAAGGTCCCAGATCCACATTACTAAATTTGATTTCTGCTTTATAACTGTAGATTTTTTTTAGCCAGAGATTATATAGTGTAGATGCTTATAGTCAACTTTAAGTGGTAGATCAGCTTGAAAGAAGGGTAACCTTGACCAAGATCACAAGTTAACTTTAGTGAATTTGGTTTCTTCATCCACATCCCCAAGGTCATGGGTACCCCATTTAGTACTACTAACTGGGTGATAAGAGCAAACACAATGACGGTGGGTGACATCTTTTTTTTTTTATAAACATGTCATGTCCCCATTAAACAGACTATCTTGTTGGACCTATAGTGGCAAAAAAGTCCAATTTATAAATACAGATAGAAACGAAGAGTTTAAAAAATTGCTGCGGAGGAACACCATGTGATCAAAATATGTTCAGTTCCACTAAATTGATTTAGTAGGCCCATCCCATATCACAATGGGAGCCTCATAGCGCCACGAAATATTGCTCAGTTCTAGCTTTGCAGCCCATAAGTTGCGATCCTATTTGGGTTGCAGTGAAATTACGATCCTTTGAACATTCTATGGGTCCTACACCAGTTCTGTTTTTACATAACAAGGCAAAATATATAATATACGTTCTCTTAAAACAAATCCTAACTGATGACATATCAAGGTGCTTTAAACATGCCGGTAAAAGTATGGATGAACATTGGAGCAAGGTTGACCTTGAAGGCCTCACCCAGGCACAAGAACACTTGTGTGGCACATATTTGTGATTCCTCAAAATACGAGAGAGCATATAATTCTATGTGGACAGTGTTTTGATATGCCATCCAAAACTTTGGTCTTTATTCCTTATCAATTCAAATGAAAGAGTTTGATTCATAAAACATATTCATCATTTATGCTGACAGATGTCCTTACATCTCCACATGCCCCATCCATATTGACAAGTGCACTTGAACATGTGTTTTTGGAAGTCTAACAGCAGCAATCGCTCTGATTGGTCCATCTTGGTCATGGGAACCGGAATGAACCAATAGGAGTCAGTAGCTCATTAAACCACGGTTTAGTCACTTAAACGGAATGAAAATAGATTTGTTTTTGTCTTTGATCCGGAAACCTGACATGCCTTCAATACAAAGTGTTAACTGAAGGGTCTGCCAGGGGAAAGATCTGCCATCGGTTAAATTAGGTCATGCTGGCACCAAAATCTGATCAGTTCATCATGTTCACTAAATATGGCAGTAAAGAGAATGTGCACATCCGGACGGACTGAAATTTGGACGGACATCCGAAAGGAAGGACAACCCGAAAACATAAAGGGTCCCCAAATGGGAACAAAATACATGGAAGCATTCTGCAGATATCGTGGTAAGTAACCCAGCGAATATGTAATTAGGCTGCCGTTTGCTCAAATTAGGCCA
Source organism: Hermodice carunculata (assembly GCA_964020975.1). Lineage (NCBI taxonomy): Eukaryota > Metazoa > Annelida > Polychaeta > Eunicida > Amphinomidae > Hermodice > Hermodice carunculata. The sequence goes on along the minus strand of CAXHWN010000937.1, from coordinate 171,438 downwards.
CGATTACACCAAAATAAAATCAGATCATTCTTTGATACAATATAATCATACTATAAGCAAGGTACAAGGAAGTATTCTGGAGATATTGCAGTAACGAGCCCTAGCTAACATATAATTAGGCTGCCATTTGCTAAAATAAGGTCATGGTGACACCAAATTATAATCAGTTTATCTTGCTCGGTAAGATAAAGATATAGCCAAATTTGAACAAAACGCATGGAGGTATTCTGCAGATATTGCGGTAACGAGAATGTGCAACGATGGATGGATGGACAACCCGGTAACATAAGGGGTCCCCCCATGGGCCGGAACCTTAACAATGACCTTCTGCAGCTTTTGTGACTTTTTTTTTTCAGGCCCATTTTTGGTCTAGGCCTAGGAAAAACGTTTCAAGGGTAGCCTCAGTACGATTTGACTAACCAACGATGATTAACATCACCATGATGCGACCTTCACTTAACTGAAGAACAACGATTCTGTCTCGACAGCAATGATAACCATTATCATGTTCCGGCAACCTATCAGCAAAAGTGCTATGTTATGCAATATTTATTTTACTACGTCCTGGCTAGTTTGCTTGAAAGAATATTCACCTAATTACACCACCAGGGCACTTTAAAAAACAGATAACTTACATGGTCACGTACATGCAGTGCTGATGATTCTTTTAGGTATATGCCATTTCCGGGAAGTTGAAGCATTTTAATTATTTGTAGGTTTTTTATTGCCAAAGAAAAGAAAGCCTTTAGGGTCAACAGATTTCATTCATGAAGTCAACTGTATAACTGGGGCAACAAACTATTGATGGAAATTATGATTTTCAAATAAAGTAGTCAAATTTGAACACTGGCAATAATTGAAATTGGTGCATTTTAAATACATTTTTCATGCATGTACAGAATAAAATGTTCTTTCTTTGAGCCTGTTGAATGAGATATAAACAAATCAAGAATATGTAGATGATTAGTTATGAAGACGTAATAAAAACCTTGAGCTATACTTCGTGTATTTGCTGTTTTTTTCTTTCAAATAGACATAGCACCTCTTTTCTGACTCGAGACAGGTACTAACTGAAAGTTAGTAGTAGGTTTGATCGAGATGATGCATGCATCTCTAAACATTATGGGGTATCTTGCTCCATACATATGCCATTATAAAATGCTGAGCACAATTAATACTTGCTCACAACGTCATTCATACAGATTTCCCAACCCGCCTTATCTTTCGTAAAAAGGACTCATTTATATCCACAACTTTCAAAAATGGTGTTTTCAGCTTAATTTTGAATATCCATGTTTTACCAGTTTATCCACTCAATGTGTATGGCGGAATTAGAAGTCAAAATCAGTGCAAACTGTAGCAAATGCAGTCAACCGTGGCACATAGAGGCTATAAGCAGGCCCAGCAGGGATATCACTATCCAAGTGAAGGTAGTTAACAATATTAAACTGGAAATGGTCTTGTCTAAAGTTGTGCTTAAACTTGAATTCTTCATCATCATTTTATCCTAGTATGAACATTCTTAGTCATTTTCTGTGCTTTTTATTTTTTCCACCCTGACTTGATCTTACGAGGTAGTTGTCTAGGTAAGGTTCTATGTCGAAAAAGAAATCCCGCCGCAATAGCTTATCATATAGCCTCTTACTGAACAGTCAGAAACGCAAGCAACTTCTGATTATTGTTTTGCACTGTGAACATGTCTTGCCCAGTGAGCACATGTGACCTTATACATTACAAGAAAGAATACCTGCATCTTTGAAATGCACGAACAGAAAAAAGGAAGAGAAACGATGGATAATTATCTTAAAAAGTAAATTGTTTTACATTTTTACAAAGTAAATTGTTTTACATTTTTACAACCAATACCCAAACTCCATAAGCCAAGTTTATTTTAGCTGGAAAGGAAACGCCTCTGGTAGGTTGACTTTCCTTGTGAGTTGTGCGAACCGAAAAAAAGGTCTGCTAAATCTGTGTGGTGATAACATGCAATAAGACAGTCTCCAGTATACATATTTTAGGAAAAATATACACAGGAAATATATTAAAATATGTGACTGGCTAGTTTAAAAATAAATAGAGCAAACATGTGCAGGTCTTGATAATAATCGACTCCACCCCCCCCCCCCGACACACACACCTGCCCCTCCCCCCCGCAAAAAATTGGAAAAGAAACCATAGCAATATGCAGAAAGTATGACAAATAGCCATGTACCTACAGGCTGTTGCATATTCATACCCATTAATAATAAAGCACCGTCCACTTTATATTTCAAACAAAGCAGGTTACATCACACAGAAAGCCAATGAAAAGTGACACATTTATGCCTCGGTCTGTGCAGGTTGATGTTGGTTTCACACAATGTTATATACGCCATTGTGGTTATCATAACAAGCAAATTAAATGTGACTCATAAAACTTTCATATAGCATACATTTTAGCTGTGCATTGGCTGTGTTTGAGCAGTACGTCCTTTGTAACCCATGACTTTTGAATAACTCCTGGTAGTACTTGTAATGTAACTCCATTGCAGCATCATTCCTACTATATGAAGAGAAAGCTGATCAAAACTCACTCAGAAGACATTGATGCATTCAAAAATTAGTCCTGCCCTGAGATATATCGAGTTTTAGTTTAGCGTCAACTGCGAGGAATGTGTTGACGATGGCCTAGCTTAACTTTGGGCTCATAGTATATCAGTGGGGACTCAATTGTTTTAATGACCTAGTTGTAGTCAGATCCCATCAAGGTTGATTCCCAACAAGTTCATTTGTTTGTTTTTATCTATCTATCTATCTATCTATCTATCTATCTATCTATCTATCTATCTATCTATCTATCTATCTATCTATCTATCTATCTATCTATCTATCTATCTATCTATCTATTTATTTATTTTTATTTTTTATTTTCTTTTGTTTTTTTCATTATCATTTTCAAAATTGACAGTATGTTGAGCATTTTATCCATGCGGTAATAAAAGATATCTTCTTTTGCTATATGTCTTCGACCTTATTTACAAAACCATAAAAATGCACTAACCCATCAAAATCTGCCCGTTTGATGTTATACAGTTCTCTGTGAATAAAATGTTTCCCATGCAATAATATGTTATTAAAAGATAATAACGGTTTTTATTGGTAATTTTTTTTGCAAGAAAAACAAATGCCATGTTCTTGGCACAGGTTTATGGTATCATGAATTAGGTGTTTCATCCACCACTCTTGAAAACGTTTCCTAAACACTGACACAAAGTTGTATCCTAGTATCTGGAAGCAGTTGAATCTGGAGTTTTACAAAATGGCATATATCGGGTTGAACGGTATTCATTTTATGGATCCTGTCCTTGGTTATTACAAAGCCGTGTTATATTGAAAATTGAAATAATTGCAAAGTGGTCTCTGTAATTTAGTGATAAGGAAAATGAAACCTGTTGATTGTTTGTCTCCTGTCATTGGTGAAAACAAGCTGTTTTTTCCCATTTTATTACACTTGTTAGAAATACTTTTTCTCCCTGGCACCAAAATCCAGCAGAAATCTTTACTTCTCATTGTAAAAATGTATTTGGTTTTGCCCGATATCTTGATACTGGGTATATTTATGACATCATTATATCCTACATTATGACAATTTACGTCTTGGTTCCATGATGCTGGAATCTCCATTTATTAATGAAAAGAGAACTTAGCTGTTTAATCGTATTTGTCTTTAAGTTAATGGTTAATGATTCCTTCTTCGTACCACTGTTTGTAATATTTGTGTCCCTAGTTATATAATCATTGAACCATATATAGCTTCTTCTCCAACCTCTTTGGCCTCGTTTGGTATAAAATAGGCTTGAAATTTTTTTTTCCACTTTTAAAATCTGTATTAAATAATGATATATGTTTATGTTCTATGTCCAAGTCACATCTACCAAAGAATAAATGGTTTAAGTTAAAGCTGTTGAAGTACGCTAGAGAGACAGCCTTCCTCCTTGTAGCTAGTGGACTATTGATGCACTTTTTCTAGTTTATTTGTCAGGCTTTCACTTGAAATTTTAAGTGGAGCAGCTTTCAACATCGGTCATTTGTCGTCCTATGAAAAAAGTGTCACTCTTAACCTTAGCAGTACCACTGTTTCATATGGAATTGTATGTGCTAAATTCGATACTCTGCATTTATGTAACATGTACATTTTTTTTCGGAAATTATTCTCTGACAAACTTGATGTATGGGGTTGGTGTCAAGCTATGCCTCATATGTCATGCAAAGCATACCTCTTTTGCAACCATGCACACAATTATACTCTCAATGTATAAGCCTTTAAAAGAGGCAACCAATATCGACATAAACAGATGTAGTTTTCAATTATATGCATGGCTTCCACAGAAACCATAAGCTCAAGCTGTAGCCACACTCTTGCTTTGAAGTTATTGTTCTCAACTTGGTTGTGGTTGGTATCCATTATAAAGAGAGCACTCAAGCCTATTTTAAAATAATAGGAATAATCTCACTTTTGGGGGGGGGGGTGGTAACTAAGATGATATTTGGAATGGAGCAATAGTGTATATCATGAATTGCGTTTACTCTAGGTATGGGGAATGACTGTTGAATGCAACAACATGTCATAATTAAAAGTAACTTGGAAATATTTCCCAAGCCCTGTTTCTGAGTGCCAGTATTTTTTACTTATATAATCTGTTAATCCGTTGTATAATTTATATAATCTTTCAATTCGTTGCAATTCGGCTGTATTTGGTATGATTTGGTGCGAATATTCTCATAATGCATACTAGGTCTTGGACAAGTTACCTCTTAAGGTCGGGTCAACTGATCCACACATTCTGATTGAGTACTGAATACTGTTGCTGTGTCTATTGGACGTTAACATCACAGGAGCAGAGCATCTCAAATTAAGTCCCATTAAGATTTTAGATAGAAAAAATACTTAGTAACTGTGACGTTTTTAGAAAGGCACTGCTACTTTAGAAATATTTTTATAAAATTTCATAACTTTTTGTATGTTTGGAGACATGTTTGGCACGGAGTACTCAATCATGGACGTAAGGTACACAAATGCAACTGTTAAAAAAGAAAAAAAAAGTAAAAGAAAGAAAAAAAGAGAAAAAGAGAAAAAAATCTAATCACATGAACCTCCTATTATTTCGTTTTAACTTGTTGCTATCGATATAAACCTGAAGTAGAGTGTAAAGGAAGTTGTGATTTAACGTTTTGAATAGGAGACATAAGCCAGCAAATGTCGCTATTTTGACATGTAAGTGCATTAGGCCTAGATTATTGGTCCAAGACCAACAATGCCCAATCTTTCTGTAACATGGATTTCTGGCTTATGTAATGTTTTTTTCGTTTAATGAAAAGTTGCGCATATAGGTACTTGGTCGGAATGCAACATAACGACGCGTGGCTGTGTAAAACTTGACGTGTACTTGGCCGCTGGAATGAATTTAGGGATTCTTCTACTTCTACAGCATAAAAGATGAAAACAAGACTTGAAAGCATCGGGGAATTCATGTTATCGATAATGATTCTGTTTATTCAAAAGGAAATTCCGTTTTCAGTATATCGATTCATTTTTACAGTATGGTCCACCCTAGACATTCTGCTATCTAAGTCAGTAGCAGTTACTATAGGTCGACGTGCAAGGCACAAAAAGGTTATTTCTACATAAATACATATTATGGTTCTTCAGCGGGTATCTATCGGATATCATATTTAAGAGCCTATTTAACCAATACAGCCCACATGGAAAGTAAAGAATATACGACATATTGTAGTGAAATGAGATGCAAAATAATATATAGACCCTTGTTTGCGACAACATTTCTTCAACGGCAGGTAAATGTATGTTTCAACTATTCTTATGAAAATATAGCTGCCTGCCTTGCAATCCCTGAAAAGATCCGTATACCACCACAGTACATTAAAGTCTCTTGAGCATTGTACAAACTAAAATATAAAAACACAATGGATATGTTACTGATTAGAAGGCATAGCATTCAAAAATCATATTCTGTTTGTCAAATATTAATATACTTTTATGAGAGAAACCATGAATACTTGGATGCAAAGAATGAAAATACAGCCCCTGTAAGAAGGAGACCAAAGAATGAAAATACAGCTTCAGTAAGGAGACATATGTTCTCTTTGTGACCTTTTTGGCTGGGGTTTGTAGTGGGCTCTGATCCAATTCTCTTTAAAACAATAAAGCATATCACACTAATAGGTTGCAATTGGATGCATACTCATCGGTAATAATGGTTGGCTTCACAGCTGTTATGGGCATTTTATTCTAAAGGGCTAGATTTGTCCTCTCTTAGTACTCTGATGGTAATTTGCAACTTAGTTGCCTAAACTATTGCATGTAAACACACATCATACATGGTAAATTCAAGTGTGTAATGTAATCAATTCTGATAATGTCATTTAATTAGCCTTAAGTAACTACAGCTCAAGTTGTTATTAATATACTAGAACAACCCGATGAGAATATGTGTGCACTATTGTGTATTGCCATATACTTTTCAGTAGATACTCACACATTATAGTTTCTGATTTTGGCCACCCCTGTTGTGACCTTCAATGATGTACATAAGGGTACATACTCTGTAATTTTTTATAAAATAAGGCCTTCAGTCCCCGGGCCAAATACCTCGAAATGAGACTTCGCCGATTTTTTTCACCAAACCTTGCCCAATTCAAAACGTAATAGATTTTCCTCAAATCATGCATTATTTTCTATCTCAATATACATCTAAAGTGGACATTCAAAAGTATTGCTCTCATTGATGTCGTCTGCTGTTGAAGTATTTAAAGATGGAAATGGTACAGATTTTGTAGCTGTGGCGGTGTAACAAATGGGGTTGCAATTTTGCGTGATTTTCTGGTACTACTTTTGTGGCCACAGAGAAAGATCACCCTTCCAAAAATGACGATTCCACACCCTACTAGAGCAAGTTATGTAAAATCAACCGGTCCGATTTTAAGACCAGGTTCTGGCGTATTCAAGCCTAAGTAAACATCTTGAAAGACGTCCGAAAGCTAGACAGAAGGACGTCGATAAACAGGTGGGTGAAGGTTTTTCCCCCAAAATTTTGGCATTAAATTTGAAAAAAAAACTCCCTCGTATTTGGAAACTGTAGCTCTTTACAAACTGTTTGATACCTAACACTTAGACTTTAATCCATCATTTCTGTGCAGAAACGTATTTATGTGCATGAACATCTTGATTGTCGAAGGGCGCAGGCAGGGCCAGCTGGGAAAACTCATTACAAGGCAATGCTGAAGTTCTTTTCCTCAAGCAATGAACTTCAAATAATAATGATGACGATAATAATAATAATAATAATAATAATAATAATAATAATAATAATAATAATAATAATAAAATGATAATAATAATAACAATAATTAATAATAATGATGATAAGGATGATACTACTACTACTACTACTACTACTACTACTATTACTACTACTAAAAATAACAATAATAGTAATAATAATATGAACCTGTGTTCAGTTTAACTAGCAGGTCTTTTGTTTCACACTGGCTATCTTTTAGTGCAATTTTATTTTAAACTTTTTTTTCGTTAAAAAGTTCCAAGGTATTCTTCTGACAGTATGCATTTGTTTGGTGTGTGTGGTTGCCCAATTCACCAGGGCCTGTGGCAATACCTGCTGGGCACTCACAGCGTGAATTCCAGTGGTTGTGTTGGTCTAAACAGAATTTTATCTAGCCAACCAATCCACATTTTTATTTTGTTTGGCGCCATTTGAACCACCTAATGAATGTCTAAGATTTATCAATCTACACAATGTTATAAGCAAATGACAGCCATGTGCCTACTTCATTGAACAAAAACTGACATAATAAAGGTTGGAGCATCAGGTCAAATAACACTGGACGCCTGATAAGCTTTAGAAACATACCTTATAACCTACCCTCCATTGAAAGTTTGATGAACATGCCAGCGATGTATGGAATATCATTTTCTCCAAAGGACGGGAGTATAAGGCTATTTGCTCACAAATTTGCCGCAGAATGTTACTTGTTTATGGAGATAAATATCATTTAAGTTGACATTTTCATTCTTTTAAAATTGGTTGGGAATGAGATAGGCTCTGGCTATCATTTATTGTTATTGCTTTCTTTAGCAGAGAGGCAATCCTGGAACTGCTGTGGCCCCAGGCTTATCCCATAATTCAGGCGTTGGAGTATCAGTGACTTTGTACATTATGGCTACAATATTGCGAGGAATATATTCATTGAGCTTTTACAATGAAGAACCCAATCTTGTGAGGTAATAATATTGCAATACGGAACATGCGTATTGGCCTCCCAAAATTTCTAACCATGTTACTAGGTAGCGGGTGACAATCAGCTGGCACGATGTGGGCATTGTGATGGAAAATTAGAAGTGTCATTAATAATTGCTGGAGAAGGATTAAGTATTCCAAACACTGCCCCTACATCTATCAAACTGAGTATGCTAGAAGAATGTGACCATGACTTTTATTAAGTTTATTTTATGTATATTGCTAATTTGATAAGGTGAATATACTCTGTCATGTATAATACAGGTATCAACCCATACATATCGACGCCTCCATTTGACGGTACAAGCCAAAGCACTGCAGCCAATATGAATGTCATTTATATTGTAAAAATGGACTTACCACCTGAGATTTTTGTCTATAGTGCGTCCTGAAACATTTATGTTGTAAAAACATTCAATGGCTGTGTTATCAATGATTATGTCCACAGGCTACAGTTTTTTATGATTGAAGAATATCACGAATTTAGGTTTTTGAAGACAACCTGGACAGTTCATACAGACCTATAAGGGTTGAAAATGCCAACTATTTATCCTTCATCTATGTATTGGCTCTCGGAAGTAAGTGATTAATTGCTTTATCATATTTGCAATGCTGAGATATCACGTCTTTAATGACTGTTTCTATCAAACCAGTTATATTTCTAGTTATATTCCCCCCGCCCCCATTTGAATAAAGCAACATGCTTATTGCAGTGAAAGTGACTTCTGGTGATAAATATCACTTTACATTATAACTGTTTGGAAAAAATATTTGAATAACCTGAGTTTTTCAGGGGAAATCATACTTAAATTCCAAATCCTTTGTTGCTGAACTAATCAGGTCTCGAATAAATTACATTAATATGAACTGTTTGAGTGTGACTGTGCACTATCATATGGACTAGTCTTGATTGACTTTTTTAATTTGACCCTGCATTCAGATACAGAGTCAGTAAAAAGTATTTCGCACTCCAGCTGGACCCCAAGTCTCCCAGCCCTTGTACTTGGAATTGCATTGCTTACGCTCCATATAACAACATATGCCTTAATATAAAGTAATAGGACGGACGGACAAAAGTGTACAGCAGTGAGTTGAAGAACCTTACCACATAAGTTGTGAACAGGTGAAGAATTAAAAAAGAATGTTCCGGCAACAAATTGCCTTGACGCTTGGTCTTTGTGAGTCACACGTATACGGAAGTTATGTCCTGTGATAGAATCTATATTATGAGTCCAACTCTACCAGAATTGGTTGAAATTGCTTGAGTTACGGGTTGTTGTAGAAGTGATGGGAATCTTCCCCTTGCACAACAGACCTTCACCATTGATTGTTTTATCGTTCAAAAGTAAAACATTAATGTCAAAAATTGTTTCTTGAAATATCGCCAATTCTCTAAGCCCAACAGTGTCAAAACGGATGAAAGTTGTTGAAAGTCTGCTCATTTATATCCCAGAACTACTGATCTGGCGGCCAAAGGACTTTGACTTTTGACCTTGGGAGGGCAAATGTAAATTATGCAAATTTTAATCTTCACAAAGCTTAAGCTTTGAAACCAACATTACACTGATTGAGTAAAAACCTATTTGAGTTACATCATTTAACTAATTTTACCATCTGGTGTGTGACCAGGCCAATATTCTTAAGGTCACATACCAAGGTCACATGTATGTTCTCATGACAAAGGTTTGTGGATCGAGTATAATCATGTGTAATATTTTAGCAAAGGAATGAGCAGTTTGGAAGTTCGGGTCAAATAACCAACCATGGTAGTGCAGCACTTTTACACCATCTCAGCGTTTAAAATGCCCATGGGAATGGTGCTGTCTTCTTATTGTCGTATTTTCCATTGTATTCCATCATAAAGTTGAATTCACAGCATTTGGAAAAAATTATCTGTGCCTTGGAATCTTTAGGTGGGCATTACTCGGAAACGGCCGGACGTATTTTGATAGGGTAAAGAACATTCAATTTCTGAAGCATGGTCTTAGTCAGCTCTGCAAGAATATTGTACTTGAACTACGATCTGCCAAATGGCCTGAAATCCCGCATGTAAGAAATATTCATGAAACCGAAAACAATACTTTGAAAATAGCGAAACGTGTATGCCATACGGTTATGTGTCCATTGACTGTAATTGGACTAGTCATAGCACATTCCACCTCCCAATCTAAAAAGGGCATATTACTCAAAATTTTATGAAAGCTAACACTCTGAAAACCTTGCAACGTCAACATGATGCTTATCTCGCATCCCAGTACGTTGCACGTTATGCTTATCTGAAAAGCCAGACTGCTGTTGACTTGTTGATCCTTCCTGCTGTTATTTTAATTCCAAACCCAGTCTTACTGTAAAGCTGTGCCCTCACACTTCAACACCTTTTTTTGTCCTTAACAGCGTTGCTGGAATAAAAGCCTACTCCAAACCGTCCAAGGATCGTTAGTAATAGGTAACAAGAAGGCAGCGTGAACAGACGTTATCCTAAGCCTAAATAAACTAGAAAGTTTGAATTGTTAAACATGGATACATTTAAAAATATGTCCTAACCTGAAATATTTTGAATATCATTTTCAGCTTGAACTCGGGAAGAGTATGCAGAGCTGATTCTTGCATAAGTTGAAGCTGATAGTCTATCAATACCTTCCCAGATATTTAATCTAATGACCTACTTTTCTCAAATCCTAGCAAGGTATAGCTCGCACAAGGTTTCAGCAAATGTAATGCACAGTTTTAGTGAAAGATGCAGAAACATAAATGCACATCAGTATTCCAAAATATCTACGCTAATGTGTACTTGTGTTACTGTTAATATAATATCGAAAATGTGTTTCAAAGGATGAATTGAAAATAACGCACGCAAATATACATGTTTGGTGAAGTCTTCTTTCCAATTTTGTCGACAATAAACCTGTTCTCCGGGAGCAAATTTGAAAGTCACAAGGACATAGGAAATTATATGAGCAAATTATTCCAGGCCCCTTTTGAACAAATTAAGCGGCAGTGGAACCCAGAAGTAGTATGTGGAAGGGATTGCCCAAGTTGTCCGGGTGTACCGAGAGTTATACCCCAAAATAAATCATCAAAACTGCAATACATTACTGTGAATTCAACATTTGTCCCATTAATGTTTTAGTTCATGTCACTGATGGAACAACACATGAAATGGTGCTTTGACATGATTTTATATAAAGTATGTCCATACCTTAAATACAAATACCCATGAAAGTTGCAGTGGGTGTGGTCAACTGCTTTCAAATGAATATATACATATATATATATATATATATATATATATATATATATATATATATATGTATGTATGTACCCTAGTACCTCTAAAGAACCACGGTAATTTATGTTAAAACATTGATTACAGATCACCATGTAAAATTAATTTCTGGTAAAACAATCTGGTGGGAATTCAGTCCAGGCATACTAATATTAACTTTGAAGAGAAACCAGCTTCTGACTGAGGATAGGCAAGCTATTATACAAACTCAAAAATCTTTATTAAAAAACAAAACAAATTGCATGTCTAACTGTTGAAAAAAACATGAGCTGTCAATGTTCTTAAAATGTTCTTGTTGGATTTCTAAGATGTTATCCAGGTATTCGGAGATATTGTGCAAATATTTATCCCAATAATAAACACAAAATTGTATCATAAACTGCAACGATCAATGGAGTCTGATTATTTTAATACGCTCAGGTGAAGTACATCCCGCTCAAGCAGACCTCAAGCAAAACTGACTAAAATTTTTTTATCAGACAAAAATATGAATGTGAATGGTTAATAGGCAGACACGTGACCACACAATGAATTCAGTGGATTGAAAATAAGAAAAAAAATAACAACAGCATTTTAAACCAGAACAAACTTTTTTATGAATAGAAGAAAGTAGAAGCCATATTGGTAGTTGGAAGAGACACAATCATTGTGTTCTCACCATGAGAACATGCAAATGATTGTTTTGTATGTATCGCCATAACTGTTGTTGAACGCATATAGGTTAATGTGAAAACATACACAAAACAAAAACAAATAGTGTCCCAACATTAACAAAATACAAAAAAAAAGCCCAATCGCCATTAAAACTAAAAAAGACACCAACATATATACGAAACACACACACACACACACACACACACGCATATATAAATATATTGACATAAGAGTACACAATCTATTCATCTCCAATTTCGTTTCAATGTTTATTATATTGATACACATTGAAATTGAAACTAAACGCATGCAAACATACATACTAACTTCCAAGGTGTTCTCGATGCAAAATGTTCAGCTAAAATTATATAAAATGTCGGTTGGTAATTAAAGCATCATATTTCATATCTGACAGGATGAAGTAGTAATCAGCTAATTTCTTTTACTTGTGAAATTGACAAAAGAAATATTAGTTATGGAGTCTAATATACTGCTGCTTACCAACCGTTTGCATGGAACAGATCAGGTAATTCTATGGCATCATTGAAATATATAAAAAGTCAGAGACATTAACCTTTCATTTACATCATCTAGCTATTATTATTATTATTATTATTATTATTATTATTATTATTATTATTATTATTATTATTATTATTATTATTATTATTATTATTATTATTATTATCATTATTGTTATTATTATTATAAATTATTATTATAATTATTATCGTTGTTATTAGTAATTTTAGTATTATTATTAATTTCATTATGATTATCATAAACAATAATAATATTATTATTGACAATTGCGGGAGCATTATCAACGGGGGAGGGTCAATAGAAAGCGAAACAGCCATCGGTAAGATGTGTTTTTGTGGTAGTGTGCTACGATTGCCAGCTGTGATAAGGGAGAGGAGAATTTTTGTGAAATTTGTATCAGTATAGCTATGACCTGTCTTTTTTTGAAGCATACGGTGACTTGGTCCATAGTATAATACCTGCAAAAATAGGAGTTTTTGGCCACAATGATGGGAGTTCTGGATCTGAGGAGAATGTTTCCAAGTAAATAAGCCTGGAAAACGGAGGTTAAACAGAAAGTAATAGAAATCGACAAATTGGAATGGATAGGTACCAAGTTTCAAAATTGAGAATTGAATTTTTTTAGGCAAGTTATTTGTTCTTTTGAACCACATCTGTGGTGGCAACTAGCTAAAGAGAAACCTCTGCTTCTTAGGTGTATTACAATAATGATGCAATAAGGGTTTGGTGAACATGTTTGAAATGAAACTATAGGAAGATTTACGGGAATCCCCAACCTGTCCAGGCTGTGTACGTTATGCACTAGTGATGATTTTGAAAGCTTAGAACATTTTATATTGGACTGTGAAAAGTTTATTTTTTCAAGACAAAAGTTAACTGCAAAGGTCTGTAGTGTTTTTCTTCCTTTTTCTGCGCTGGGAACTAAAACTAAATTGGTCGTTTTATTTGAAGGACTGAATGAGAATACTGATTCGGCATTTGGAAAGAAAATAATGGAAATTAGTTGTATAATAATTGCATGTACGTATAAGGCCAGAGTTGCAGAAAGTAGAGCTTTTTTAACACAAAATTGTTTCAGAACATCGCGTGTCAGGTGTGATAGCCAAAGCTTATTTGGACAAATCTTGTTTATTTAATTCTCCTCCCTATGATATGTACATTCCAGCATGTTTAAGTTTCTCAATCTAATTTTATATTACCCTGTGATATATATGTAGCTATGTGAATTCCTGTTATTTTGTGATGTATATGTATCTTTCCAATAATGGAGGCCATAAAGAATATATATTATTATCGCTATTATTATTATAATAACAATGATAATAATAATAATAATAATAATAATAATAATAATAATAATAATTATTATTATCATCATCATCACTGCTATCATTTGCAGTAGTAGTGGTAGTGGTATTATTATTATTATTATTATTATTATTATTATTATTATTATTATTATAAGTAGTAGTAGTAGTGGTAGTAGTAGTAGTAGTGGTAGTAGTAGTAGTAGTAGTAGTAGTAGTAGTAGTAGTAGTAATAGTAGTAGTAGTAGTAGTAGTAGTAGTAGTAGTAGTAGTAGTAGTAGTAGTAGTAGTAGTAGTAGTAGTAGTAGTAGTAGTAGTAAACGAAGTACTAATAGTAGGAGGTATGCAATAATATGGCCTGAATTTAAATAAGATCGAACGTTTCATGGCAAGCAACATACTTGGATAGCATAAGTTACAATAAATGAGTCAGAACGTTTCAACATAAATAAAGTGGTTTTCTACTAGTTTTTGCAATGTGCTTACATACATGATATATAAAATGACGCTCTTTGCTTACATAGCTTCCTTGGTTCGTGGTTGATATCTTGCCTACATACGTATTCATATTTGTAACCTGATTTTACTTGCAAAAGGACTGGTTTATGATGACAGGTGATTCAGTGACATTCAACTTCATGTTACTGTGCCACACATCCGTACTGATAATTATGCTGATTCATTGACGCATTCAATCTCATGAAAATAAACCAAATTTAGATCTGACGCTCATATTTCCACAGGCCACGAAGTCTTGAAATGATAGGTTTGTTGGTATTATTTATTTGATATTTTAAGTATATGATGTCCAATTATGAATTTAAAGACTTGTGTTGCGTTCAGCGAACATGAAAACGAATATCTGTGGATCTTAATCCATCATCTTTCTGGAACCTGCCATACTCATAATTGCACATGGTAAATGTGGCGAAAATGAAAAGAAGTATAAAAATACGTCAAATATGTTTGCGTGGCAATATTATATAATCAATTCGTACTTGGTTCAAAGTGGATGCCTTTCGCTTTGGCCTCTGATATATAGCATGAAGTGCGCATTGATGAAAGTAAACCAAGAATAAACAAATGCTATAATCTATGCACATGTACATTACTAGTGTGTGGGCTACAGGCTCCGTATTTGCAATAATAACATAATATATACCAGGTTACTGTCCTTTAAGTAAGAGGTTTTATGCCCATATTAATGGTACGTGTGTAATACGGACATTGTCCAGTCGACTACACATCTCTCTCTCTCTCTCTCTCTCTCTCTCTCTCTCTCTCTCTCTCTCTCTCTCTCTCTCTCACACACACACACACACACATATATATATATATATATATATATATATATATATATATATATATATATATATAAATTCAGTTACGCCCGGCTAAAAGTTAACAGCCAAACACTTTTTTGCGTTTCGCTGGTGTTTGGCTTGTGTTTGGAAACGTTTGAAAACGTTTGGAATGTGTTTGGAAAGTGTTTGGATTGTGTTTGGAAAGCGTTTGGGAAAAATCTCAAACACTTTTACAAAACGTTCGAACACTTTCACAAAGCTACCGAACACTTCTCCAAACGCGTTCAAACACTTTCCAAACGCGTTGAACAATTACCCGAACGATTTCAAACACTTTCAAAAACGCATTCAAACACTATGCATTTCAAACACTTCCATTTAAATCACGAAGAATCTCCAAACGTATTTTAACATGTCCAGCAATATATGATGTACCTACATGTAAATGTGTACTTATCCAGCATTATATGTTGTATATTTTTATATAAAACACGATCCAAATACGTTCATCAAAGTGCCTAATTCAACTAAAATTAATTAAAGACTTAATTCTTCATTTAAGATGTCACGAATACTTCATCTTTCTAAAACTGTTTCAGAGTAAATCCATAGGCAATATCATGATCAGATCATGATTTATGATCTGATCATGATATTGCCTATAAATTTACTCCGAAATAGTTCCTAATTTTTAATTAAAATATATATAATTACTCCAAGGACCAATGGAGTATCGTCTGGCTTACTCCACTGGAGCTTATTCTATTGCTTGGCTTATTCAGCCAAACAATACTTAAATTGAGCTGCTTCTGTATTTCCATTCGAAATTTTAAAAGTTCGCCTTTTTTTCAAGAACTTCACTTTCAGAAAAAGTATCCATGATGCTTGCTTCAAACGATACCATGCGCATGTATGTTTTTTTTCCACCTGGTGAAAAAATTCCAGATTGACTGGCTTACATTAGTTTACGTCCACTGAAGCAAATTCAGTGTGTAGTGTCATGTACATCTTAGAAGGTAGCGTTTGTTGCGTTTTCCACTGTATCACAGGCATAAACCAGTTGCAATTTGTCACGCAAACAAGAAAACAATGATATAGCCTACAATATGTACACATGCATTGTAAGTTATACATCTACAAACTGTTAGATAGAACTGATTTTTTTTGAAAAAGCATAATTTCAACTTGATTGTGAAATATATATGGTAGAGCTTTTTGGCTTATCCATAAATGAAGGCATGCACATGTTGTTGGGATTTTTAGGTGCTGATAAGCTTTTTAGACACTTGTCAAAAAAATATTCCTGTCATTAGAATTAGATTAACAAGTGTACATGTACATGTATCACATACGTTTGGCGCAAAGTGTAAAGTGTTTGAAAGCGTTTGGAAAAGCGTTTGAAAACGTTTGGCTTTCACCAAACGCGTTCGGCAAAGTGTTTGAAAGAGTTTGGAAAAAGTGTTTGAAAGTGTTTGGCAAAGTGTTTGCAAAGCGTTTGGAAAGTGTTTGTAAAGTGTTTCCTACGCGTTTGCAAAACGTTTGACTTTCACTGAAAGTGTTTGGGAAACGTTTGGGAAACGTTGGTGCATGTAACGTTTGTTAGCTTGAACGCGAGCGTAACTGTATATATATATATATATAACCCCCAAAAATAAAAAACCAACCCAGTTTTTTGTAAGCTCCAATTTTCTGACAATGCTACAAAATACCTTACATTGGATTATACTGACAATCGTCTTTTTTATTGTTTCCAAGCATTATTATTCCCAGGGAGCCAGTTTTGAACTATTATAAAACCCACCGAATAGGTGTGTTTAATTTCATTATCAGCTGACTAATGCGAAAGATTATTGATTAAACACGTACTGCACACAATCAAAGCCCAAAACAGGAGGATTGTGACAATTCTCAGCGGAGCTCACTAGCGTGGCCCTGTGACCTTCAGAATACTCTCAAGGTCATCTGTCTTTAATCAATTGCTGTTTGTGATATCAAAGCCTGCACTCCTCAAGTTATTAATTCTTAAATGAAAAGTGACAAGATCCAATTGTAGTAGAGGTAGTAGGTCTTTTATCCTGGGTAAATAAATAACTAGTGGATGCCCAGTAGTTCTCATCATGGGCAACCTTGTGAAAAATTTAGCGAACATTTTTAGGAAGAGCATTCCATATTCTCTCTCCTTCGTGTTATAAGACTCCTATAATATAGTAAGAGTTGAGCTCCTGTGGTAGTCAAATTGTTAAAACAAGCAGCTTTTGTATTATAACAATGTTGCCATGATAGTTGGCTACAATATTTAAATATGTTGGTGCCAGATCATTTTAACATTTAAACATAAGTAAACTTCTTTTGAAACTCTCTCTGTTGTAAAAGGCATCCATCTAAGATGATTAAAAAGCTTTTGTCTTGAAAAATATGAAATCTGACACAGTGAAATTATAAGAGCTGCCCTGTTTCTGAGTTTGGTGACGCGTTTTATGTAAAACTTATTGGGAGGTTGACTGCAAAATGTACAACAGATATCCATGTGAGGTAAAATCAATGCATCATATAACTGTAGTGCAACGTCTTTTGTGATCAAATGCCCAATTCTTTCTAGTTTGCCAAGTCTTTTGTATATATTTTTTTACAGACTGCGTCATGCTGAAAGCTCCAACTAAGGTGAGAATCAATATATATCATGTTCAGAACGAGTGGGACTCGAACTTGCATCCAATTAGCTGAAACGGGTAACGCACATATCTACTCGACGAAAGACCCATTCTTATAAAAAGAATGGTTCAATGGAGGTAGTTATGTCCGAGTGCCATATCAACACGGTTATACAGTATATGCACTGAGTCGGCATTTATTTACAGCATTTGAAACTTAAATCCACCAGCTTTGAGGAAATGCCGAAAATATATATTTCATGTTCAGAACGAGTGGGACTCGAACTTGCAACCTTTGGCACCAGTCGCATAGCTAAAATGGGAAAAACACACATACAGTTGACCAAATGGTTCAATGGAGGTTGTTATGTGCGAGTGTCATATCAACACAGTTATGCAGTATATGTACTGAGTCGGCATTTATTTCCAGATTCAGGGACTTAAATTTACCAGCATATGTATTCTTAGCAATTGGTAGACTGGACCTGTTTAATTTCTCTGTCTTGAACTTTGACATCAAGTTTTTTGTATTGGGTGACCATTCTGGTTGTGCCAATAAGTTGTGATTTGATTTTTGCAACATTCAATGAAAGCTTATTATTGGACATCCAGTCTTGAACGTTTGTAAAATCTTTACTTAACTTCACCTCAACATCTTCTAGCGAGTATTCAGAGACTTCTTTGTGCTGTCATCTGCATACATATAAAACCTGGAGTGTCTGAGACAGGAGTACAAATCATTGATAATAAGAATAAACAGCCTGGGGCCAAAAAATTGAACCCTGTGGAACTCCAACACTCATATAACCATATTCAGATGGAGTTCCTTGCCAATATGTAGTCTGTTGTCTTTGAAAATGATGGCTTCGAAACCAAGTCCATTTGACACTTTTGACCATCATGCCTTCAGTTTCTCCACAAGGAATATGTGGTCAACAGCACGAAATGTCTTTCGGGAATCAATATGAAATTAAGCCAGTAAGTTTGCCACAGTCCACATTTTATATCCAGTTTGTACCTTGGATGCCAATTTATTCTCACAAGAAATTCTACCTCTAAAGCCTAACTGATAGTCATACAACAATTTGTGATTATCAAGGTATTTGACAACAGCGTAGTGGGCATGCCTTTCGATGACTTTACTGAGGATAGGAAGTATGGACACTGGCCGGTAAGTACCGATATCACTCATAACCCCTGATCTGTAGGTGGTAATAACCTTTGCGCATTTCCATTCATCAAAAAATATGCCTGAAGCCAAAGACATGTTCATTATAGAAGTTAATGAAGGTGCTAACTCATTGCTTGCTATTTTAAGAGGCCTGAGTCCAATGTCATCAAAGCCAGTTGATTTTGTTAAACCGTAATTTGACAGTTCTTTGGCACACAATTGTCTGCAATAAATGGCATATGATATTTATGTCTCCCGGTGGAAGCCGGGGGACATATTGTTTTAGTGCCCGTTTCTTCCACTTCTTGTTGTTGTTGTTGTTGTTGTTGTTGTTGCTGTTGTTGTTGTTCAGGTTCTTCAACACTTGGTTTCCGTGCGATAAGTCTTGAAGGACTTGACAGAATTTGATGAAACTTGATAGGATAATGTATCTAGGCAAGACCTAGGTTGGGATTGTATTTGGCTGACCTAGACCTAATTTTCAAGGTCATAGGGTCACTTATGTGAAATTGGTTTCCGTTCGATAAGTCATGAAGAACTAGATGGAATTTAATGAAACTTGGTAGGATTATGTATCTTGGCAAGACCTAGGCGGGGATTGTATTTGGATGACATTGAGCGAATTCTCAAGGTCACAGGGTCACTTATGTGAAATTGGTTTCCGTTCGATAAGTGTTGAAGAACATGATGGAATTTGATGAAACTTGGTAGAATTATGTACCTTGGCAAGACCTAGGTTGGGATTGTATTTGGATGACCTTGAGCGAATTTTTCAAGGTCACAGGGTCATTTATGTGAATTTGGTTTCCGTTCGCTAAGTCTTGAAGAACTTGATGGAATTTGATGAAACTTAGTTGGATTATGTATCTTGAAAGGACCTAGGTTTTGATTGTATTTGGATGACCTTGAGCAAATTTTCAAGGTCACGGGGTCACTTATGTGAAATTGGTTTCCGTGCGATAAGTCTTGAAGAATTTGATGAATCTTGGTAGGATTATGTATCTAGGCAGGACCTAGGTTGGGATTGTACTTGGATGACCTTGAGCGAATTCTCAAGGTCACAGGGTCACTTATGTGAAATTGGTTTCCGTTCGATAAGTGTTGAAGAACTTGATGGAATTTGATGAAACTTGGTAGGATTATGTATCTTGGCAAGACGTAGGTTGGAATTGTATTTGGATGACCTTGACGTAATTCTCAAGGTCACGGGGTCATTTATGTGAAATTGGTTTTTCTGCAATAAGTCTTGAAGAACTTGATGAAAATTGCTAGAGTAATGTATCTAGGTGAGAGTAAAATAGGATTGTTATTTTCAAGCAAACTTGGGCATTTGTAATTTGTAATCACGTGTAGCTTATTCAGAGACATAAGTGTTCCACCGGGAGACATTTGATTTTCTGTTGGAAAATCAGTCTGTTCTAGTTCATATTCAGTGCACATTGAGGTTCTAAATTGAGATTGTCTGCTCCAGTAAATCCACTGGTGAGTAATTCACCAATGCTCAGGAAAAAAAGTTAAAAGTTGATGCAAATACATGAGGGTCAATAGCCAGATTCCCATTTACATTGATTACATTTTGTGTGTGCTCTGTCTTGGTGGCAATACCGGTTTCAAAGGTTTTCATAATTTCTTTGGATCAGACAAATGTACCTTACTTTCGGATTGGTAATATTCAGCTTTCGTTTCATTTATAAGACTAGTCAAATAATTCCTAGCCCTTTTTTAACTTTTCCACAACTTGCTAGTTTTGAATTGCAATGCCTCTTCATTCAACTTGTCCTTGGTTTGTATAATAATGTATAATGTCAATACATAAGCCAATAGGGTCGTTTGGTATTTTCAGATCACCCAAAATTCACGACACGAAAATAAAAAAAAAAAATAAAATGAATAAATAAAAAAATGAAAAAACCCCAAACAAATAATAAAAAGAAACTACACACACGCACACACACACATACACACACAATAAGTAGCTGATTTTCTTTCAGTGTTTTATAGTGACCATCGGAAAAGGATCTACTATAACCCACAAAGTGCAATATTCCTGTGATACTGCTTTTACTCTAGCAATAAAATAGCAACATCTTTACCGACAGTTCATGTATGGCAGGAGTACCATCTGTTGAATAAACTTCAGCGGGTAGGGATTCAAAAATTTTCTGCCTTGCTTGAAGAAGAGAATAAGTCGAAAATAGCAAAGAAAAGAATATATATATATATATATATATATATATATATATATATATATATATATATATATATATATATATATATATATATATATATATATATGACAAAAGTTCCAACGTGACATGTTGATGAAAATTGGGTCTAGGCAATTTGCCAGGTGGTTTCAGAAAATATGTTTAAGACTTATCTGCAAAAATGTAAAAAGTAAAAGTAAAATTAATTTAGAAAGTGTCATTACCATATCCAAACCGTAGTCCTAACAAAACAAATCCAAGTCAATTCCGACCAAAGGCAATGTTCCTTGGTATGTATAGCTGAAACATATAAATTTATAGTTCGTATTTACCCAAAAGAGACCAAAACGTCAGTGCAAAGGTCCATAGGGGGAAAAAAACTTTATCTAGTTTTCACATGACAGAATGCAAAAAGTTTTGTTTGAAATTATAGGCCTATTTCAGTAAATTGGCTTGAACAGTTGCATCATTCATGCATATACAGGACCATACAATTTATGAAAAGGGACCAAAATTTGCAGCACATCAGAGAATTTGTAAGTGGAGGTTCTTAACTTGTTGAAAATGTCAATAAAATTCAGTATTTAAAAAGGTACTACTTGCAACCACCATCTCAACAATGATCATCATCCATATAAGTCCACAAAGCGACACCAACACCAACATCAATCCATCAGAAAAGCCCCCTAGGCCTAAAATGACCATCAATAAGAATCTAAACAACATGATTATATAATTTGATGTGTTTTAGGCATGTAGTTAAAGACATGACGTTGTTTTAAAGGAGATAAACTAAGAGTATTTCAAAAAGAAAAGTGTTTGAATTTCCAAATATAGTAAGTACATTGGTTCAAATGTTAAACATCAGCCAGAAGCAAGTGACATTAGGCCTCAAATCATTAAAACGTAGTCACAAATGCATTACAATAGTCAAAATTTGTAAGGATAGCAGTCACATTTCAAGTTGGTTTCCAGAAGTATTTTTGAAAGGATATTTAAATGCTCAAGAAAGCATATAATCCCACAAATCATCTAATAAGTCAATTATTAGGGTAATAATTTAGGATTCCAAAAATGTAGTATGCCATTGTAAGTCATCTGTAAGTCAGCCAAGCATAATGTACATCTAACTCGTGGTTCTATAAAGTTCAAAATGTCAAATTGTAAAACAGTCCTAATTATTGTCAATGACGATCTGGCCAACACTGTTTGGGTTATAACTGTCACAAGAAAAAAAAAGTGTCGTATGAAAAGTTGTAGGCTTGGGCTTTGAATAGCCTTATCAATCCAGTCCGCATACCTTAATACTAAAAACTGCATTATGATTATTACGACAGTGCAAGCCATGGTAACTTCAGACAAATACAACATACATTATATACACTGGATACAAATATCACTGCAAGAAACTCATACTAGAAAACTTGTTAATTTTGTTTCAGTTTCAGTTCTGTAGGGTCTAAATGCCTTGGTTCCAGATCAAGTCGTCCAACCAAATAACTATGCGTAAATGTTGCATCTCACTGCTGCACCTTGTGACGATATCCTGAAGCGTGCTTTATGACCACAGAACAAATGAGTCTCAAGTCAACACCCTTCGGCACCAATCATCTGCCAAAAATGGGAAAAGCACATAGCACACACAAACTGCACCAATTCCCGAATCTTAAATAAACTATGATTCAACGGAGACCAGTAATGGACACATGCCAGTTTATTGTATTTAATCCAGTACAAGCACTGTTTTCGGGTTGTCTCAGATTATGTGTATGATGCACCAACAGAGTCCCAAACAGCACGGGAGGCAAGCACGTGTGACAGCCTCTAATGTCCTGGCGGCAGTTCCCTAGAAATGAAATACTCAACATAAATGTGCAAATTGAAGATTAATGAAAGGAAGTAAGTTTGAAGTGAATCTGGCTGACAGTCCTGGTAAAGAATGTGAAGAGTGAATTCCCTTTGCATTTTAAACAATTAGTTTTATCCACGTTGCTAGTTTGGCAAGGGGAATATGGTTTGCCATATGTTATGCAGAGATCTGCCCATACAAACGGGCACTCCGTTGTTTAATGATACATGCAAATGCCGCACTGCAGCTAATTTGAATGATAGGAATGAAGAGAACAACGAATAAGTGTCTATATTGAAAAGTTGATAAAACTCATGAAGGATGCAGAGTACCACCACCTGGCCGAAAATTTGCTTGACCCTTCAACAAGGCATTTTTCAAGTTTCAACCTTATCCAAATGGTGGTTGTGGATCAGGCACTAAATACATCTGAGAAGCATAAATATTGTGTTAAAAGAGAATGATAATCTAAGCTAGTCTTAGAAAGGGGTCTGTGCGAATTTGAAGCAATTGGCGCACCAGTTTTGCAGGGTAAAGGGTATTTAAAGATGTTGCAAAAATAAAAAAAAAAAAAAAAATGCTAAACGTCGGGACCGTTTGAACACACCTGGTAGTAGTTCATGCAAGTTACCTTCCCAGGGAGTTTGAGGGGAGTCTGGGTAATGGTTTTGGAGAATTAGAAAATGCAAACTACTGTTGCAGATATTAAGAAATTTCAAGTGCCCACTGTGATTGGTCATTGGTCTTAGAAGTTCGACCACTAAAGAGGCAAAAAATGTATAACACGTTTTGATAGTGTAAGTAAAGAACATGTGAAAAAAGTAGTAATATGGTTAACTTATTTTCCCCTGGCAAGTCCAGATAACTGAAACGAAATTTGTGCCTTTAAAGGTAGGTCTATGATGATATACAAAGGACTTCATGTCGTGAGTCCGATATCTAGTTTGCAGTATCAGCAAAAGGGCACTACTACTTACAATGTCATCATGTATGACGTGCTTACTTTTTGGATTGGCTCAGCTGGCTTTTCAGCCACCAGAGCTTATTCCATTGCTCTTTGTATGTCGTCCATTCACAATTCACATTTTTGACTTCGAGAAAACAACTACCTGCATTCATTTCAAACTTGGTACCAATTAAGGTACCTTTGGCGGATCTCTACCAAGTAAATTCAAATGGTCATGCTCCATTTTTATTTATCATGTGGTTTGATATTTTTGGGGGCAAATCTTGAAAAAGTCTTCACCGAAACCCAATAGCTTCGACATCTCACAGGAACACTTCTAGGGACGTCTACTTCTTTATTTGTTCAGAAGGTGGCGCTGTAATTTATTCTTTCTTTTTCTCTTGATGAATGTTTATGCGTTTTGTGCTATTTTCGACTTCTTCTATGTAACCGTCACTTGGATTCTCCAAAGATAATAGTTGTTAATTTTTTCACAAGGTGGCGCTGCCTTTTTTTATTTTTTTAAATTTCGTTATGTCTCATTTTCTTTGTCTCTCTGCTTTCATTGACGAGGTTGTGTGTTCACTTGATTATCTGCACTAAGACATCAAATATGAACAGCCTTGGACAAAGCAGATGCAAGTTGCGAAGACGACTTCGCTAATTGCAGAAATGATGAAAATTAGGATTTAAAAACAGATCTTGGACTGATCATTGCATGGCAGATATCGGCTACAATAGCAGCTCAGCTATCATGCATTTGTGAATTTGTTTTCCAAGATATTGTGTGGCATGAGTGTGTCTACACAGCTGACCGTATTTCAGTATGTGTACCACATGTTGGTAGGAAAGTATACGCCACCATCTGTGCCATAGAGAGTGATTAATATAGGCTTAGCCTGTTTTACAATCTATGTAAAAGATATGAGTCATACTTACGTGGACCACGTGCACAACACCATGGTCAAAATTGAACTGCTCACTATGAACCATCGAACAATAGCTGGAGAAGTATCTCTGCTGTTTTAATTCAAGGCCTCTGCTTTATTTGTTCATGCCAGGTCCAGAGCAGTGGCAGTAGAAATTGTTTTGTTCAGGGCAGACACATGGATGTAAATGGAAAGTTGAATCCCAGACTGACAACGATTGTGTGTGTTTTGACATTTGGTGTACGTTCGTGCAGAAACATGGTGCACTAACGAATCGAAACAAAAGGTCTTGTGAAATCACACAGAGAGTGATAGCCATCACAGAAAATATATGAGAGTCACAGAGAAGAACCCAGGCCTACCAGGGGCGGGGTTTACGGTGGGATATTCTTTAATAACTGACCATGCTGCCGAACTAAAAGTAAGTCGACTTAAATAACATAAACTTTGTGTCTCAGTGAAATGATGAGTGGGCGAGCTCACTCAGATGTTTTGACGGACATCTGAGCTTGCCCACTCATCATTTCATGTCACTTCAAAATTATCAAACAATGCAAGGTATATTGATGACACTACTTGCTTTAATGTACAAGATTGTTTGCAAAAGGATTCTCTTCCAGTCCAACTTGTACAGCAAAGATGTTGTCGTCACAGTTGCTAAAATTAATCTCTAAGGATTGCAATGATCCGATGATTTAAACATACTGTATATCAGTCTTCTCACACTTGTAAAAAGTAATGCTTTTGTGCAATGTCGATGGAATGTTTACATTTTTGTATCTTTGCATGCAAGTGACATTTTTATTTGGTTTTTACTAACAGTTTTTCATCTGCATGTTCATTGCTTATCAGGTTCCTTGCTTTTTGGAATAAGTGTTCTAGGCAGTTTTATGGCCCCCTAAACATGAAGAAGATGTTTTTCTTTGCGAGCATCATAATTGATATTCAATTACAATTTCTCTATTGCATCTATGGAAAAAGTGAAGGAACCCAACCTTGACATGACTACGCGGTTTCATTTTGCAAATTTTCGAGTTTTTTTAAGTACTACTTTTTTTCGAGAATCCCGAGAAAAATCTCCAAATCGAACCCCTTTGTAAAATGCCCATTTTTTGCCCCCCCCCCCCCCCCAAAAAAAAATGTCTTGGTCTATATATAATGTAAAGAGCAAGCAACCAGAATTTATATAGTTGTACGGGTCTAAAAATAAAAACTAAAACAGGAGAGCGTGTTGAAGACGGTACTCCTCTTAGTGCCTAGCTTTGTTTGTGCCACCTTAATACAATAGGAATCTAAAGCATTATATACTATGACTATTTGAGGAAACTTGGTAGAAACTCTCCCAACGCAGATCCTCATCAAGTTTAAAAAGGATTCAGCAACTGGTTTGGGACAAGTCTCTTTTTAACTAATTGAGTCATTACGCTTTCACATTGTGATTTACATTTGATGCCTTACCTTGGATAAATGATACTAGAATACTCACAAGTTAACAACAAATTTTCCAAGCAAGGGTTTCTCAATTTGAATTTTTGGTTGGTTTCTCGTGGAAATTTGATTTGCAGAGTAGACAGTTACAAATTTCGTCAAAATGTATTCCCAAATCAGTGCTCCAGGCCAACTCTGAACCGTTTGCATTTCAGCTTTCTTTTCCCATGAGTTGTTTTTGGATTTAGAAGTTATTTTGAATGTCCATCTTGTCTTTTTATCTATATCCATGTCCCTAAATATTATCCTGATTCATTCAATAAGTCCAAAAAGAAAAAAAAAAAAAGAGAAAAAATAGCAATAACAAAACAAGTCCAAAATAGGACCTAGACTGACGACATCACGTGGCATTACAGTATGCTTCAAAAATCTAATATCGGGGACCAGTCGGTGTAGACCTATACATCAAACATCAATGCCTCATAGGTAGCAAATGATACTTGCGTCTTATCGTCTACAACCGCTTGCTAGGCATTAATACTCTATTGCGTGGTTCAAACCCTCCACTCTCTCCACACACACACACATGTACATGTGTGTGTGCGTCTGATGTGGGTAAAAGCTGGTAGACGGAAGTTAGAAGATAAAGTTTGGACATGTGTTGACTTTTTTTACTGATCCAGATATGATATTCGGCATAGGCAAAGCAATGGACTTTTTTCTTATTTTCCTTTTCCACAAAGCACTCTGGCTATTATTGTGGCTGGTCTTGTGTTTTCCAGCCGTATATCCACACAAAAGGGACCAACCATATAAAACACAGGCGCCCCTTTCATAATGGAGGCAATTTTACTCATCGAAATTATAGATTTTGCTATCAAAGCAATTTCGGATCTTTGGATGTCAAGAAATCAGGCCACCATTTTATGATTTAAAAAAAAAAAAAATCCTTACCAACAAAAACAAAAAAACGAAAAAAACCAAAAGACAAACCTCCCCCCAAAAAACAAAAAACAAAAAAAAACAAAAACAAAAAACCAAAAAAACACAAACCAAAACAAAACAAAACAAAAAAACAAAAAACAAGAAAAACACACACACACAAAACGACAAAAAAAAAAAAAAAAAAAAAAAAAAAAAAAAAAAAAAAAAAAAAAAATCGAAAAACCAAAAACACTCTGACAAAATTTGGACATATCTTTCCATACGTTTGTGGCTTGATTGAATAAATATTGGTAAAATGATTTAAATTTGTATTTGTTCTTCGTTCAGAGCCATCAATCATGTACCTGTGAAAATTGAACTGGTACAATATTACATATATATGTATGAATGCATGTCCAATTGTGGTTTCCAGAATATATTTTATTTCAAAACAAAGTAAAATTAACAGGGTAATGTCTGTTGATGTGGCACAAACCTCTTCAACTGGCTTCAATGTAACCCTTACACTTAAATTCCTGAATTAAAACTTACTCGTGAGATTTCCATGCTATGGATTACTCGCTCGGGTCATGACAGGCATACCTGATATAACCAAATTATTATTTGCTGTTCAAGTTGCCACGAAAGAGCTCCTTATAAATCAAATTGTACCATAGATTAACCCCATGTATTTTGTGGAGCTGTTATTAATTTTTTAGAAGACCAAACAATCTTGTCATTGAACTGTTGATGATACTTTCTACTTCTTAGCTAGATAAAAGCTGTGCAGATCTTCACACCCATATGGACAATGAAGGCTAAAGTTATCCAGATTCTGCACCCCGGCTATGACCTTAATGATAGGACGATGCGTCTCTAGGACCATTACTGGTGCTAATGAGTGTAGGTGGAAAATAGGACAGTGGTTTTCACTTGGTTTAACTGCTGGGTTGAGAAAGATTTTAGCCACGTCATTTGAGGCCAAAACATATGAATTGGGTAATAAATCCACTGGGACCCTCATGCGAAATGAATAAAATTCTAATTTAGGGGATTAGAAAGAGGAGGTTTTATTTTGGTGAGGAAACTATATGATTCGCTATCCCGTTTCTATCTTTCTCCATCGGCCATTTTCTTAGCTGAGCCTCGAATACTAACCTCGTAAAAATAGTTTTTTTTTTTTTAATTTGCTACAAAGAATGGCATATATTAATACCACCTCTCCCGTCAGGTATATGCGTGCCTGATCATCAGGACCCTATAGGTTAGCAATAGACGTGGATAAACATCGAAGAATTTTAAAATACGACAGGCATATCCCTTTTTGGAAAAAAAGCAGTGTACATGTATAAGACGCCTCTCACTGCTTGACACAAATGACCGTGCATTATGCAGCAAAGGGAAATAAAATGATAATCTTTTGTTTGGTTGTATACTTGCGTAGCTTTTTTGTTTTCTTTTTCGCGCAGCAATAGATAGATAGATAGATAGATAGATAGATGGATGGATGGATGGATGGATGGATGGATAGATGGATAGATAGATAGATAGATAGATAGATAGATAGATAGATAGATAGATAGATAGATAGATAGATAGATAGATAGATAGATAGATAGATAGATAGATAGATAGATAGATAGATAGATAGACAGAACACCTGAGTTTACCCTGGCCGAACTGCAGAAATTATCTATCGCTAAATCTACTGGAATCGATGGCATTAGTGCCAGACTGCTCCACTCTGCCGCCATCCTTGTAGCACATCCTCTAACCAACATATTTAATATTTCACTTGAAACAGGAACCAAACCTAATGTTTGGAAACAAGCTCGAGTCACTGCAATATTTAAGGATGGAGATAGAACGGACATAAACAATTAAAGACCAATATCTATCATTCCTGTAGTTATGAAAATATTTGAGAAGGCGATTCATGAGCAGTTATGTACATATCTCAAAGAGCTTCAGCTCCTTTGCCCGCAACGATCCGGTTTTAGAGAGAAACACTCAACCATGACTGCTCTGTTGGATGTTACTGATTACCTTCTTTGGAACATGGACAGGGGCTTTGCAACTGGTGCCGTGTTTCTGGATCTAAAAAAGGCCTTTGACACGGTGCCCCATGACAGGCTCCTGTCCAAGTTGCAGAGGATAGGTGTTGTGAACAAGGAACAGAAATGGTCTAAATGTTACTTGGAAGACCGCAAACAATATACTTGTGTTAATGGTCATTCCTCTAACCTTGAAGATATACCCTGCGGGGTCCCTCAGGGATCCATCCTAGGTCCATTGCTTTTTGTATTTTATATCAATGATATCTGCTCTGCCGTCAACAAATGCAAAATAGTGTTGTACGCAGATGACACCGCTCTGTTCTACAGCAGCAAGGATATTAATGGAATTCAATTGGCACTGAATGTAGACTTAGAAAGTATTGCTATGTGGTTGAATTAAAATGAACTTACTTTGAATGTAAATAAAACTAAAGCAATGGTAATTGGTTCACCACATAAAACTCGTGATGTCAAATTGGATATTACCATCAGTGACATTTCCTTGGAAATAGTCAATGTTTTCAAATATTTGGGTGTATATCTGGACACTAATTTGAACAGGAAAACTCACGTGGATTATCTTGCATCCAAAGTGTCTAAACGAATTGCCTTGATCGGACGTCTAAAAAAGTTCTTAAGACCAGAATCGTTGAATACTCTATATAAAACTTTAGTATTATCTCAAATGGATTACTGTGATATCATCTGGGGGAACTGTGCTCAAACAGTAAAATCCAGAATCCAAATACTCCAAAACAGAGCAGCCAGGATTATTCTGGGGGCTGATAAACGTACCAGTGTTACCAGCATGCACTGCCAATTAAAATGGAGAACCTTGGAGTACAGACGTCAATTCCACAAATCAGTTCTGGTGCTCAAAAGTATCAGAAAATGTAGCCCGCCATATCTGTGCACAATGTTTGATAAAGTTCAGGATAGTCATACATATCTTACAAGAGGTAGCACTCATGGAAATGTAAAACTTACGGCCCCAAAGACAGACTATGGCAAGAGAACCTTTTCTTTTTCTGGGGCTTCCCAATGGAACAAATTACCACTGGTACTCAGAGAAATGGACACTGACTGTTTTAAACGCCATTACCACAAATTTGCCTCTTAATTCTGTGACATTTTACCGATGGACTTGCCTGATCTTTTACTGTATATATTCCATGTTTTAATTACGCCTTTTACATGTGTGTTTTTAAGTATGTATACCTGTTTTATTTGTTTTGTAACACTGGGCCCTGAGAGAGAACAGTGTTTGGTACTGATCAGGTTACCCAGTATAAATAAGGACAAATAAAATAAATAATAAATAAAATAGATTGATAGATAGATAGATAGATAGATAGATAGATAGATAGATAGATAGATAGATAGATAGATAGATAGATAGATAGATAGATAGAAAGATAGATGCATACATACATACATACATACATACATACATACATACATAAATACATACATACATACATACACAAATACATACATACATACATAAATACACAGTGACTCCACACGAAAAAGCGGCGATTGATGATGTAAGTAATGTTGAATTTGGTTATGGAAGTGTGAGGCATTTTACATGATATAACGTCATACTTCAACTCATGTGGCTTACTTATATTCGTGTATAGTTTCCATGCAAGCAAATGTTTTGCTACAATTTGGCATGATGGGCTTTTCCAATCGTTATGGGCTCACATCTAAATTAACAAATGGGTAAATATTGTTTTATGGCGCCTAAAATTAAAGGGTATTGCTTGTTTTGTGGAGTGGCGCATAGAGCCAATAGTTATTTATTGTCATTGCTAACATCGTCTAAATGCGGCCAAGAGATTAATGATATATTTATATATATATATATATATATATATATATATATATATATATATATATATATTGTTTTGCTGATGGGGATGTTATTTCTCTGATAGCAACCACTGTTTGTCAATTACAATCTCATTGACGTTTGCAAGGGATATGTCAATGGTTGGCGCTTTAAGTTTAACATCAAGAAGTCTATTTGTATGACAGCTGGTGGAAAAAATCAAAGTTATTACAAAAAGCGCATTTTATGCATGTAAAATTCTTAGCCAATTAGCCATTTGGTTTGGAAGTACACGCCCTTTCCCTACCAGGTGGGCTGGACATGCGCTTTTAAGCTAGTCTCGGTTTGGTGTCACCCTTAGGGAACCGCAATTTGGTCTCTTATCCCACCCGCATGCCGTGCAAACCAGACGTGTCTTGCTTTTCGGAATTCGATTTTCACTCCTGTAACGGTTCTGAAATTTTCATTGAATTCTGAAACCTTGGACTCACCTATAATTTGTCGAAGTTGTAGACTTTTGCCTCCCGTCCCCTTCTGAAATAAACATCTTTTGTGGGCACCTTTTTCTCCACTCACCAAGATTCGAACATTCTGTTCCCAACTTCCCATACTCCATTCAGCTTTTCTCTGTTAATTATTTTTTATTAAATACGACCGTTGGTATTTTCTAAAGTTCAAAACATTCGCCATCGGCACAGAGAAGAACCCTAAATTGATGTGTGGTGTTGATCACTGTATCTCTTGACAACATTGTCAGTACTGGTCTCCTTCTCCCAGGGATGTGTAATGGATGTGTTTGATTCTGGCAGAACCCTGGATGAGAGATGTATATATTCCTTTATGCGCCTAAGTGGTATTTTGGTGATACTATATTATCCGTTGGAAAAAAATTTGATTCACTTAGTGTAATTTTTACAAATGATATAAAACCAGATAAGCATGCAGC
Source organism: Hermodice carunculata (assembly GCA_964020975.1). NCBI lineage: Eukaryota > Metazoa > Annelida > Polychaeta > Eunicida > Amphinomidae > Hermodice > Hermodice carunculata. The sequence goes on along the minus strand of CAXHWN010000937.1, from coordinate 139,084 downwards.
TAAAGGAATGTCTGTAGTACGCTGTGCTGTATACAGATACACAGGCTCCCGTGTAGGTTTTCTGCGTTTATTGGCATATCATGTTAAGTCAGGCGAAAGGAGTTTGGTTGGGGTATTTTCAATAACTTTTGATTGAGATTGTGTTAATGTGAACAAGTCAACTCTGACATCCCTTGAAATAACTCAGAGCTGTTTCATGAAATATTTAATGGGCTTGAGTAAGTGAGAGACAAGTGTCCGAAGTCAGCCCCTGCCTCATCTTACGCAGCAGCCTTGTGTGGGTACTGTCGACTCACTGCGCCATGTCCTCTCTCATACCAATTATAATAACCTAAATGACATACCACATAAAACAGTCCATCTGTCATAGTACGCACTTTAGTTATGGTCGATTCTTCTGTAGTAACTGCAGAAAGTAAATATTAGGCAAAAATCTGTCCAAGTTAAAACATTTCATCGGCAACCTGCTGGCTGAAGGATTGCACAGATTCATAAATACCTAACTTAATATAAATAGTTGGACAGCTTGCTCCTATTTTTATAATAATATTGATTGTCCTAAACCTGTACATCTAAGGGATGGTTCGACACTTTCATGATTTTCACGAAAGTACAAACCATGTACTAGGGGGGACGGGGTTAAAAGGTATTCTACTCTCTTATTGATGCAATAAAATGATGATCCGTTCACTCACCCAAGCTGGAGAATGTCGCGGTTTATCAGGCTCTCAATAGAGGGCATGCACACGAATACTTAACTGATGCAGTCAGCTCCATTCAAAGTTTTGGAAAATAGAGCAGCGCAGTTTTTAGCAGTGACACGAACAAGTTTGAAAAAGATAGAAGTTTTTTAACCCTTCCCCCTCACATTACTAGGGCTTCGGTCCACTCCTCTTGTCGAATGAATTCCTCATAAATGGTAAAATAGGCCATTAGCACACCAAAACAGTAGCTATCTGTGCCCGCATTGTGGGAACTGGTGTCGGCACGTGTGGGGGTAGTTCATGACTCTGACTATGTATAACTGATTCAACATCGTAGTTTTCGGTAGTGACTTTTTATTTGCGTGTAGATACATAGATTTATTTGTCCGTTCAATGTGAATAATTATTGACAGTCGTTTACGGCAGGTAGAAGTGTTGACATCCGTTGAAAAAATACATGTTTACACAAGTTGGGATTCCCGTAGTGCCGTGTTTGCTTACAAAAGTCGGGAACATTCGAAATTGGTACCATCTTTCCGTAAACTGCCGAGCAATGCATTGAACCCCCCCCTCCCAAAAAAAACCACGCAGATGCTGTTTCCGATAAAGATTCCATATCGTGCGATATAAGTGTGACGCAACTATTTTTTTTTTTTGGTCTTCCATTATAAAATGTTGATGGAGAAGCATCCCACACAAAATATAGGCTTACTAAAGGATAAACCTGCGCAGTAAAAACAAAAACGTGACCATAAGCCGCGCGACGAATCACATTCATCGAGTGCACTGGAAAAACATTATATACAGCATAGGCATGTTGATCCATGGTCTTCTTCCGACGGTCAGTAATTTCCCCAAACAAGTGCTCAATCCATCCTCCTTTTCGATTACAATGCTGGTAGGCGATATGAAATAAATGATGCAAAAATGCCTACTGGGTGAAAACAGAAAATGAAAAGACTATATGTATGTATGTATATATATATGTATATATATATATATATATATATATATATATATATATATATATATATATATATATATATATATATATATATATATATATATATATATATATATTGTATTTGTGTCTTTTTGCCCAGAACCACTTCCAAGTAGTAAATACCCTATTCCGCAGTCTGAACCCTTTACTCTCCGAAAGCTAACCTGTCCCTGTCTAACCTATATACATCTGTAATTACTATTGTCCATATTGCATATGTCCATATGTATTTTTTATCTCGTGTTTAGGTCGATTTTAGTACTATAACAGGCTTGTATAAATACCGTATCCTAGGCCTAAAAGCTACAGTGCCGCAATATGATGCATCGGTGCCCTTGCGGTGGTATCGGCACTATGCCTGTGGTATCGGTACTCTTCCGGTTTCATCACTAATTGGTTTGATGAGGAGTAAAACTTTCTGCAAAAGTCATTTCTTATTTTTGCTTTGTGTATTAAAATGTTCAGATCGACCCAAACATGAGAAAAAAATTCATAGCATGCTTTGCAGACGATATGAAGTAATCAACTCGCACTGGATACCATATAGCAGTACTCGCTCACTCGTTCTGCTATATGACATCCATTGCTCGTTGACATTCTTCATATAGTCAACAAAGCATAATCTATAATATATATAAGCAGCCCTGTTAGTATCACATACACAAACACTGGTTAAAATTACATTATGCACATACACACGTCAATACCAGCTATACGAAAAACGGGATCTTTGAGCTTTGCACATACTCAATATATATCCTGGTGATTCAAAACTCTTTGGAACATTACATTACCCATTTCCGTTAGTTTTATAATTTTATTTCATTTCGGTTCAGTTTACCTATTTCATCATGTCTTTTCATTTCATTTCATAATGTAAACCAGAGAAAATATGGCCTCAAGACATATATATGTATTCACTGTAATAATTTTAGCTGATTGTTATAAGCTACAGACACATATTTTATACATATGAATGTCATCGTATGTCACTTTCATGGGAAGTACCACCTCGGATCTCCCGCTGGCGGATTTTTACAGTGACAGAGAGAGAGAGCAAGAATTTATGTCAAAGGTAACTTACGCTGAGAAGTTGTCACAAATTAAACCATATCATAGCCCCATGGGCAATAGGAACATTTCCTGTAACCACGAGCATATTTAGTTTCCTCCCATACAATCACAAATGGTAAACAATGCAATACCCGTGTACTATTGACATGGTAAATAAAGAAGTGGTATATCTCATTCCATCACTGTGTGTCATTGCCTGACATCGCATGTTATAAACAATAAATTAAGTGTGGCAATGAATTCTAAATCACATTTTATCTTTGAAATTGACACACAAGACAATTATGAGTGAACTTGACATTAATTAATATTTAACATTTTCCAGTTGATCGTAGCCTTGCCAGATTCCAGTAATTATACAGGAAAACTTGTCTTTGAAATAAAAAAGTCACCCTGCTTTAGGATTCATGTTTAAGCTGTATTAAGAAACATGCTTAAGAGGCCTTTAAGACTCGTGAAAGGTAATTGGTCTATCTAATTGTTGTCCGTTGTGTGTTTTGTCATTGTTGTTTTCCTTTCATCACAAAAATAATATCTGTAGTTAATAAAGAGTATTTTAAAGCTTGAAAGGACCAGTTAAACATCACCAGTCGCATTTTCTGGGTGCTGTCAGTCTCAAGTCAGGACTGAAGTTTATTTCTTCATAGTGTTAATGAAAGATGACTGTTGGTGTTTGGTACTTCTCTTCTTCTACATCTTTGTCTTAACAGTAATTAACTTGACTGTCATTGTTGGCTTGACATTTTGGAACATGATAATGTTTTTCAGAACTATTCTCAATATTTCCCTAACTAGTCCGAATACGTGCAGCCAAACAGCAAAAAGCATGCTGATTTACTTCTCCTAAAGAAGAGGCCACTCACTTATAATATATCATTAACGAGAAGACTTGAATCTGGTCATGATCAATGGATTCACCCGACTGCTAAGCCCACAGACGTCTCTATAATTTCACAGATACTTGGACCCCACCAGTCTTTCTTGTCATCTCCCCAGGCGTTTACACCGCGGCTAACTCCACTCTTTCCCTCTTTTGTTGTGATAACATTAATTTAAATCTTGTTTACACCTGATTGTTTCTTTTGCAAAATAAAAGAAACGTGGAGGCCTAATGGTGAGTAAAGAGTTTGAACTAAGGAACAGGGTAACAACGACTAGAAAGGGGTTCTAGACGTAAAGCCTCATAAATAATCATAAGTTCCCGGTTGCATTCACTTCATAATATTTTAGTACAAAACTGAGCTGTCATTTTTCTTACTATATTAGGAAATGTATGGGATTACTGTTCTCTGGTTATGTCACACTATCTCATGACATAGACCCTGGATAGTTTAACAGCCATTATACCGGTGCAAATATTCATGTTCCAGGTTGATTTTCCTGGACAACATTTGAACGGATGTGTTTCTATTCAGGAATAAACCCACATTCAATGTAGCGGTATAGGTAGCCATTACATAGATTTATATAGTTTGACTGTCATGTACATATAGCAGGACATTTGTCTGTGAATCAGGAAATATGATTTTAGCAGAATGTGTCTGACATTCAAATATTCTTTAGTTTTGTCTTTTTTTTTTTCTTTTGCAGTTGCAACGAATCAATTTTACTCGCCCGATAATCACACCCTTTCTTCTTGCTGATACCCCAATATCAAGGAAAGTATGGCAGGGCACAAACACACATGGAAATGAAAAGGACTATTCACATTAAAATAGAGCTGTTTTAACATCTAATCATTTATATAGATATCCATAAAGATTATTCTTGATATCAATAAAAAGTTGTTTTTTACATCAAAACTAATTTTTGAATTTTTGACATTCAAAACGAATGTTTGATATCCAAGAATAACTCAAATAAAGATACCCTTAGTTGACATCCATAAATGATTTTTTGACATAGATAAATGGCTTGGGGATAAATCATTTATTGTTATCCAAAATTGCATTTTAGATATCCAAAATTTTGATATGAAAAGTCCCATTTTTGAGATTAAAAAATAAATGGCCAGCAAAGGGCAATTTTTTATATCCAAAACGGATTTTCAGATTTAACCCCCCCCCCCAAAAAAAAACGGTTAGTTTGTCTCTCTTTGAATTCTTTATATCCACAATTGATGTATGGATATCCAGAAATTATTTTGTATGTCAATGAATGAATTCTTGTTATCAAAATTCATAGCTAAATATTGGTCTTTGAAATAAAATATGCTCCTTATACAATTGAGAAAGGTGATTGGGTTCTTTAGTTTGAAAAATTAAAACCAGTATTTTGTTTCTTAATTTGTTAAAGAAAAAAAGAAAGAGAGAGAAAAAGAAAGAAAAGGAAATAAGAAAATACAGTCAGCAATTTTATGATAAAGAAACATATTTGACGGAAGAAGAAGTGGAAGCGCACCAACTGGAAGTGTAAGCAAGACCCACTGTCATCAGGAACCTCTTCCGCATTATGATGCGGGCCATCCTCTCGATGACTCGACCAGGAACATGATTATCATCCAGACCAGGCATGGCTGATCAGCGTTAATGGACACTAACACCGCACAAAAATCGGGCTCATCTCCTTATTTTGGACATTTAAAATTGATTTTTGGATATCCAAAACGCATATTCTAACCTTCTCTTCTTGGACATCAAAATTGATTTGGATATCCCAAATAAACTTTTAATCACATCAGGTATCATCAACTGAATTTTAAATATCAAAAAGTAATTGTTGTATCACTAAAATTGAATTTTTGATCCCAAGCATTCATCAAATCATGCCCAAAGTTGGGATATCAATAATTTGTTCCACAACCAAAACTGAATTCCTGACACCCGAAATTGAATTTTGGATATTCAAAGTTGGTTTTCTGATATCAAAAATATGTTTGGATATCCCAAACAGCGATTAAATGTTAAAACGGCTTGCCGTTCATTCGGATAAAATACATAAAATATTATACTTCCATATATTTGAAGATGACTTTTCTATTCCTCTGCTGTTGTGAATTCATACATTGCATAAAAACCTATTCAAACAAAGAATTTTTGCCCATATTTTAAAATGCTCAACTAAACAACTGTCTGGTAAGGCTAGACTATGCCTGACTCCTGTTAGGGACCATTTTATTAGCTTTGATGGCTGAAGAGCCCCAAAGTTGATCAAATGGTGGGAGCAGAGGGCTGATTTTGTGAACGCTTGGTAGCACCACTCACATTCAAAAGCGGGCATGTCCAAGCGTAGTGCATGAGGACTGCAAGGAAGATCTTGCATGATACCAGAACTTATGTATTTCACATTTAGGATAGGACTTACAGATTATTTAGTAGTTTTGTGTTAGGGGGGGGGGGGGGGGTTCTGATTTTGTGTTTTGAAGGTTGCGCATGTGCAGATATGCATTATGCAACTGTTTTTTCATGACCTGGCTTAAACTGCAAAAAGTTTCAGACTACAAAAAAATCAGTTAAAACAAAGTGTGACATCAAAATTTACTGAAATGCATTGAGAATCAATTGCCATACGGTACTCAGTTTACATTTTAAGCATGAAAATATATCGCAGTGAAGCCTCATGCATGACGTCTAAGTTTTACAACACATCAGAACAGAATTACACAATGGTGCATTCTGTTTGGAAAACAGCCATAAAAGAAGCACATGTAATTGGTGACTCTCATCTGTTCTTGTTTCTGAGTTGAGGATACTCTGTGATTGGGTTGTGCTTATCAAAGATGACAACGTCTACCAAGCTGGAGTCACAAACCCTAATACAAATCAGGTTTAATCGTAGGCATTCACACAAAATTACATAAACACCGTAGGTCCATAATTGAGTGCAACAAAGCTTTGCACATTGTTTTATGCATGGTATGCTATTTTCTTCGTTCAACCTGTCGACACAATGACAAGTAGGTCTGGTATAGTTTAGTTCAAACATGTACATATATACTATACTGGATAACCAAGTTGTACATCGAGATACTAAAAAATTTGGCTCTCCTGACACAGAGATATGCACAATGATAGTGCAAGATACACAGGACAAACAGCGCACAACTGATGACAAATCAAATATACTAGATGAAGATATTACACAATCATCAGAGATCGACAGTATAAATGACAAATAATATGCTTTGACATTGTGAAGACTTTTTTGAGATTGTAATTGTAAAAGACCATTTTAAATTGAAAAGGTGAACTTCTGAAGGGAATTGTACAGAAGTTCTCTGACATAAAATTTTAAAACAGGAGCTAAGTTTGTCTATGGCTAGAATGGATAGGACATTCCAAGAAGAAATGACATGTACCCTTGTTAGGATGTAAACATTCACATGCTTCAGCTGGAATATTTAAACAGTAGAGCCTAACCGAGCATGCATTTTGAAACCGAACCGGGTACTCGGCAGTCGGTACAGATTACCGATCTCGAACCGGGCACCGTTCGGGTTCGGTATATTCAATTCAAACATGAAATGAATAAATTAAGACATCTTAGAATGCTCATTTAGAGCTTTATTTCATGTAGATCGCCACGCAACAACTCATTTATTAATATTTATGCACTGAGTCATTGCTACTGTTAATGTAATTACGGCGATTTATGCAACCTATGTGACACACTTAAATGCAAAATATCGTTTGTTGCATCATAGATCATCATTGATGCCTCAACGATCTATGGTTGCATCGTTTAAAGTATATACAAGAACGAAAAAGAACTTCAGTGACCTTTTGATTTCACTATATTGCCCACATTGACAGTGACAATCGAACCCGAACGTTTAGTGACTGTGAAAGCCGAACCCGAACTGGGCTTCAATCCTGAAACCCAGTAAGCTCGGGTTCCGTTGTTCGAGTTCAGTCACGCTCTATTAAACAGTGAAGGGTAGAGACAAGTCGAGAAAATCCCAAACGCAGCTGAGTATAATTTCTATTGGAGAATCCTTGACCATGGGAATAACGGAGAAGAACTGGATCAACAGGTAAAAGGATGTTTTTTTAGATTGGAAATAGAATGATATGGCAATAGTGGAGTTTCAAGAACGACTGTAAGAACGATTGCTACCCCTTAAGCATTTAAGAATACAGGGACCATGTCAAAATCTAGAAAGAAAAGGAAACTGGAGACGTTTGATAAAGAAGTGATAAAAACAAGTTTGAAACTTTACAAGGAGAGACATTTACCAACACTTACAAAATTAAAAACAAAAACAAACCAATAAAATGGAACCTGATTATTGTGTTTCAATTATTCATTTACGGTTTGTGTTGAAAGAACTTGGGTTTGGCCGGCACATAACACATTGAAATATATTCTTCATTAATTACAGACTTTATGTTTTTTTCAAAACATATAGATGTAATCAAACATATTCAGTAACTATAGATTAAAAGATCCATAGGCCTAACCACTCAAACCCGAAACATTTATTACTTCTGCCAAAGACAAAGAGACATGGTAGGCAAACCACTTTTTCGTTCTCCTGACTTGTCAATCAGCTGAGTAGAGAGCACCTCAGCTGATTGATGTATTTGACTTTGCAGATCCATACGCAGCACGTAAGGCCAGGGGGTATTGGACAAGCAATCCTTTCCATTTAAGGGCATCATGTTTGTCCTTCTGGGCAGTAATCGAGTAATGGTCAATAGGAAAAATGTTTACGAGCTGAAGGCAGTTTACCTAGCCTGTAAAGCATGTATAACATAGCTTTGTGTACACACTTTCTGCTTCGGATAAAGTATTCAATCAGCATGCTATCGTGGGAAGCTTTAACATCAATGCTCAGATACCTTATACTAATGAAGCTACCTTTCTGGTGGGTAAGCTATGGAAGGAATGATTAGAGCACTGATAGACAAATAGAATGCAAGGCCTCAGTAATCGGCCTCTGCACATTTTGTCACACATCTATATGTTCTTTGCTAGCTTTAATAATAATAATAATAATGATAATAATAATAATAATAATGATGATAATAATAATAATAATAATAATAATAATAATAATAATAATGATGATAAAAATATTAATAATGGTGGTGGTGGTGGTGGTGATGATGATGATGATGATGATGATGATGATGATGATGATGATGATGATGATGATGATAATAATACCAGTTGGAATGACACTGGTTAAGTACATTTCTAATTGTCAGACACAAAAATAATAACAAAATAACAGAGTAGGCTGTGTAACCCTTTGTTGAATGTCAAACATATTATAAAGATCACTAAAGGTAGTTATTAGCCCGTGTAAAGTTAGGCCTTGTTTAATAAACATTGACGGTAATAATTCCCGGTAAAGACATTTAAAAGTCGATAATGATATCACACTTCATAATAGTACACTCAAAAAAGTATAAAAGTTAGTCTCGTTTTAGAGTTGATAGCACAATGCAGTAACAAAAGGTTTAGTCTTAGACAATAGAAGGTCAAGACCAAGAATTTCAAACTGGTAGTATGAGATCTCCTCTCAGTATCAAAAAAGCCAAATAATTATGGATATCAATAGCGACGCCACCAACTTGTCAGTTTCCGTTCTTGCGATTCCATATATATATATATACAAATATATATATACAAATATATATATACACAGACAGACAGACAGACAGGCAGACAGAGAGACAGACAGACAGACAGACATACAGATAGATAGATAGATAGATAGATAGATAGATAGATAGATAGATAGATAGATAGATAGATAGATAGATAGATAGATAGATAGATAGATAGATAGATAGATATAGGGTATCGGTATACATACTGTAAAATGTGGTTCTCGCTGGCCGATTATTCATAAGGTATATGCTAATAGAGATGGTAGTCACTAAAAATCTTTACATATTTTAACCACCTTAATGCCGTAACGGAGGTAAATGACTGAATATTCACTTTGAATATACATTGAAAACATATCATACTTCTGAAAATGACACTATGCATTTTCAGTAGGGTCTTGTTACATTCTTGAGCAGACGTCATGTTTGTATTTATAGTGTGATGACGGAATCCATCTTATAGGTTATCATTGACATGCTGTGAAGAGAGCAACTGTCCTTTCACTATTAATAACGGTACAGTGAAATCTATCTTTTGCGGACATCTCCCGAAGTGGCAAAAAGTGTCCACAATTGGCAAGTGTCCAAAATAGAAAGATTTTTTAAACCAGAAAATTAATCTTTAAGTGAGCTTAAGAGCAAAATGTCTATGGAAGGAACATAACTGTCCACATTATAAAGGTGTCCACATCGACAGGTTTTTGTGTATTGATAATGTCCATTGCGACATTTGTATGACCATTGTAGAATAGTACTGCATTTAGGAATTTTTGTATTCCGTAGGTTGGCATGGTGTTTATTTTCATTATAACTATGCATGTACCTTTTTGGCAGTTGGGTAAAACATAAGCTAAAGGAGTGTATTCCCCCATCTTTGTATGCAAAAGATGTAAAGTTACAGTGAAAAATATTAACAGTATTTACCGTATACAGATAATAAAACACTTATTTTATTCAAGGTGGTCATCTTTGATTCAGGTACAATAACGTTCAGTGTAATAATCTTCAAACAACAAAGGACAAAATTAGCAACTATTCGTCATTTTAGTATTTGAAGACTGTGTTAACAAAAATTTCACATAAACTTTCTTCAGACAAACATAATATTCCTTTAAAGATAGAGTATATGATACTGGATTCAGTAGGCCTTGAATAGGAAATGTAAACAAGATTATGGTTCCCAGCATCCGCTGATCTATATTTATGTTTCTTAATATCCAAAATAGATTGGCACAGAAATGCAGTCAAAGCAGTATTAAATACGATCAGCATTAATCGAAAATCCAATTCCCTATTTCTTCCTTTGCGCCCACTATTTTTCCGAGACTTATTAATTGTTATTCGGATTTGGAAAGTACACACCAGGATAAGTGAGTGCATCAGCCCACAAAACCCAAAATACACATATCTTAGCCTCATCAGTATATAGTAATGCGATAGGGATAATGGAGATAAACATTCAGGAGACAACATAGGCAGAGACTTCTTTGCTTCTGTGGATTTATCATATGATATGTATTCGATTTTATAAGTAACTATACTGAAACCAAGAAAAAAAGATAGACCCAGCAGTAAAATAATTCTCGTGACCCGAACGCGACCTTTATTCAGGTCCCACACAACTACAACACATATTAGTCGACCTATGCTAAGAAGTGTGGTTACAAACACCGATGTGGTAAAGAAGAATACCTGAAACAAGGCAATCAATACACAGGCTCGACTCCTTCGCCACCAGTTGTCATGCTCCATATATTCCTCTTTCAGATAGATTGCCAGACTGGAGAGAACAATAAGGGTGCTGGATGTTGCAATGTCTCCAACGTTGGCCAGAGCAAGTAGTAAAAGGTCGTTATTCTTCCAAACCTGAATATTTGCTGTGGTCAGAGCCAGTATGTTCAAAATGATAACAAGTAAGCCAAGTACTAAGCCAACAATGGTCCCCCCATAGTTGTGAAAAATTGGACTACACTGTAGGCTGGAATGTGGTTCTGGTGTACAAATCCTGATAAAGTACAGAATGCAACACCATCTGGCATCATCTGTGTGAAGAACATCCAAAGATACAAGTTCCTTGATCAACTCTGACTTTGGAACAGGAAGTGCATTTTTTTTCATGTACAACTGCCTCAGAGAGTCCAAGGGCTCAAATAATTTAGTTGGTATATTTTTTAATAGACTGTTAGATAGGTCTAGCATATTTAAACTAACAATCCCTTTGAATATTTCTGGATGCAGCACCATTAAATGTGTATGTGCCATGGACAAACTATGAAGATTCCTGAGTCCAGTGAATAACCCGGGCTCAATATATCTCAGGGGATTGTCATTCATCCAAAGTTCATTCAGCCAATACAAACCATCAAATGTCCTCATCTTTAAACAAATAATCCTGTTGTGGCTCATGTTTAATATTCTGAGGGCTCGTATATATAAAAATGATTTTTCCTCTATATAGTGTATACTATTTTGTGACAAATCTAAGTTGAACATGAATGGGTACACACTGGAGCTCTTTTGCCATGTATTTAATTTGTTGTATTTAATTTGTTGTCCTTCAGGTCAAGTGCCCTGACAGTGCTTGCAATTAAAGGTGTAGCTGTGAGGTTTTGATGCATGCATTGTACGGCATTTCCCAGACATTTGCAGTCACCAGGACATGGATTTGCAGAACACAGCTCTTCATCATCAAAAGAGTACATGCATTGAACCCATCCATTGCAAAAAATTGATGGGTGGTAACACTGCATTTCCTCCTTGCACATGAAGTGAAACGGGCAATCTCTTGTACTACAATTGATATACATGTGCTCATCTTGTCCCTGAGGACAGTCCCATTTACCATTACAGACCATATTTAATTGTATGCAGTAACTGCCAGGGCATTTAAAGCTACTGGAGCAAGGGAAGTACATGCAGTTTTCCAAATGTTGATATTGGGTGCATCCAAAAGGCATTTTTGGATCATAGAGGCATCTACTAAATAGCGGGTATCGATCTGGGTCTCCATATGCACAAGGGATCCATTCAGTCAAGTTTGAGTTCCACTTATTAGAAGGCAACTCAGGATAAATATTGTATTTCGAGGAATTTTGGTGGCTGAGAATGGCTGACAACCCAAACAGACATAATATTTCATCTGAACTATCCATACAATCTTCATAACCATTGCAAAGCTTGGAAAAAGGAATGCATCCACCAGAATGACATTGGTAATAAAGAGAGGAGCAACAGCAATCCATTGTTTTGCATGTTGAGTAACAATGTTTGGGCGGAAGGTCATCACCAGATTTAATTTTGCAGATGTCACTGCATTTTATTTCGTCGCTTCCGTCTACACAATGAGTCACACCATCACATAAATAGTGTTCTAAAATGGATTCAAATGATTTGCACTGATATTGTCCAAGTTCACAATACATTGGCAGCGGTGTCTGAGCACTTTCACAAAGGACACCGATATTGGTATTTTGACTTCTTTTGCTGAAAAAACTGTCATTTATTTTTTGGACAGAGAAATCATTAAATATCATTTGGTCGATATTTCGCGATGTCAACTCAACAAAAGCAAAACTGTAAACTGTGTTTTTCCGTGATGGTACTATCAGGTTATACTTAAGGGACGTACCCTCGGATGTCGGATATATATATATAAGTTCCAACGTGACATGTTGATGAAAATTAGGTCTAGGCAATTTGCCAGGTGGTTTCAGAAAATATGTTTAAGACTTATATGCAAAAATGTAAAAAGTAAAAGTAAAATTGAGTTTGTCAATGACGATCTGGCCAACACTGTTTGGGTTATGACCGTTACAAGAAAAAAATGGTCGCATGAAAATTTGTAGGCTTGAGCTTTGAATAGCCTTATCAATCCAGTCCGCATACCTTAATACTAAAAACTGCATAATGATTATTACGACAGTGCAAGCCATGATAACTTCAGACAAACACAACATACATTATATACACTGGATACAAATATCACTGCAAGAAACTCATACCAGAAAACTTGTTAATTTTGTTTCAGTTTCAGTTCTGTGGGGTCTAAATGCCTCCTTTCCAGATCAAGTCGTCCAACCAAATAACTATGCATAAATGTTGCATCTCACTGCTGCACCTTGTGACGATATTCTGAAGCGTGCTTTATGACCACAGAACAAATGAGTCTCAAGTCAACACCCTTCGGCACCAATCATCTAGCCAAAAATGGGAAAAGCACATAGCGCACACACACTCCACCAATTCCCGAATCTTGAATAAACTATGATTCAACAGAGGCCAGTAATCGACACAAGTTTCAACCTTATCCAAATGGTGGTTGTGGATCAGGCACTAAATACATCTGAGAAGCACAAATATTGTGTTAAAAGAGAATGATAATCTAAGCTAGTCTTAGAAAGGGGTCTGTGCTAATTTGAAGCCATTGGCGCACCAGTTTTGCAGGGTAAAGGATATTTTAAAATGTTGCAAACATTAAAAAAAAAATCTAAACGTAGGGACCGTTTGAACACACCTGGTAGTAGTTCATGCAAGTTAGCTTCCCACGAAGTTTGAGGTGAATCTGGGTGATGGTTTTGGAGAATTAGAAAATGCAAACTACTGTTGCAGATATTAAGAAATTTCAAGTGCCCACTGTGATTGGTCATTGGTCTTAGAAGTTCGACCACTAAAGAGGCAAAAAATGTATAACACGTTTTGATAGTGTAAGTAAAGAACATGTGAAAAAAGTAGTAATATGGTTAACTTATTTTCCCTTGGCAAGTCCAGATAACTGAAACGAAATTTGTGCCTTTAAAGGTAGTTCTATGATAATATACAAAGGACTTCATGTCGTGAGTCCAATATCTAGTTTGCAGTATCAGCAAAAGGGCAAGCTACTCACAATGTCATCATGTATGACGTGCTTACTTTTTGGATTGGCTCAGCTGGCTTTTCAGCCACCAGAGCTTATTCCATTGCTCTTTGTCTGTCGTCCATTCACAATTCACATTTTCGACTTCGACAAAACAACTACCTGCATTCATTTCAAACTTGGTACCAAGGTACCTTTGGCGGATCTCTACCAAGTAAATTCAAATGGTCATGCTCCATTTTTATTTATCATGTGGTTTGATATTTTGGGGGGCAAATCTTGAAAAAGTCTTCACCGAAACCCAATAGCTTCGACATCTCACAGGAACACTTCTAGGGACGTGTAGTTCCTTATCTGTTCAGAAGTTGGTGCTGTAATTTATTCTTTCTTTTTGTCTTGATGAATGTTTATGCGTTATGTGCTATTTTCGACTTCTTCTATGTAACCGTCACCTGGATTCTCTCCAAACGTCATAGTTGTTAATTTTTTCACAAGGTGGCGCTGCAATTTTTTTACTTTTTTTAATTTTGTTATGTCTCATTTTCTTTGTCTCTCTGCTTCCATTGACGAGGTTGTGTGTTCACTTGATTATCTGCACTAAGACATCAAATATGAACAGCCTCAGACAAAGCAGATGCAAGTTGCGAAGACGACTTCGCTAATTGCAGAAATGATGAAAATTAGGATTTAAAAACAGATCTTAGACTGATCATTGCATGGCAGATATGGGCTAAAATAGCGCCTCAGGTATCATGCATTTGTGAATTTGTTTTCCAAGATATTGTGTGGCATGAGTGTGTCTACACAGCTGACCGTATTTCAGTATATGGACCACATGTTGGTAGGAAAGTATACGCCACCATCTGTGCCATGGAAAGTGATTAATATAGGCTTAGCCTGTTTTACAATCTATGTAAAAGATATGAGTCATACTTACATGGACCACGTGCACAACACCATGGTCAAAATTGAACTGCTCACTATCAACCATCGAACAATAGCTGGAAAAGTATCTCTGCTGTGTTGATTCAATGCCTCTGCTTTATTTGTTCATGCCAGGTCCAGAGCAGTGGCACAGAGAGTGATAGCCATCACAGAAAATATATGAGAGTCACAGAGATGAACCCAGGCCTACCAGGGACGGAGTTTACGGTGGGATATTCTTTAATAACTGACCATGCTGCCGAACTAAAAGTAAGTCGACTTAAATAACATAAACTTTGTGTCTCAGTGAAATGATGAGTGGGCGAGCTCACTCAGATGTTTTGACGGACATCTGAGCTTGCCCACTCATCATTTCATGTCACTTCAAAATTATCAAACAATGCAAGGTATATTGATGACACTGCTTGTTTTAATGTACAAGATTGTTTGCAAAAGGATTCTCTTCCAGTCCAACTTGTACAGCAAAGATGTTGTCGTCACAGTTGCTAAAATTGATCTCTAAGGACTGCAATGATCCGATGATTTAAAAATACTGTATATCAGTCTTCTCACACTTGTAAAAAGTAATGCTTTTGTGCACTGTCGATGGAATGTTTACATTTTTGTATCTTTGCATGCAAGTGACATTTATATTTGGTTTTTACTAACAGTTTTTCATCTGCATGTTCATTGCTTATCAGGTTCCTTGCTTTTTGGAATAAGTGTTTTAGGCAGTTTTATGACCCCCTAAACATGAAGATGTTTTTCTTCGCGAGCATCATAATTAATATTCAATTACAATTTCTCTATTCCTATGGAAAAAGTGAAGGAACCCAACCTTGACATGACTACGCGGTTTCATTTTGCAAATATTCGAGTTTTTTTAAGTACTATTTTTTTCAAGAATCCCGAGAAAAATCTCCAAATCGAACCCTTTTGTAAAATGCCCATTTTTTGCCCCCCCCCCCCGCAAAAAAAATTGTCTTGGTGTATATATAATGTAAAGAGCAAGCAACCAGAATTTATATAGTTGTACGGGTCTAAAAATAAAAACTAAAACAGGAGAGCGTGTTGAAGACAGTACTCCTCTTAGTGCCTAGCTTTGTTTGTGCCACCTTAATGCAATAGGAATCTAAAGCATTATATACTATGACTATTTGAGGAAACTTGGTAGAAACTCTCCCAACGCAGATCCTCATCAAGTTTAAAAAGGATTCAGCTACTGGTTTGGGACAAGTCTCTTTTTCACTAATTGAGTCATTACGCTCTCACATTGTGATTTACATTTGATGCCTTACATTGGATAAATGATACTAGAATACTCACAAGTTAACAACAAATTTTCCAAGCAAGGGTTTTCTCAATTTGAATTATTGGTTGGTTTCTCGTGGAAATTTGATTTGCAGAGTAGACAGTTACAATTTTCGTCAAAATGTATTCCCAAATCAGTGCTCCAGGCCAACGCTGAACCGTTTGCATTTCAGCTTTCTTTTCCCATGAGTTGTTTTTGGATTCAGAAGTTATTTTGAATGCCCATCTTGTCTTTTTATCTATATCCATGTCCCTAAATATTATCCTGACTCATTCAATAAGTCCAAAAAAAAAAAAGAAAAAAAGAAAAAATAGCAATAACAAAACAAGTCCAAAATAGGACCTAGACTGACGACATCACGTGGCATTACAGTAAATCAAAGGTCGGGGACCAGTCGGTGTAGACCTATACATCAAACATCAGTGCCTTATAGGTAGCAAATGATACTTGCGTCTTATCGTCTACAACTGCTTGCTAGGCATTAATACTCTATTGCGTGGTTCACACCCTCCACTCTCTCCACACACACACACACACACACACACACAGACACACACATGTATATGTATTTGTGCGTCTGATGTGGGTAAAAGTTGGTAGACGGAAGTTAGAAGATAAAGTTTGGACATGTGTTAACTTTTTTTACTGATCCAGATATAATATTCGGCATAGGCAAAGCAATGGACTTTTTTCTTATTTACCTTTTCCACAAAGCACTATGGCTATTATTGTGGCTGGTCTTGTGTTTTCCAGCCGTATATCCACACAAAAGGGACCAACCATATAAAACACAGGCGCCCCTTTCACAATGTAGGCAATTTTACTCATCGAAATTACAGATTTTGCTATCAAAACAATTTCGGATCTTTGGATATCAAGAAATCAGGCCACCATTTTATGATTTTGAAAAAAAAAAAAAACTCCTTACCATCAAAAACAAAAAACCGAAAAAAACAAAAAACAAACCTCCCCCAAAAAACAAGAAAAAAAAAAAACAAAAACACAAAACAAAGCAAAACAAAAAAACCACAAAACACGACAACAAAAAAAAAAAAACAACAAAAAAAACAAAAAGCAAAAAACAAAAAACAACCCCCCCAAAAAAAAACAAAAACAAAAACGAAAAAACAAAACAAAACAAAAAAAAAACAAAAACAAAAAAAAAAAAAACAAAAAACAAAACAAACAAAAAAAAAAAAAAAAAAAAAAAAAAAAAAAACAAATCGAAAAACCAAAAACACTCTGACAAAATTTGGACATATCTTTCCATACATTTGTGGCTTGATTGAGTAAATACTGGTAAAATGATTTAAATTTGTATTTGTTCTTCGTTCAGAGCTATCAATCATGTACCTTTGAAAATTGAACTGGTACAATATTACATATATATGTATGAATGCATGTCCAATTGTGGTTTCCAGAATATAATTTATTTCAAAACAAAGTAAAATTAACAGGGTAATGTCTGTTGATGTGGCACAAGCCTCTTCAACTGGCTTCAATGTAACCCTTACACTTAAATTCCTGAATTAAAACTTACTCGTGAGATTTCCATGCTATGGATTACTCGCTCGGGTCATGACAGGCATACCTGATATAACCAAATTATTTTTGGCTGCTCAAGTTGCCATGAAAGAGCTCCTTATAAATCAAATTGTACCATAGAATAACCCCATGTATTTTGTGAAGCTGTTATTAATTTTTTAGAAGATCAAACAATCTTGTTATTGAACTGTTGATGATATTTTCTACTTCTTAGCAAGATAAAAGCGGTGCAGATCTTCACACCCATATGTACAATAAAGGCTAAAGTTATCCAGATTCTGCACCCCAGCTTTGACCTTAATGATAGGACGATGTGTCTCTAGGACCATTACTGGTGCTAATTAGTGTAGGTGGAAAATAGGACAGTGGTTTTCACTTGGTTTAACTGCTGGGTTGAGAAAGATTTTAACCACGTCATTTGAGGCCAAAACAGGTGAATTGGGTAATATATCCACTGTGAACCTCATACAAAATGAATAAAATTCTAATTAAGGGGATTAGAAAGCGGAGGTTTTATTTTGGTGAGGAAACTACATGATTCGCCATCCCGTTTCTATTTTTCTCCATCGGCCATTTTCTCAGCTGAGCCTCGAATACTAACCTCGTAAAAACAGTTTTGTTTTTAATTTGCTACAAAGAATGGCATATTTTGATAATACCTCTCCCGACAGGTATATGCATGCCTTATCATCAGGAGCCAATAGGTTAGCAATAGACGTGGATAAACATCGAAGAAAAAAAAGCAGTGTACATGTATAAGGCGCCTCTCACTGTTTGACACAAATGACCGTGCATTATGCAGCAAAGGAGAATAAAATGATAATCCTTTGTTCGGTTGTACACTTGCGTGGCTTTTTTGTTTTCTTTTTCGCGCAGATTTAGATAGATAGATAGATAGATAGATAGACAGATAGATAGATAGATAGATAGATAGATAGATAGATAGATAGATAGATAGATAGATGCATACACAAGCATGCATGCATGCATGCATACATACATACATACATACATACATACATACATACATACATACATAAATACACAGTGACTCCGCACGAAAAAGTGACGATTGATGATGTAAGTGATGTTGAATTTGGTTATGGAAGTGTGAGGCATTTTCTTATTTACATGATATAACGTCATGCTTCAACTCATGTGGCTTACTTGTATTCGTATATAGTTTCCATGCAAGCAAATGTTTTGCTACAATTTGGCATGATGGGCTTTTCCAATCGTTATGGGCTCACATCTAAATTAACAAATGGGTGAAAATTGTTAAAAGGGGGCCGAAAATTGAAGGGTATTGTTTGTTTTTTAGAGTGGCGCATAGAGCCAATAATTATTTATTGTCATTACTAACATCGTCTAAATGCGGCCAAGAGATAAATGATATATATATATATATATATATATATATATATATATATATATATATATATATATATATATATATATATATATATATATATTGTTTTGCTGTTGGGGATGTTATTTCTCTGATAGCAACCACTGTTTGTCAATTACAATCTCCTTGACGTTTGCAAGGGTTATGTCAATGGTTGGCGCTTTAAGTTTAACATCAAGAAGTTTGCTTGTATGACAGCTGGCGAAAAAAAAATCAAAGTTATTACAAAAAGCGCATTTTATACATGTGGAATACTCAGCCCATTAGCCCTTTGGTTTGGAAGTACACGCCCTTTCCCCACCACGTGGGCTGGACATGCGCTTTTAAGCTAGTCTCGGTTAGGTGTCAACCTTAGGGAACCGCAATTTGGTCTCTTATCCCACCCGCAAGCTGTGCAAACCAGACGTGTCTTGCTTTTCGGAATTCGATTTTCAGTCCTGTAACGGTTCTTAAATTTTCATTGAATTTTGAAACCTCGGACTCAACTATAATTTGTCTAAGTTGTAGACTTTTGCCGCCCGCCCCCTTCTGAAATAAACATCATTTGTGGGCACCTTTTCCTCCACTCACCAAGATTCGAACATTCTGTTCCCAACTTCCCATACTCCATTCAGCTTTTGTCTCTTAATTATTTTTTATCAAAAACGACCGTTGGTACTTTCTAAAGTTCAAAACATTCGCCATCGGCACAGAGAAGAACCTAAATTGATGTGTGGTGTTGATCACTGTATCTCTTGACAACATGGTTGTCACTGGTCTCCTTCTCCCAGGGATGGGTAATGGATGTGTTTGATCCTCTCAGAACTTTGAATGAGAGATATATATATTCCTTTATGAGCCTAAGTGGTATTTTGGTGATGCTATATTATCCGTTGGAAAAAAATTTGATTCACTTAGTGTAATTTTTACGAATGATATAAAACCAAATAAGCATGCAGCTAAAGGAATGTCTGTAGTACGCTGTGCTGTATACAGATACACAGGCTCCCGTGTAGGTTTTTCTGCGTTTATTGGCATATCATGTTAAGTCAGGCGAAAGGAGTTTGGTTGGGGTATTTTCAATAACTTTTTATTGAAATTGTGTTAATGTGAACAAGTCAACTCTGACATCCCTTGAAATAACTCAGAGCTCCTTCATAAAATCTTTAATGGGCTTGAGTAAGTGAGAGACAAGTGTCAGAAGTCAGCCCCTGCCTCATCTTACGCGGCGGCCTTGTGCGGGTACTGTCGACTCACTGCGCCATGTCCTCTCTTATACCAATTATAATAACCTAACTGATACACCACATAAAACAGTCCATCTGTCACAGTACGCGTTTTAGTTATGGTTGATTCTTCTATAACAACTGCAGAAAGTAACTATTAGGCAGTTCCCTGTCCCAGTTAAAACATTTCATCGGCAACCTGCATGCTAAAGGATAACACAGATTAATAAATACCTAACTTAATACAAATAATTGGACAGTTTGCGCCTATTTTAATAATAATATTGATTGTCCTAAACCTGTACATCTAAGGGATGGTTCGACACTTTCATGATTTTCACGAACGTACAAACCGTGTACTGGAGGGGGGACGGGGTTAAAAGGTATTCTACCCTCTTATTGATGCAATAAAATGATGATCCGTTCACTCACCCAAGCTGGGGAATGTCGCGGTTTATCAGGCTCTCAATAGAGGGCATGCACACGAATACTTAACTGATGCAGTCAGCTCCGTTCAAAGTTTTGGAAAATAAAGCAGCGCAGTTTTTAGCAGTGACACGAACAAGTTCCAAAAAGATAGAAGTTTTTAACCCTTCCCCCTCACATTACTAGGGCTTCGGTCCACTCATCTTGTCGAATGGATTCCTCATAAATGGTAAAATTGGCCATTAACGCACCAAAACAGTAGCTATCTGTGCCTGCATTGTGGGAACTGGTGTCGGCACGTGTGGGGGTAGTTCATGACTCTGATTATGTATAACTGATTCAACATTGTAGGTTTCGGTAGTGACTTTTTATTTGCGTGTAGATATATAGATTTATTTGTCCGTTCAATGTGAATAATTATTGACAGTCGTTTACGGCAGGTAGAAGTGTTGACATCCGTAGAAAAAATACATGTTTACACAAGTTGGGATTCCCGTAGTGCCGTGTTTGTTTACAGGAGTCGGGAATATTCGAAATTGGTACCATCTTTCCATAAACTGCCGAGCAATGCATTGACTCCCCCCCCCCCAAAAAAAAAAAACCACGCAGATGCTGTTTCCGATAAAGATTCCATATCGTGCGATCTAAGTGCGACGCAACCATTTTTTTTTTTTTTTTGGTCTTCCATTATAAAATTTTGGTGGAGAAGCATCCCACACAAAATATAGGCTTACTAAAGGATAAACCTGCGCAGTAAAAACAAAAAAGTGACCATAAGCCGGGCGAAAAATTACATTCATCGAGTGCACTGGATAAACATTATTTACAGCGTAGGCATGTTGATCCATGGGTCAGTAATTTCCCCAAACAAACGCTCAATCCATCCACCTTTTCGATAACAATGCTGATAGG
Source organism: Hermodice carunculata (assembly GCA_964020975.1). Classification (NCBI taxonomy): domain Eukaryota; kingdom Metazoa; phylum Annelida; class Polychaeta; order Eunicida; family Amphinomidae; genus Hermodice; species Hermodice carunculata. The sequence goes on along the minus strand of CAXHWN010000937.1, from coordinate 117,162 downwards.
CGATATGAAATAAATGATGCAAAAATGCCTACTCGGTGAAAACAGAAAATGAAAAGACTATATATATATATATATATATATATATATATATATATATATATATATATATATATATATATATATATATATATATATATATTTATATATATATATATATACATATATATATACATATATATATATATATATATATATATATATATATATATATATATATATATATATATATATATATATATATATATATATATTGTATTTGTGTCTTTTTGCCCAGAACGACTTCCAAGTAGTCAATACCCTATTCAGCAGTCTGAACCTTCTCCGTAAGCTACCTGTCCCTGTCTAACCTATATACATCTGGAACTACTATTGTCCATATTGCATATGTCCATATATTTTTTTTTTATCTCATGTTTGGGTCGATTTTAGTACTATAACAGGCTTGTATAAATACTGTATCATAGGCCTAAAAGCTACAGTGCCGCAATATGATGTATCGGTGCCCTTCGGGTGGTATCGGCACTCTGCCGGTGTTATCGGTACTCTTCCAGTTTCATTGGTAATTGTGTTGATGAGGAGTAAAACTTTCTGCAAAAGTCATTCCTTTTTTTTTTTGCTTTGTGTATTAAAATGTTCAAATCGACCAAAACATGAGAAACGAAAATCATAGCATGCTTTGCAGACGATATGAAGTAATCAACTCGCACTGGATACCATATAGCAGTACTCGCTCACTCGTTCTGCTGTATGACATCCATTGCTCGTTGACATACTTCATATAGTCAACAAAGCATAATCTATAATATATATAAGCAGCCCTGTTAGTATCACGTACACAAACACTGGTTAAAATTACATTATGCATATACACACGTCAATACCAGATATACGAAAAACGGGATCTTTGAGCTTTGCATATACTCAATATATATCCTGGTGATTCAAAACTCTTTGGAACATTGCATTACCCATTTCCGTTAGTTTTATAATTTTATTTCATTACGGTTCAGTTTACCTATTTCATCATGTCTTTTCAATTCATTTCATAATGTAAACCAGAGAAAATATGGCCTCAAGACATATATATGTATTCACTGCAATAATTTAAACTGATTGTTATAAGCTACAGACACATATTTCATACAGATGAATGTCACCGTATGTCACTTTCATGGGAAGTACCACCTCTGATCTGTCGCTGGCGGATTTTTACAGTGACAGAGAGAGAGCAAGAATTTATGTCAAAGGTAACTTACGCTGAGAAGTTGTCACAAATTAAACCATATCATAGCCCCATGGGCAATAGGAACATTTCCTGTAACCACGAGCATATTTAGTTTCCTCCCATACAATCACAAATGGTAAATAATGCAATACCCGTGTACTATTGACATGATTAATAAAGAAGTGGTATATCTCATTCCATCATTGTGTGTCATTGGCTGACATCGCATGTTATAAACAATAAATAAAGTGTGGCTATGAATTCTAAATCACATTTTATCTTTGAAAGTGACACACAAGACAATTATGAGTGAAGTTAACATTAGTTAATATTTAACATTTTCCAGTTGATTGTAGCCTTGCCAGATTCCAGTAATTATACAGCAAAATTTGTCTTTGGAATAAAAATGTCACCCTGCTTTAGGATTCATGTTTAAGCTGTATTAAGAAACATGCTTAAGAGGCCTTTAAGACTCGTGAAAGGTAATTGGTCTATCCAATTGTTGTCCGTTGTGTCTCTTGTCATTGTTGTTTTCCTTTCATCACAAAAATAATATCTGTAGTTAATAAAGAGTATTTTAAAGCTTGAAAGGACCAGTTTAACATCACCAGTCGCATTTTCTGGGTGCTGTCAGTCTCAAGTCAGGACTGAAGTTTATTTCTTCATAGTGTTAATGAAAGATGACTGTTGGTGTTTGGTACTTCTCTTCTTCTACATCTTTGTCTTTAACAGTAATTAACTTGACTGTCATTGTTGGCTTGACATTTTGGAACATGATAATGTTTTTCAGAACTATTCTCAATACTTCCCTAACTAGTCCGAATACGTGCAGCCAAACAGCAAAAAGCATGCTGATTTACTTCTCCTAAAGAAGAGGCCACTCACTTATAATATATCATTAACGAGAAGACTTGAATCTGGTCATGATCAATGGGTTTACCCGACTGCAAAGCCCACAGACGCCTCTATAATTTCACAGATACTTGGACCCCACCAGTCTTTCTTCTCATCTCCCCAGGCGTTTACACTGCGGCTCACTCCACTCTTTCCCTCTTTTATTGTGATAACATTAATTTAAATCTTGTTTACACCTGATTGTTTCTTTTGCAAAATAAAAGAAACGTGGAGGCCTAATGGTGAGTAAAGAGTTTGAACTAAGGAACAGGGTAACAACGACTAGAAAAGGGTTCTAGACGTAGAGCCTCATAAATAATTATAAGTTCCCGGTTGCATTCACATCATAATATTTTACTACAAAACTGAGCTGTCATTTTTCTTACTATATTAGGAAATGTATGGGATTACTGTTCTCTGGTTATGTCACACTATCTCATGACATAGACCCTGGATAGTTTAACAGCCATTATACCGGTGCAAATATTCATGTTCCAGGTTGATTTTCCTGGACAACGTTTGAACGGATGTGTTTCTATTCAGGAATAAACCCACATTCATGTAGCGGTATAGGTAGCTATTACATAGATTTATATAGTTTGACTGTCATGTACATATAGCAGGACATTTGTCTGTGAATCAGGAAATATGATTTAAGCAGAATGTGTCTGACATTCAAATATTCTTTATTTTTGTCTGTCTTTTTTTTCTTTTCAAGTTGCAACGAATCAATTTTACTCGCCCGATAATCACACCCTTTCTTCTTGCTGATACCCCAATATCAAGGAAAGTATGGCAGGGCACAAACACACATGGAAATGAAAAGGACTATTCACATTAAAATAGAGCTGCTTTAACATCTAATCATTTATATAGATATCCATAAAGGTTATTCTTGATATCAATAAAAAGTTGCTTTTTTATATCAAAACTAATTTTTTGAATTTTTGACATTCAAAACGAATGTTTGATATCCAAGAATAACTCAAATAAAGATACCCTTAGTTGACATCCATAAATGATTTTTTGACATAAATAAATGGCTTGGGGATAAATCATTTACTGTTATCCAAAATTGCATTTTAGATATCCCAAATTTTGATATGAAAAGTCCCATTTTTGAGATTAAAAAATAAATGGCCAGCAAAGGGCAATTTTTTTATATCCAAAACGGATTTGCAGATTTAACCCCCCCCCCAAAAAAAAACGGTTAGTTTGTCTCTCTTTGAAATCTTTATATCCACAATTGATGTATGGATATCCAGAAATTATTTTGTATGTCAATGAATGAATTCTTGTTATCAAAATTCATAGCTAAATGTTGGTCTTTGAAATAAAATATGCTCCTTATACAATTGAGAAAGGTGATTGGTTTCTTTAGTTTGAAAAATTAAAACCAGTATTTTGTTTCTCAATTTGCTAAAGAAAAAAGAAAGAGAGAGAGAGAAAGAAAGAAAAGGAAATAAGAAAATACAGTCAGCAATTTTATGATAAAGAAACATATTTGACGGAAGAAGAAATGGAAGCGCACCAACTGGAAGTGTAAGCAAGACCCACTGTCATCAGGAACCTCTTCCGGATTATGATGCGGGCCATCCCCTCGATGACTCGACCAGAAACATGATTATCATCCAAACCAGGCATGGTTCATCAGCGTTAATGGACACTAACACCGCACAAAAAGGGGCTCACCTCCTTATTTTGGACATTTAAAATTGATTTTTGGATATCCAAAACGCATATTCTAACCTTCTCTTCTTGGACATCAAAATTGATTTGGATATCCCAAATAAACTTTTAATCACATAAGGTATCATCAACTGAATTTTAAATATCAAAAAGTAATTGTTGTATCACTAAAATTGAATTTTTGATGCCCAGCATTCATCAAATCATGCCCAAAGTTGGGATATCAATAATTTGTTCCACAACCAAAACTGAATTCCTGACACCCGAAATTGAATTTTGGATATTCAAAGTTGGTTTTCTGATATCAAAAATATGTTTGGATATCCCAAACAGCGATTAAATGTTAAAACGGCTTGCCATTCATTTGGATAAAATACATAAAATATTATACTTCCATATATTTGAAGATGACTTTTCTATTCCTCTGCTGTTGTGAATTCATACATTGCATAAAAACCTATTCAAACAAAGAATTTTTGCCCATATTTTAAAATGCTCAACTAAACAACTGTCTGGTAAGGCTAGACTATGCCTGACTCCTGTTAGGGACCATTTTATTAGCTTCGATGGCTGAAGAGCCCCAAAGTTGATCAAATGGTGGGAGCAGAGGGCTGATTTTGTGAACGCTTGGTAGCACTACTCACATTCAAAAGCGGGCATGTCCAAGCGTAGTGCATAAGGACTGCAAGGAAGATCTTGCATGATACCAGAACTTATGTATTTGACATTTGGATAGGACTTACAGATTATTTAGTAGTTTTTTTTTTGGGGGGGGGGGGGTGTTCTGATTTTGTGTTTTGAAGGTTGCGCATGTGCAGATATGCATTATGCAATTGCTTTTTCATGACCGGGCTTAAACTGCAAAAAGTTTCAGACTACAAAAAAATCAGTTAAAAGAAAGTGTGACATCAAGTGAAAAATACGATAAATTTATGTCGACCTGTATGGGATTCGAACCCACTACCTTCGGCACACTCGCCTAGCCAAATGTAAAGTCCAACACGCTGACCTCTAGGCCATCGGGACAACCTCAAAAAGGTTGACCAAGGACCCAGGGTGATGTTATAGCAGGTGTGGCTTGTACATTGACACGGTAGGGCACTTCCACAGACCGACAATTTATGAAATACACCTCTAATATAATTTCGAAGTCGGAGCAATGGCCCACAGCACTTCGAAACCAATAGAGTATTATCAAGTGAAAAATACGATAAATTTATGTCGACCTGTATGGGATTCGAACCCACTACCTTCGGCACACTCGCCTAGCCAAATGTAAAGTCCAACACGCTGACCTCTAGGCCATCGGGACAACCTCAAAAAGGTTGACCAAGGACCCAGGGTGATGTTATAGCAGGTGTGGCTTGTACATTGACACGGTAGGGCACTTCCACAGACCGACAATTTATGAAATACACCTCTAATATAATTTCGAAGTCGGAGCAATGGCCCACAGCACTTCGAAACCAATAGAGTATTATCAAGTGAAAAATACGATAAATTTATGTCGACCTGTATGGGATTCGAACCCACTACCTTCGGCACACTCGCCTAGCCAAATGTAAAGTCCAACACGCTGACCTCTAGGCCATCGGGACAACCTCAAAAAGGTTGACCAAGGACCCAGGGTGATGTTATAGCAGGTGTGGCTTGTACATTGACACGGTAGGGCACTTCCACAGACCGACAATTTATGAAATACACCTCTAATATAATTTCGAAGTCGGAGCAATGGCCCACAGCACTTCGAAACCAATAGAGTATTATCAAGTGAAAAATACGATAAATTTATGTCGACCTGTATGGGATTCGAACCCACTACCTTCGGCACACTCGCCTAGCCAAATGTAAAGTCCAACACGCTGACCTCTAGGCCATCGGGACAACCTCAAAAAGGTTGACCAAGGACCCAGGGTGATGTTATAGCAGGTGTGGCTTGTACATTGACACGGTAGGGCACTTCCACAGACCGACAATTTATGAAATACACCTCTAATATAATTTCGAAGTCGGAGCAATGGCCCACAGCACTTCGAAACCAATAGAGTATTATCAAGTGAAAAATACGATAAATTTATGTCGACCTGTATGGGATTCGAACCCACTACCTTCGGCACACTCGCCTAGCCAAATGTAAAGTCCAACACGCTGACCTCTAGGCCATCGGGACAACCTCAAAAAGGTTGACCAAGGACCCAGGGTGATGTTATAGCAGGTGTGGCTTGTACATTGACACGGTAGGGCACTTCCACAGACCGACAATTTATGAAATACACCTCTAATATAATTTCGAAGTCGGAGCAATGGCCCACAGCACTTCGAAACCAATAGAGTATTATCAAGTGAAAAATACGATAAATTTATGTCGACCTGTATGGGATTCGAACCCACTACCTTCGGCACACTCGCCTAGCCAAATGTAAAGTCCAACACGCTGACCTCTAGGCCATCGGGACAACCTCAAAAAGGTTGACCAAGGACCCAGGGTGATGTTATAGCAGGTGTGGCTTGTACATTGACACGGTAGGGCACTTCCACAGACCGACAATTTATGAAATACACCTCTAATATAATTTCGAAGTCGGAGCAATGGCCCACAGCACTTCGAAACCAATAGAGTATTATCAAGTGAAAAATACGATAAATTTATGTCGACCTGTATGGGATTCGAACCCACTACCTTCGGCACACTCGCCTAGCCAAATGTAAAGTCCAACACGCTGACCTCTAGGCCATCGGGACAACCTCAAAAAGGTTGACCAAGGACCCAGGGTGATGTTATAGCAGGTGTGGCTTGTACATTGACACGGTAGGGCACTTCCACAGACCGACAATTTATGAAATACACCTCTAATATAATTTCGAAGTCGGAGCAATGGCCCACAGCACTTCGAAACCAATAGAGTATTATCAAGTGAAAAATACGATAAATTTATGTCGACCTGTATGGGATTCGAACCCACTACCTTCGGCACACTCGCCTAGCCAAATGTAAAGTCCAACACGCTGACCTCTAGGCCATCGGGACAACCTCAAAAAGGTTGACCAAGGACCCAGGGTGATGTTATAGCAGCTTGTACATTGACACGGTAGGGCACTTCCACAGACCGACAATTTATGAAATACACCTCTAATATAAATTCGAAGTCGGAGCAATGGCCCACAGCACTTCGAAACCAATAGAGTATTATCAAGTGAAAAATACGATAAATTTATGTCGACCTGTATGGGATTCGAACCCACTACCTTCGGCACACTCGCCTAGCCAAATGTAAAGTCCAACACGCTGACCTCTAGGCCATCGGGACAACCTCAAAAAGGTTGACCAAGGACCCAGGGTGATGTTATAGCAGGTGTGGCTTGTACATTGACACGGTAGGGCACTTCCACAGACCGACAATTTATGAAATACACCTCTAATATAGAGTCGAAGTCGGAGCAATGGCCCACAGCACTTCGAAACCAATAGAGTATTATCAAGTGAAAAATACGATAAATTTATGTCGACCTGTATGGGATTCGAACCCACTACCTTCGGCACACTCGCCTAGCCAAATGTAAAGTCCAACACGCTGACCTCTAGGCCATCGGGACAACCTCAAAAAGGTTGACCAAGGACCCAGGGTGATGTCATAGCAGGTGTGGCTTGTACATTGACACGGTAGGGCACTTCCACAGACCGACAATTTATGAAATACACCTCTAATAAAATTTCGAAGTCGGAGCAATGGCCCACAGCACTTCGAAACCAATAGAGTATTATCAAGTGAAAAATACGATAAATTTATGTCGACCTGTATGGGATTCGAACCCACTACCTTCGGCACACTCGCCTAGCCAAATGTAAAGTCCAACACGCTGACCTCTAGGCCATCGGGACAACCTCAAAAAGGTTGACCAAGGACCCAGGGTGATGTTATAGCAGGTGTGGCTTGTACATTGACACGGTAGGGCACTTCCACAGACCGACAATTTATGAAATACACCTCTAATATAATTTCGAAGTCGGAGCAATGGCCCACAGCACTTCGAAACCAATAGAGTATTATCAAGTGAAAAATACGATAAATTTATGTCGACCTGTATGGGATTCGAACCCACTACCTTCGGCACACTCGCCTAGCCAAATGTAAAGTCCAACACGCTGACCTCTAGGCCATCGGGACAACCTCAAAAAGGTTGACCAAGGACCCAGGGTGATGTTATAGCAGGTGTGGCTTGTACATTGACACGGTAGGGCACTTCCACAGACCGACAATTTATGAAATACACCTCTAATATAGAGTCGAAGTTGGAGCAATGGCCCACAGCACTTCGAAACCAATAGAGTATTATCAAGTGAAAAATACGATAAATTTATGTCGACCTGTATGGGATTCGAACCCACTACCTTCGGCACACTCGCCTAGCTAAATGTAAAGTCCAACACGCTGACCTCTAGGCCATCGGGACAACCTCAAAAAGGTTGACCAAGGACCCAGGGTGATGTCATAGCAGGTGTGGCTTGTACATTGACACGGTAGGGCACTTCCACAGACCGACAATTTATGAAATACTCCTCTAATAAAATTTCGAAGTCGGAGCAATGGCCCACAGCACTTCGAAACCAATAGAGTATTATCAAGTGAAAAATACGATAAATTTATGTCGACCTGTATGGGATTCGAACCCACTACCTTCGGCACACTCGCCTAGCCAAATGTAAAGTCCAACACGCTGACCTCTAGGCCATCGGGACAACCTCAAAAAGGTTGACCAAGGACCCAGGGTGATGTTATAGCAGGTGTGGCTTGTACATTGACACGGTAGGGCACTTCCACAGACCGACAATTTATGAAATACATCTCTAATATAATTTCGAAGTCGGAGCAATGGCCCACAGCACTTCGAAACCAATAGAGTATTATCAAGTGAAAAATACGATAAATTTATGTCGACCTGTATGGGATTCGAACCCACTACCTTCGGCACACTCGCCTAGCCAAATGTAAAGTCCAACACGCTGACCTCTAGGCCATCGGGACAACCTCAAAAAGGTTGACCAAGGACCCAGGGTGATGTTATAGCAGGTGTGGCTTGTACATTGACACGGTAGGGCACTTCCACAGACCGACAATTTATGAAATACACCTCTAATATAATTTCGAAGTCGGAGCAATGGCCCACAGCACTTCGAAACCAATAGAGTATTATCAAGTGAAAAATACGATAAATTTATGTCGACCTGTATGGGATTCGAACCCACTACCTTCGGCACACTCGCCTAGCCAAATGTAAAGTCCAACACGCTGACCTCTAGGCCATCGGGACAACCTCAAAAAGGTTGACCAAGGACCCAGGGTGATGTTATAGCAGGTGTGGCTTGTACATTGACACGGTAGGGCACTTCCACAGACCGACAATTTATGAAATACACCTCTAATATAATTTCGAAGTCGGAGCAATGGCCCACAGCACTTCGAAACCAATAGAGTATTATCAAGTGAAAAATACGATAAATTTATGTCGACCTGTATGGGATTCGAACCCACTACCTTCGGCACACTCGCCTAGCCAAATGTAAAGTCCAAGACGCTGACCTCTAGGCCATCGGGACAACCTCAAAAAGGTTGACCAAGGACCCAGGGTGATGTTATAGCAGGTGTGGCTTGTACATTGACACGGTAGGGCACTTCCACAGACCGACAATTTATGAAATACACCTCTAATATAATTTCGAAGTCGGAGCAATGGCCCACAGCACTTCGAAACCAATAGAGTATTATCAAGTGAAAAATACGATAAATTTATGTCGACCTGTATGGGATTCGAACCCACTACCTTCGGCACACTCGCCTAGCCAAATGTAAAGTCCAAGACGCTGACCTCTAGGCCATCGGGACAACCTCAAAAAGGTTGACCAAGGACCCAGGGTGATGCTATAGCAGGTGTGGCTTGTACATTGACACGGTAGGGCACTTCCACAGACCGACAATTTATGAAATACACCTCTAATATAATTTCGAAGTCGGAGCAATGGCCCACAGCACTTCGAAACCAATAGAGTATTATCAAGTGAAAAATACGATAAATTTATGTCGACCTGTATGGGATTCGAACCCACTACCTTCGGCACACTCGCCTAGCCAAATGTAAAGTCCAACACGCTGACCTCTAGGCCATCGGGACAACCTCAAAAAGGTTGACCAAGGACCCAGGGTGATGTTATAGCAGGTGTGGCTTGTACATTGACAAAGTTCTTTGTTCTCGAACCGGGCACCGTTCGGGTTTGGTATATTCAATTCAAACATGAAATAAATAAATTAAGACATCTTAGAGTGCTCATTTAGAGCTTTATTTCCAAAATTTACTGAAATGCATTGCGAATCAATTGCCATACGGCATTCAGTTTAAATTTTAAGCATGAAAATATATCGTAATACTGGATAACTAAGTTGTACATCGAACTACCAAAAATTTGGCTTTCCTGACACAGAGATATGCACAATGATAGTACAAGATACACAGGACAAACAGCGCACAACTGATGACAAATCCAATATACTAGATGAAGATATTACACTATCATCAGAGATCGACAGTATAAATGACAAATGATATGCTTTGACATTGTGAAGACTTTTTTGAGATTATAATTGTAAAAGACCATTTTAAATTGAAAAGGTTAACTTCTGAAGGGAATTGTACAGAAGTTCTCTGACATAAATTTTAAAACAGGGGCTAAGTTTGTCTATGGCTAGAATGGATAGGACATTCCAAGAAGAAATGACATGTAGCCTTGTTAGGATGTAAACATTCACATGCTTTAGCTGGAATATTTAAACAGTAGAGCCTAACTGAGCATGCACTTTGAAACCGAACAGGGTACTCGGTAGTTGGTACAGATTACCGATCTCGAACCGGGCACCGTTCGGGTTTGGTATATTCAATTCAAACATGAAATAAATAAATTAAGACATCTTAGAGTGCTCATTTAGAGCTTTATTTCATGTAGATAGCCACGCAACAACTCATTTATTAATATTTATGCACTGAGTCATTGCTGCTGTTAATGTAATTACGGTGATTTATGCAACCCATGTGACGCACTTAAATGCAAAATATCGTTTGTTGCATCATAGATCATCATTGATGCCTCGACGATCTATGGTTGCATCGTTTAAAGTATATACAAGAACGAAACGCAACCTCAGTGACCTTTTGATTTCACTTTATTGCCAACATTGACAGTGACAATCGAACCCGAACGTTTAGTGACTGTGAAAGCCGAACCCGAACTGGGCTTCAATCCTGAAACCCAGTAAGCTCGGGTTCCGTTGTTCGAGTTCAGTCACGCTCTATTAAACAGTGAAGGGTAGAGACAAGTCGAGAAAATCCTAAACGCAGCTGAGTATAATTTCTATTGGAGAATCCTTGACCATGGGAATAACGGAGAAGAACTGGATCAACAGGTAAAAGGATTTTTTTTAGATTGGAAATAGAATGGTATGGCAATAGTGGTGAAAGAATACTGTATTAGTATACAAGTGCTTCGGAAGAGAAAATCAGAAGCAGCGTCAAGGAAAGCAACTTTCTTTAGGAAGTTTTTTTGAGCAGACAAACCAGGCACTGAGAGTTTCAAGAACGACTGTAAGAACGATTGCTACCCCTTAAGCATTTAAGAATACAGGGACCATGTCAAAATCTAGAAAGAAAAGGAAACTGGAGACGTTTGATAAAGAAGTGATAAAAACAAGGTTAAAACTTTACAAGGAGAGACATTTACCCACACTTACAAAATTAAAAACAAAAACAAACCAAAAAATGGAACCTGGTTATTGTGTTTCAATTATTCATTTACGGTTTGTGTTGAAAGAACTTGGGTTTCGCCGGCGCATAACACATTGAAATATATTCTTCATTAATTACAGACTTTATGTTTTTTTCAAAACATATAGCTGTAATCAAACATATTCAGTAACTACAGATTAAAAGATCCATAGGCCTAACCACTCAAACCCGAAACATTTATTTCTTCTGCCAAAGACAAAGAGACATGGTAGGCAAACCACTTTTTCGTTCTCCTGACTTGTCAATCAGCTGAGTAGAGAGCACCTCAGCTGATTGATGTATTTGACTTTGCAGAGCCATACACAGCACGTAAGGCCAGGAGGTATTGGACAAGCAATCTTTTCCATATTAGGGCATCATGTTTGTCCTTCTGGGCAGTAATCGAGTAAGGGTCAATAGGAAAAATGTGTACGAGCTGAAGGCAGTTTACCTAGCATGTAAAGCATGTATAACATAGCTTTGTGTACATACTTTCTGCTTCGGATAAAGTATTCAATCAGCATGGTATCGTGGAAAGCTTTAATATCAATGCTCAGATAACTTATACTAATGAAGCTACCTTTCTGATGGGTAAGCTATGGAAGGAATGATTAGAATACCGGGAGACAAATACAATGCAAGGCCTCAGTAATCGGCCTCTGCACATTTTGTCACACATCTATATGTTCTTTGCTAGCTTTTATAATCATGATAATAATAATAATAATAATAATAATAATAATAATAATAATAATAATGGTGGTGGTGGTGGTGGTGATGATGATGATGATGATGATGATGATGATGATGATGATGATGATGATGATGATGATAATAATACCAGTTGGAATGACACTGGTTAAGTACATTTCTAATTGTCAGACCCAAAAATAATAACAAAATGGCAGAGTAGGCTGTGTAACCCTTTGTTGAAAGTCAAACATATTATAAAGATCACTAAAGGTAGTTATTAGCCCGTGTAAAGTTAGGCCTTGTTTTATAAACATTGACGGTAATAATTCCCGGTAAAAGACATTTAAAAGTCGATAATGATATCACATTTCATAATAGTACACTCAAAAAAGTAAAAAAGTTAGTCTCGTTTTAGGGTTGATAGCACAGTGCAGTAACAAAAGGTTTAGTCTTAGACAATAGAAGGTCAAGACCAAGAATTTCAAACTGGTCGTATGAGATCTCCTCTCAGTATCAAAAAAGCCAAATAATTATGGATATCAATAGCGACGCCACCAACTTGTCAGTTTCCGTCCTTGCGATTCCATATATATATATACAAATATATATATATATATATATATATATATATATATATATATATATATATATATATATATATATATATATATATGTACATATATAGATAGACAGACAGACAGACAGATAGATAGATAGATAGATATAGGGTATCGGTATACATACTGTAAAACGTGGTTCTCGCTGGCCGATTATTCATAAGGTATATGCTAATAGAGATGGTAGTCACTAAAAATCTTTACATATTTTAACCACCTTAATGCCGTAACGGAGGTAAATGACTGAATATTCACTTTGAATATACATTGAAAACATATCATACTTCTGAAAATGACACTATGCATTTTCAGTAGGGTCTTGTTACATTCTTGAGCAAACGTCATGTTTGTATTTATAGTGTGATGACGGAATCCATCTTATAGGTTATCATTGACATGCTGTGAAGAGAGCAACTGTCCTTTCACTATTAATGACAGTACAGTGAAATCTATCTTTTGTGGACATCTCCCGAAGTGGCAAAAAGTGTCCACAATTGGCAAGTGTCCAAAATAAAAAGATTTTTTAAACCAGAAAATTAATCTTTAAGTGAGCTTAATCGCAAAATGTCTGTGGAAGGAACATAACTGTCCACATTATAAAGGTGTCCACATCGACAGGTTTTTGTGTATTGATAATGTCCGTTGCGACATTTGTATGACCCTTGTAGAATAGTACTGCATTTAGGAATTTTTGTATTCCGTAGGTTGGCATGGTGTTTATTTTCATTATAACTATGCATGTACCTTTTTGGCAGTTGGGTAAAACATAAGCTGAAGGAGTGTATTCCCCCACCTTTTTTTGCAAAAGATGTAAAGTTACAATGCAAAATATTAACAGTATTTACCGTATACAGATAATAAAACACTTATTTTATTCCAGGTGGTCATTTTTGATTCAAGTACAATAACGTTCAGTGTAATAATCTTCAAACAACAAAGGATAAAATTAGCAACTATTCGTCATTTAGTATTTGAAGACTGTGTTCACAAAAATTTTACATAAACTTTCTTCAGACAAACATAATATTCCTTTAAAGATAGAGTATATGATACTGGATTCAGTAGGCCTTGAATAGGAAATGTAAACAAGATTATGGTTCCCAGCATCCGCTGATCTATATTAATGTTTCTTAATATCCAAAATAGATTGGCACAGAAATGCAGTCAAAGCAGTATTAAATACGATCAGCATTAATCGAAAATCCAATTCCCTATTTCTTCCTTTGCGCCCACTATTTTTCCGAGACTTATTAATTATTATTCGGATTTGGAAAGTACACACCAGGATAAGTGAGTGCATCAGCCCACAAAACCCAAAATACACATATCTTAGCCTCATCAGTATATAGTAATGCGATAGGAATAATGGAGATATACATTCAGGAGACAACATAGGCAGAGACTTCTTTGCTTCTGTGGATTTATCATATGACATGTATTCGATTTTATAAGTAACTATACTGAAACCAAGAAAAAAAGATAGACCCAGCAGTAAAATAATTCTCGTGACCCGAACGCGACCTTTATTCAGGTCCCACACAACTACAACACATATTAGTCGACCTATGCTAAGAAGTGTGGTTACAAACACCGATGTGGTAAAGAAGAATACCTGAAACAAGGCAATCAATACACAGGCTCGACTCCTTCGCCACCAGTTGTCTTGCTCCATATATTCCTCTTTCAGATAGATTGCCAGACTGGAGAGAACAATAAGGGTGCTGGATGTTGCAATGTCTCCAACGTTGGCCAGAGCAAGTAGTAAAAGGTCGTTATTCTTCCAAACCTGAATATTTGCCGTGGTCAGAGCCAGTATGTTCAAAATGATAACAAGTAAGCCAAGTACTAAGCCAACAATGCTCCCCCCATTGTTGTGAAAAATTGGACTACACTGTAGGCTGGAATGTGGTTCTGGTGTACATATCCTGATAAAGTACAGAATGCAACACCATCTGGCATCATCTGTGTGAAGAACATCCAAAGATACAAGTTCCTTGATCAACTCTGACTTTGGAACAGGAAGTGCATTTTTTTTCATGTACAACTGCCTCAGAGAGTCCAAGGGCTCAAATAATTTAGTTGGAATATTTTTTAATAGACTGTTAGATAGGTCTAGCATATTTAACCTAACAATTCCTTTGAATATTTCTGGATGCAGCACCATTAAATGTGTATGTGCCATGGACAAACTATGAAGATTCCTGAGTCCAGTGAATAACCCGGGCTCAATATATCTCAGGGGATTCTCATTCATCCAAAGTTCATTCAGCCAATACAAACCATCAAATGTCCTCATCTTTAAACAAACAATCCTGTTGTGGCTCATGTTTAATATTCTGAGGGCTCGTATATATAAAAATGATTTTTCCTCTATATAGTGTATACTATTTTGTGACAAATCTAAGTTGAACATGAATGGGTACACACTGGAGCTCTTTTGCCATGTATTTAATTTGTTGTCCTTCAGGTCAAGTGCCCTGACAGTTCTTGCAATTAAAGGTGTAGCTGTGAGGTTTTGATGCATGCATTGTACGGCATTTCCCAGACATCTGCAGTCACCAGGACATGGATTTGCAGAACAGAGCTCTTCATCATCAAAAGAGTACATGCATTGAACCCATCCATTGCAAAAAATTAATGGGTGGTAACATTGCATTTCCTCCTTGCACTTGAAGTGAAACGGGCAATCTCTTGTACTACAATTGATATACATGTGCTCATCTTGTCCCTGAGGACAGTCCCATTTACCATTACAGACCATATTTAATTGTATGCAGTAACTGTCAGGGCATTTAAAGCTACTGGAGCAAGGGAAGTACATGCAGTTTTCCAAATGTTGATATTGGGTGCATCCAAAAGGCATTTTTGGATCATAGAGACATCTACTAAATAGAGGATATCGATCTGGGTCTCCATATGCACAAAGGATCCATTCAGTCAAGTTTGAGTTCCACTTATTAGAAGGCAACTCAGGATAAATATTGTATTTCGAGGAATTTTGGTGGCTGAGAATGGCTGACAACCCAAACAGACATAATATTTCATCTGAACTATCCATACAATCTTCATAGCCATTGCAAAGCTTGGAAACAGGAATGCATCCACCAGAATGACATTGGTAATAAAGAGAGGAGCAAGAGCAATCCATTGTTTTGCATGTTGAGTAACAATGTTTGGGCGGAAGGTCATCACCAGATTTAATTTTGCAGACGTCACTGCATTTTATTTCGTCGCTTCCGTCTACACAATGAGTCACACCATCACATACATAGTGTTCTAAAATGCATTCAAATGATTTGCACTCATATTGTCCAAGTTTACAATACATTGGCAGCGGTGTCTGAGCACTTTCACAAAGGACACCGATATTGGTATTTTGACTTCTCTTGCTGAAAAAACTGTCATTTATTTTTTGGACAGAGAAATCCTTAAATATCATTTGGTCGATATTTCGGGATGTCAACTCACGAAAAGCAAAACTGTAAACTGTGTTTTTCCGTGATGGTACTATCAGCTTATACTTAAGGGACGTACCCTCGGATGTCATCAACCAATTTTCAGAAATTTCTGTCAATTCACTGACATCCAAAAAAAAAGCAACTTTACCAATTTTTGTATCATGTGGATAAGGTTGTTTATGCTTTTCAACATAATGAGAAATGTTAGAAACAGCTGTTAATACTGAAGCGTTAAAGTGCTGGCAGTAAGAAACCATCATTTCAAAATATTTACTCCACTTGACCATAAGTGGTTTAACGCAAAGATTGAACACAAGGAAGGACGAAAGGCTACAAGACAAAATATCAATTGATCTTTTGGAAGACGAATGTGAAGGCAATATTACTTGTTTTTCACAAATAAAACTAGCGCCCACCATATGTAGGTGGCATGGGACGTACAGCCAAGTTGAACTGCTCCTTGGGCTTATCAAAATCATTCCTGCACACATGGCAGATGTTGACTGGGTTGACCTTTTTACATATTTTAATATATTGAGTTTATCTAGGTAGTGTCCATGTATCAATACAAACATGTTGTTTAGCATTAGTTTATCGTAATTTGCCCAGTCTGTAAATATCAATGGCGACCCATCAATCCATTGATTCGCCAGTGCCTAAAAGAAGATTGGCATTGTGCTTAAACACAATTATATATATATTATATCTTACATTAAGTATATTTAGGAAGTGACTGGATGCAAATATCCTTGGTGATAGTTCTGCAAGCGTCATGATGGTCTGACATGGACCCGGCAGAGCATATAAACTCAGCTGATCATTTAAAACTTGGTCAGAAATTTTTTGTTATTTTGACCTGTTTATTGTCTGCAGTTATAAAGATTTTAGAGTAAGAGGAGTTATTAAGGTAGAGGATCTGAAGCCGGCACCTTTGGATAACCTCTACTCACTTTTTCATATTTTGGATAGTCCGATACTTAAACTACATGCTCCTAAAAACTCTGATGTCTGAACATAAAATATATATGAGATAACTGATCTCAAAACTTTTGTTTACAATGAAAAGTTTGAACAGTGCAGGGCACATGGGTTTGTTTGCATGGGCATGATAATGAACCATGTCATTGTTTGCACAGTCATTAGTCCATGACCCCTTGTAACCAGTTGAGCTATTGACAAGGGTCACTCACAGGAAACCATTGGCTGTGGAGAGAAGAATGGTCTAGTTCAGACTAATCACTATCATTGTTCTGACTACTTTGAAATTCTCGATTGATGTAAAAACAAATTAGCACAATCCACTTACTGGTCCCCAAATATGGAAAGTGGCATGTGAACCCACACCCAAACCAGCCAAGTTCAGTGTTTCCAAGTTAAAAAAGGTCGAGATTTAAGCCCCAAAGTATACTTTTTTTAATGACAACATCACAGAGGTTAAGTTCCAAGTGAATTGCACACAATAATATAAACACAGGACCGCAGATATGAGTATGTGTCATATTACAGCCATAAACGGGTAAGAATTGGCAACTTTTTCTTTCAATGCAATTTTCTCGGAACTGTTTTTTGCCCAACCTCTGCAATTTGTATCTCGCCTCACAAATGTACGAATTGCCCTATCACATTAAATTTATATAGAATCTTACATGGCAGTGAGTGAGTTACGATTTTTCTCTCACGAGGGATCGTGGTTGGTGGGGAAAATCACGAGTGACCGCAGGTCACGAGTGATTTTCCCCACCAACAACGATCCCGAGTGAGAGAAAAATCGTCACTCGGGATCGTTGTTGGTGGGGAAAATCACTCGTGACCTGCGGTCACTCGTGATTTTCCCCACCAACCACGATCCCTCGTGAGAGAAAAATCGTCACTCACTCACTGCCATGTAAGATTTTATTTATTCTATGTTTAATCGAGTATTTACCGCAAAAATTGTCGCTCTTGTTGCTTAGGTGTCGCCATTTTGAAGCGGAGACTTTTCACTTGGAAATGTCAAATCACATATACATGCACCGCGGGTGTAAACACAATATACCATTGCGCGCTTTAAATAGATCCGCATGTTCGAAATGTAAGACACTCAAAATGAAAATAACAAGACAATTCCACACCAGCAACGATCCCGAGTGAGAGAAAAATAGTAACTGGTGCCGTGTAAGATTTTGTGTATTCTGTGTTTGATTGGGTATTCATCGCGGAAAATTATACCTCAGGCCTACTTTCAACGCCGAACTCTGGTGTGCCAGGTTTGTTTACGTTCGTCGGGGTTTGTCCACGTCACGCATTGACGTATGACACTATGATCAAACCTCGCTCGTGCACATTTGATTTTGTCTAAATGTCAATTGATGCATCACGTCACAATTTACCTGTAACAATGTTTAGGTCATGCGATCTACACTGAGTTACTATTTCTGGATTTCACTCCAGAAAATGATAACTCACCGCCAAACATAGAATAAAACGGACATTTAAAGAAAAATATCATATTCAGGAATGGTTCCCAGGATTTTTTTTTCTGACAACCCCTTCCGTGACTTTTGGAGCAATTTATGGAGGGAAAATGAACAACCTGTCACAACTAAATTAAAAAAAAAATTATAACCTTTTTTATGCTGTTTCAGGACTAACCATTGAATTCTATCCTGGACATAAATATAAATTCTAAATTCCTTCTGATTTCAACTGGAAACACACAATTTTGTGTGACTTCTGCGCGAAAAATGTGAAACTCCTACCAAGTCAGAAAGAATGCTATAAAATCTAAAAAAATTCCAATGCTGCAAAAAAAAAAATACTCTATGGATACAAATTTATGGATATGTAGTAATCAGAAAATATATAGGTTTAATGTACTTTTGAAAAAAATAAAGGAGTAATTGCAATGCAAATTTGCCAGTCTCACTGCGCCTTAGCTTCACAGCTTCCACCTGAAAACAACCTTTGACCTAGATAGGTTAACTACTCTCTTTAGTCATGGAGCCCTTTATTCCTGTATGCACGTATTCGACACCAATGGGTCACTTTTGGTGCGTTGAATCGTTACACAAATGGTAATTTTTATGTTTTCCGAAGTGTTGTAGTCTGTTAAAAAAAGGTATCACAGTGTTATGGCTTTGCATCATTAATAGAAGTGCGGTGGAATCTACTTTAAGGTATAACCTAGAAGACTTGTGAAAATGGTCCTTCATGACAGGTTGACCCTTAAGACAGGTGAAATTAAACTAAAATACGCTAATGAGGGATCGAAACTAATCCTTTAGCACAGTGGGTCCCTTAACAGAGAGGGGCTCATAGCCAGGTTCTACTGTATGTTCTTTGTTATCTCAGGTATCTACTGGTATATGTTGAGGTCATCTAATCTCAAAGAAGCTTTTGTACAGAAACATCTTTTGCTATGTTTACACACGAACCACATTTGTATCATGAGGGGATCAATAGATAAGTTGGAGAGAAACATGCTGGTATCAATATTGTACAGCCGATTTTGTACTAAAAGAATCTTATTTTAAAAAGACAATAAACACAAAATGGTTTAGTCTTATATAAGACCATTTACCACATTTTACATTTACCCAAGTCAAACAGTTCAGAAATTTTGGGATTTTTTTTTTTTTTTTCTGTCAATTTATATAGATGGACCTCAAGAAGTTACAAATAGCAAGATGCCCTCTTGCGATAAGGCACCACTTGTTTAAAAAATAATGTTAAAATTGACCATATGTGAAGTACCCCCATTTCTTTCAAATGTGTCCCATTTACATACCCTGCTGGCAGTTAAAAATGGTCCCCTTTTTCCCGATGAGTTTTGAAAAAAAGCAACAAATTTGTTTTCATACTTGACACGTGAAATGGAACAATTGTGTCATTAAAGCTACAGAAATGCGATTCATGAAAGATTTTACCCGAATTTAGAGCCTGAGATTTTACAAGAGGTTTAAACTGTATAAAATGATAGAACAGGGATATAAGTGATTAAACAGCAATATATTGTCACAATCTTTTTTCAAGAAATTCTTTGCATTCGGGCAAAATGCTGAAAACTGGCATCTCTGACGATATAAAATGCTGAACATGAAATAATGATAAATTGTATTTGTTATATCCAAATACAATTTTCATCGGCTACATTTATTACGATCTAATTTTTGTATTTTTACACAACCTGTTCTAATAGTTGGACGTATGCCTTATGGAACCCAAATTCGGTTCAATAATAAACAGTAATATATTATATTAGGGCCGTAGGTTATTCAGAAAACGCATCTCTGCAATGTTATTACCGAACTCTCACCCCTCCCACCCGAGTGAATCGGCGAATTTCTCATGTGTAGAAGATCCGATGATTGAGCAGTGGTATCAAATGTAGGTCCAACTTCTGTGAGACTGGTTTTTCAGAGAAATGGGTTTGATACCCACTAAAACTGGTGAATTTTCTCATACCGCTCTTTAGACATTTGAAGTCGAAATAAAACAAAGTAATGCAACGAGAAAGCCTAGCATTACCAAGTAACACGACTAATAAGCATCTGTTCACTGTTGTGGCACTGGGTTCAGGCTGTGGCTATCCCTATGGCCCACAGCATCACCGGATTGGGGGAAGCCTTCTTGCTAGTTCTATGTACAAATCTGAGCTAGCAGGCAGGAATGCTAAAGACAACATCATCCAGTGCATTATTTTACTTGTGCGAGGGTATTAATTATGTCGTATTACTAAGCTTTTCGCAGAGCCTAAGGCCTCGTGAAACATGATAGTAGAATCTGCGGGATCATGATCAGACTCATCTCTCCTTTCTCTGTCTTTTAATGAAGGTCATGGGTGAGGTACAGGACCGAGGTAAATACACAGAGAGCTTCAAAATTATCATTTTACTACTACTACTACTGCTACTACTACTACTACTACTACTACTACTACTACTACTACTACTACTTCTACTGCTACTACTAACAATTACAATTATCATTATAATTATTCGATAGTTATTATTATTAATAACATTATTGTTATTGTTATAAAGATAAGTATTACTACACTATTGCAACTACCACTATTGCATTCATCATCGAGTAGTTTGGATGTTATATTATTGGACAACCAATTTTCTTCCTTTTTTTCTCCATTATTATTAAAGAATAAGCCATGTTGGGGTGCAATTATCAGGATTCGCTGGCCCTGGTCCACCAGGCCCAACGGCCATTGGCTGCAGCGGTGGCAGGCATTTCTAAACGATGGCTTGAAAGCCTAGCGGATCCATTTTACCCATTTTACCCTCTTGCAGAAACCCTGGCAGACACAATTCAAAATGCAAGCAAGAAGTCAAATTTCCATAATCCCTTCACACCCCAAACATTTGCCTAGAACTGAAAATTATCACACATCATAAACGAACGTGCACCATTTTGCCGATACTGATTGTGGCTTCCCCAAGCATGGATTTTAATGCGGGTCAAAATGGATTTATCTTCGCTTAAAAGTATAGACAAAGGAAAAGTTAGACATGATGTTAACATTATAGACCTGGACACACTGACACTGTTGTAGATTTTAAGTTCAAATATGGAAATTTGGGCAAATGTCGCCACTGCCATGTTAGAAAAGTTTTGAAGCACATTTATATGATGCATTTGTGGGGCAAAACCACCAAAAGACAATCCACTTCCAAGGATAGTTCCCAAGCTGAACTGCATCTGATTCCAATTAGCTCTGACTGATAGAGATGAATGCATGGTGTCAGTGCTGAAATAGCAAGAGGCTTCGAGCTTGGTTTTGCACTGATGTTAGCAAGGAGATGTCACAAATCGTGTTTTATGACACCAAACTAAATTTTTTAGTAGGGTAAAGATAAATGGATTAAATTATAAACAATTACATCAAGGACTCAATACCTGACCCTGAATAGTCCCTCAGCGATAACCCAAACAACACATATTTTAAAAAAAGGGCCATCAAAGGGTTGCAGAGTTGTTCTACCTCTAATTTCGTTAATGCATTCATGGATGAGGAAATGAACTTGCCACGGCTATTGTTGCAGTTGATTCTAAGACTCACATAAACAAAGAGGACATGCGGATCAATAAGGTAGAAGGGATTCTTTCCAAATAAGTCACTTTCTATGGCACCACCAAAACAATGGCCAATTGTACAAATTTTTTGTCATCTCACAGAAGAAAGGAAGCATGAAATATAAATCGGTGAATATTTTTCAGGTTTAAAATACAAATATTGACATGTGTGAAGGATGAATGTTTTATATCATACAGTTTTTACTTTATACTACAAATTCGTGGAACATTCCCATATCTTCATGATCTCTTTGTTTACAAAAGTGATTATCGCAGCGGGGCTACATAGTATGGTACCCACGCATTATCAAGATGTTAAACGTTACATTCACATGTGTCGTTATTAGGTTTATAAATTATATTGAAAGAGTCATAGGCTGTTACATCAGATTTCCTGGCTTTCTCCCTGTATTATTTGTTATAATCATGCAAAAAAGCTGCAATTTGATGTGTGGTTACAAGGAACAAGCCATTTAATGTTTTGTCACAAGAAACAAACACAAGAGTACTTAAAAAAATCGTGTTTTTTCACATAGCGAGGGCTGGCTAAAAAGTTCTAAGCTTAAGTGGGACATCTCAATCAGATTGAAACAAACTTTTTCCACCAACAATTCAATGAATCATACACATAGGAACTGCAACTGTAGTGTGATTAATGTCTTCATTCCAGACCATCTTTTGAACATACCCATTGAAATCACCCGAAATGGAAAAACTGGCGAAAGGGCAGTTGTCAAGTACCTATCAGATTCCTGGAATCCAATGAAAAATTTATGGAGTTTTGAAACACATCCCAGTGATTTTTTGGCCCAATTTGTGGCCAGGGATGAGATCTGGACCCATTACTTTGAACCAGAAACCAAATTTCAGTCTTAGTAATAGAAGCATCCGGGATCATTCTCCTCACCCCTCAAAAAAACAGGTTGGTTCCTTCTGCTGGAAAGGTGATGGCTTCAGGCTTTTGGGATTATGAGGGTATTCTACTGGTTGACTATCTTGAAGAGCCTAGACTATCAATGTACGATATGCTGACCTACTGAGACAATTCAGTGAAGCTATCAAGCAAAGTAACGGGAAATGCTCACTAAAGCTGTCCTCTTCCTGCAAGACAATGCTCCTGTTCACATCGGTGGTTGCCCTGTCAGGATCCATGAATGTGGTTTAAGGCTCATTGACAATTCCCCTTATTCGCCGACCTGACTTCCACCTGTTTCCCAAAATGAAAAAGGAAGTAGCCAGTCGCCATTTTCCTAGAAACAATGGTGTCATTTCCGGTGTGAATGAGTTTTATAAGTTGCTTGAAGAAAATTTGTTCTTGACAGGCATCCACATGTGTGTAAACCTGGAAGGGGAGTATGTACAGAAATATAAGAAAACCATTGAGTTTGTATGGTTCTTTTACAGCTAGGCTTAGACATTTTGAGACAGTACTCTTATCTTGGACAAGGTTGAGCAAAAATGCCGCTCCAGTTTGTTGTTTTTACATGTCCAGAACTAAATGATCCTTTGACCGTCAGTATAATTGTAAGACAGATTGTTCAGCAAACATGGTATTTAAAAAGACCATGTATAGTGTGGACAATACAAGAACAAGCAACATCTCACATTCCCAGCTCGCTCTCCAGTTGGATTTTCATTTCTAAATAAACGCTTATATTTGGCTTTACTTGTTAAAGATGCTCACAAAAAGAACGATCCCCTGCTCATTTGTGTCATAAAACTAAAAATGTCGCAACAAAGGTACTCAATATGATGCGAGATCACCATTACATTCAACCAAAAATTAAAAAATATAAATATAAGTTTTGGGAAGGCATTATTTTCATCTCAAAGTAACCTTTATATCTGTTACCTGAAATGACATAAAATGTACAACACACGACAGATCAAGACCCCGATGAGAGTCCAAACGTAAACTGTGTGTTATAAAACCAACAAGTATATATGGACTGGATAACTATTTTTCCAATATGATCAGTAAAATTCGAAGAGCACAATCAAAGGCAACCCTCTTCCAAAACAAATGCGATAGAAAGATCAATTACTTATGGAATAAGCTCAAAAACGACTCTTTAAGAGTCCCTTGAGTGCAACATGTTCAAAACAAATCTTAAGTCCCACAAAGTTTTAAGGTGAAGTGTATAAGCCTTAAATGCTTGCGTGATTCTTCCTCAGAAGCTGAAATAATGACTTTAAATGTACATAGTTCAGACTAAAGGAAGCCATGCACAAACCTAAAAAAAAAAAAAAAAACCCCAGAAAGTTTCAAAATAAATAGGACACACGTGACCAGTGCATTTTCAACAGTGCCGACGCTGCATATAGATATTTTCATTAAATGTATAAAGATTATTGAAATCATATTTAGCTTTAAATAACAGGCACTCTCCCATATTAGAACTATATAACGTTACTGATTTGTTTATCTTACATGATACTACCCCTAGTGGCTCAATACATTTTTATTGCCTTATAGATTTGATCCCGGAAAAATAAAATCCTTGTTTGTTCCATTGAGCTAGTTTATTTATTTTAGAATTTTTAACACATGAAAAAAATGCTACACTTCATGCTTCCAAAAATAAAACGACACAGTAACAGCAAATGAACAATTGATACAAGGATGGCAGCAAGGTGAAGAAAGTATATATTATCAGAGTGATTTTTAAATTGCAAAATAATGTGATGATTGGGATTTCAGTGGTTTGAAAAGAGCATAAGGGCAACATACATTTACAGTATCAGGTTACATCCCCACACATTCACGTGTGTATAATAGTTTGGACACTTCAACACTTAGTTTATGAATTGATATCTAGATTAGATGAGATTAAAGTAAGCTAAAACCTCAACTTGTTTAACAGCAATTTTACAAAACTGTCAGTCAAAAGCATAATAGAACTCAGCTCTTACATCATTCAGATAACTAAGACTATGATCAATATATGATTTTCAACAACCCCATTTTATGATTTACAGAATCTCACCTATATATGGCATGACAGTCTGTTGTATATTTCACACGTCAAGGAAACAATTAGTATCATCTAATTAGTGGCTGGTTAACTACTCACTTTGTGTGTCATCAGTATCCTAGACCAGATTGATCTCTCATACATCTGAATCTATATCCGTGGACACAGAGGGTGAGTGGGATAATCAGTCCTTAGATTCCTAATCTGGGCAAGGTTGTGTCAACTTGTTGTGCAACCCTGTTCTCCAATCTGTATTTTTGTCACCGCATTTTATGCTGTTGAACAAATATCATTGCATTTAGGCACAAACTGATTAAAATTTTAAGTGTTGCTAATTGTCATGTAGAAATGCAGCTCAATGTTTATGAGGCCTAACTGTTCATGATGCATAGTATTACTTCTTTCTTTACATCTTTTATGCTGTTTAGCAATCAAAACTAAAATTCCCTCATATGCTCCTGTTACTCTGCAAACACTGTAATACAGGTTTACAGGTCACTACTTAATCGAAAATGTCCATACATTTTCAGCGTTATATGTCTACATCGTAAACATTAAACGCTGTAAATTAAGTGGTATAAGGTAATTTACATTATATTATACCTACTACTACCACTTATGTCCTTTACTTTGTGGAATGGATAATTGCTGGATGTAAAGTAGTTGATATTTATCAAAGTAAATTATTTACAATGCTTATCATGTTAGCCCCTCTGTCTTGTCCTTATGTTGGAACTTTCAATTTATTCAATCATCTGAATTTCTTGTGTTGTCACAGGTTCCGCTGCTTCCCATTAGAGAGATTCATGTAGGACAAAGTCCTCTTCCCCGTTTTATTTATTAATTTCTTGATGTGTATATCATCTTAGTGGATAAGCAAGCTTCTAGATTACATCTCTTTTGGAGTAAGATGCACCATTAACCTGTCCATTTTGTTAATATGTCCTAGGAAGCTATATGTGGAAGTGGTAGCAATCTATTCTTTGCATCATAGCGCAGGATAGTTAGCACAGCAGCAAGAACACTTTGCTTTTCATCAAAGTCGAGCATACGACAAATGGATTGTTGTGATCTGTCATTCTGTGACTGCATCACACTGGGAACGTTCACTTGGCATGAGCTTATTGTTATAACCCAGTGATTCTGTTTAAGTCTTCTCGCTTTTGTCTTAATTCTTGTTCTCTTTCCTTTTTTTCCTGGACGCTTACTTTTTTTAAAAACTGATTTAAAAACAGCAGCCATTTTCGGTCGCACCGTATATATCGTGTTGTAAGTGGAAAAGAAGAATTTGAAATTGGCCCATGTTACCAGGGAACCAATGAGATGGAGCTCAGAAGAACCCTTCAAATTCATATAAACATATATATGATCATATTGCAGGTATACGGGATCAGCTTCGATGTGTGGGTCCCAATGCCCTCTATCACATATTACGTCTAAATAGCAACGAAGAAGCTGAACCTCAACTAATAAATAAATTATTTTATCTATTTTCAAACAGATCAGCTCTGTCGTTTTAAAAATCAATTCAAGTCCGTATTATCAATTTGAACTGTTCTTTACCTATACTTAATTGAAACAGATAAGATTTTAGATGAAGAACTGTCATATGCGTCCACTAATTACGGTCCTGTGTTAAATCAGATTTGTCTGTTTATCAACTAACAATTATAATTCAATTTTACTAGGTTATATCTGCTCCACTCATGATGTGGTTACAATACTGTAAACTATAAAGTGTATCCTTTTTACTACCTTTTTCATTTGGGAGCGCCAATTCATCGAAATTAGAAATAGTCCACTTCAAACGAAAATAAATCATTCTAGGAAATGTTTATAAGTGCCCACGATATTGAAATGATAATTATACTGAATGTACTGATCAATTTTCATTAGCTCCAGACAAACTAAAAAAAAACTCGACTTAAAAAAAGGTTTTACCACAACCTTGATGACTTAAAATACAATAAAAACCAATCTTCAGTACTCATTTTGGTACCATAACAATGGGTAGGTACGTCGACAAAGTGAGTTGCCAACAAGGTTCTCACAATGACATTGTACATTAATTGATAACCTCTTTTTAGCGCTATCAAGCACAATGTAATTACCAACATCAGGAATTTTAACAACTGGAAATTCAGACCATCTCACAAACTTTATGTCCATTTACTGTAATAAAGAATTATGAGTCAAATACCACATTTAATTAGTTAAACTGAAGAATATAAACAGTGTTGTTGATCTGGACTATTCCGTATTAATTGTGCCAGTGTATCTCCGTTTTTGGATGTGCTGTCACAAACTATATATTTTATTGTTTGAATGGACAGGTAGCTTTCTGTTAGGTTAAAAACAGTTTTGAAGTTTTTATTTAGATGTGTGAGTGGTGCTTTTGTCGAAGGGTACCTTTACACTTTGGGAGAAGATTACCTTAAATATAGGGGAGTTTAAGGTGTACAGATGTGTGCCAATGTACTTTAAACTGTGCCAGAGAAAGTCATTTGTGGCTTTTCTTCAAATAGGACCTTTACTTTATGCCTGTTCAAAACGTTTGAGCAGACATTGATAATTTGTTTGGTTTTGTAGTTTCAACAGTAATACAAAGAAATGGAATATCAGTCAATAGAAACAAGGGTTCCCAAAGTTGCTTTCTTAACTATACCCTCTTTCTGAGTTTTTGAGAATTGACCAAAGGGTTTTTAGCAAGCTAACCTCACATTTTTATAATTTATATGACAACTATATTTTGAGAAAATCAGTAATAAAAGATGAAGGAGCCAATTTAAATCATGTCTGTTGCATCAGGTTTGCTTGGTCTCTCATTTTAGTCCTGCTATATATTCATGCAAAACATATGCTATAAGGCGTGTTGCCACTAGAAAATTCAGTTTTTATGGTATCATAGACAAGTTGGAAGAAGAATGTGGTTCCAACTTGTAGGTTTCACGTGTGTTACACTAGTTGATCCTTTGATCGGGGGTATAATTGTGACACAAATTGTTAAACAAACAGGAAATTACTGGGACCATGTATCGTGTGGGCAAAAAGGCACATGCATTATCACTCAATCCTAGCTCGCTGGTCGGTTCGGTTTGCATTTCTAAATTAACATAAACATATGACTTCAGTAGTGCAGGATGATCAATACAATGAACAAGTTTGTGCTTAATTTTGTAATAAAACTGAAAAATTCATAGAAAAGATTTCAGCATGATGTAAGATCACTAGTATCTTTAACCACAAATGCAAAAGATCAAATTGTTCGAAGCATAATTTTAGTACTAAATAGATCTTTATATTTGCCACTAAATGGACATTAAAAGTCAAACAAGTGACAGGCTGGATAAAGACTTGAGAATAGGTCTAATAATAAACTATGCAATTATTGATTGAACGTGCATGTAGAGTTGGAGTAGCTAAAGTTCCCCAGCAAGTCTGCTCAGATTTTATAAACACAAATACAAACACAAGAAATTCTCTTCCATAACAAATGGAATAAAAAAGATCGGCACATATAGAGATAAGCTAAAAATGACTCTTTCAGATTCCATTTGCAGCATATTCCAAACCAATCTTACACAAAGACCACTCACAGGCACACACAGACGCACACGCACACATGGATAGATAGATAAATAGATAGATAGACAGACAGACAAACAGCTGGCTAGCTAGATGGATCGATCAATCGATTATTAGATAAATAGATAGACAGATAGATAGATAGATAGGTAGATAGATAGATAGATAGATAGATAGATAGATAGATAGATAGATAGATAGATAGATAGATAGATAGATAGATAGATAGATAGATAGATAGATAGATAGATAGATAGATAGATAGATAGATAGATAGATAGATAGATAGATAGATAGATAGATAGATAGATAGATAGATACGAAACCTACAAGGCCAAACTTAGAAAGGATAAAACGTCATTGACCAAAAAATAAGTGCTATCCTCAAAACTCTAGTAGTACAGAAAAATAGTACCCATATTCATAAATCCCAAACCCAACAATGACAGCAAAGCGGTCCCAGAGTTAAAAGCATCAACATTCATCTTCCAATACCAATGTGAAGAAACAAGTTTCACTCCTGACTTGAGACAGGCAGTCACCCATATAAGGCAGCTGATGGTTTTAAACCAGTCCTGTCAACTTTTGAAACATTCTTCATTAAATACAGATTATGGTGTTAACAAAATGCAAAGGCCTCACCACTCAAAATCCAATGTTTTATTAATTCTGCCAAAGATAGAAAGAGACCTGGTACGCCTATCACTCTTTAGTTCTCCTGACTTGTCAGCTGAGTTTACACTGTAACAAAAAAATAGACCTACATCATTTTTGTGATATTTATGAATCTGGAACATCTGGTTTAGTTTATAGGAAAATATTATGTATGGTAGATCACAAACCGAGCACAATTCTTCCATGTATATATATATATATATATATATATATATATATATATATATATATATATATATATATATATATATATATATATATATATATATACATACATACATATACATACATACATACATACATACATACATATGGTCACCTGCCAAGTATGTGTTTCTGACGACGGTTAAATATGCCATCTTCTATTGCAAAAACAAAACCTGAAATCAAGAAATCAAGGCCTTTTCATTATTAATTTTGTCACCAATATTGTCAATCCTTAAACCTGAATATGTCAATATGCATTCTGATAAAAATCAAATCCATTGTTTGATCATGATCAATCAAAGTGTTCAGAATTGTTACTGACGCCGATTTTGCTGGGGCATTGTATTCGATTATTTTGGATATATACGACACGCATTGCAAGTTGGCCTTCTACAAAATCTATTTATCAGCAAGGTTCCAGATAGACCTACGGACAAACAAAACCCCCCCTTTTTGCATCCTCATAAGCTTAAAAGAATAAGTGTTTACTCTCATGACTGTCAGTCAAACCCTTTTGGAGACTCAGATGTTATACTAGGCAATGCACTTTTTCACAATGTCAAAAGTGCTGGACCGAAATATAATTAAATTACTGCAGGAGCATATCTTAATATTCTTGGAAAGACTTACAGAGGCACGGACAAAGACAGAAAAATACAAATGCCCCCAAACCTGGGGACAAAAACATTCCTGTTGTCTTTGATAAATAAGATAATGGCATAGTGGCCGTCTTGCACATTACCTTTTAATGAATCACAGGCTTTTGAGCCTTCAATATTTAGATGGCATGTGCCGCAGCTTAGTTTTTTCTGTCTGGGATCGTGGCACACTCAGATTTTTGGATTATCAAGTGAATTCAAATACTTTAATATGATTGTAATGGATATTTTCCTTACCGATATTCTACTGATACCTATAAATATGACTGTAGCATTGTAAATATATATATACTTGCCCAATCCACAGTCATCTCGACCATACAGATTTGCGTACTTAAACCTGTTTAACTCGACCTGGGAGTTGAAAGTTACTAAATGGCCTTGAAAGATACGAGAACATATCCTGTAAGCCGTGTTCCAGCTGGTTGTTTGAGTGTAAGGGAGAAGAAAGTATGTTTTTTCTGGTTTACGGAAAACGTCCTTTACGTATCTAGAATAGCACTTCAGTCCAGTCTCTAGGGAAAAATAATTTGGGCCGAACAACTTGTGATAAAATACTGTTTCAATTTCTGACTTAGCAACTAAGTCCAAAAAACAGCCATCTTGGTTTGCTGATTTTCGAAAGATTTTTATGTGGTATATGGTCGCATTTCCGATAGCGAAATACTCTTCTGCCAACAGTAACTTTATGCAGCAAGGCAGGCATCTAGCTCTAGTCCAGAGCCAGTACCATAAGCATCGATGTTTAGAAACACCACGCCGCTTCCAGAGTTTTCCAACATCATGGCAAAATTGAATCTGAACTGTAAACTCACGAGAGCACTTTTGATAAAAGTACAGGTGCAGCATTTGGGTTGTGTGATAAAGGGTCTCTGATTTTCCTACCACTAAACAAATATCGAAGAAATTTACATGCGATGATATATTTATTTTTTGACAATAAAGATTTAAAGCATTTTCGGATATAGTAGCAGTGCTATTTATTTTACGAGATTTACAACCCTCCACGAGAGATAATGAAATTATCAAATGCATCTGTTTCCACGAAAACCTTTCCGGTTCATTGTAATAGACCTCATGTACTAGCAATTTAAAATAGTTAGAGGTTTGAACTTGGTACGTTGAGGTATTCATTACACGCTTTTTCCTATTATAGTCCAATAACATTATCATCGGGAAACCCCTTTTGAGTCCAGTTTTTATTTTAATAGAATAATATGTACCTGTCGGATGTAGGTTAACAGCCAGTGTACTTTGCTGGTTGTACTGCTGCTCCCTAGCATGATGTGCAATGACAATGCATTCATGTGGAAAAGCCGAATGTGGTAAGTTATTGAAAAACATATCCGGGATGCCACGACAAGAATAAGATTCGGCCATGACATGGACATGAAATTTTGTGTCAGAATAAATGACAAAGGAAACCAAATTACTTGAAGAGACAAAATCAAACGACCCTGGTGTTTCATAAAACGATTTGAACTGGTGACAGTATGGGCCAAATTCCTTGTTGCCATCATATAATAAAATTCCTTTCATGTAACAGTTTACATTCCTATATTCGTCGAACAAAAACTCGATTTTGACTTTTATATATTTTCCTGGAAGGGCTTTCAAAATGGTCCCTGTGTAAATGATGTGTGTTGGAGGTATATAAATGCCTTCCATATTGCTTTGCATTGCATATTTAATACTGACACGCCCTGATTCAGCAAGTCGGTGGTATGTTTGAAATTCAAATAAAGACGTACTAAAGCCTATTCTTAAGTTTCTTTCAATAAGTGATTGACTGCAACAGAAATGAATTAAAAAGAAAAACCCCAATGACAACATGGCACGGTATGATTTGTAGTGTCGAGAGGGGCGAAAAATTATTTCAAGATGTTTGAAATTCCCTGTGCCATTGTATACCATTAGTAATGATTTGTGATGAACCTGTATGTCACCTCGCGTATCAAGATCATATTTCCACCTTGCCTCTCCCCGAAAAATCCAGTAGTTTGACTCTCGTTTTAAACTCGTATTTTGGTCTGAAGATAAAATATGGAGAGACTGAGGATATTTGTTGGTATAATAAAACTTTATCAACAGGGGACGAACATTGACTACTTGATACAAAAACGCAAAGGAAATTGGCCTGGTGACCAGGTACAAGATTTTAAGAAATACATCCACAGAATTTGAAAATGATGTCACACAGGATTGCAATGCAAACAGTATTTGTATTGCAGTTTCATTTGTTCTGCCAGAATGCCACAGTAACAATTCCACGGCCATTTTATCAATTATAGATAACTCAAAAAATTCGATAACTTTATATGATATCGTCCTTTCTGAGAAGTTTAAGCTGGACTCGCTTTGCTGTAGGGGCTACTATTCGCCAAATTTTAAACAGGATTGAATACACCTTACACCACCAGCGCTCACTAGCACTTTGAATGTAATTTCCCTCATTCCATGCCTCCTTAGCACACTGGCTGAAGCCAAGCCTAAAAGATGACTCCGTTAGCATTTCTTTGGCAAATGTACTGGCTGTGCTGCTTGAAGAACATACCTCCCATACTTGTCTAAACAGTTCAAAAATAGACGCCATTGCAATTTTTAGCAAAAGAATTGGTCTTCCCTTGAGTGAGTGGACAATACCAATATCAACCCATATCCAATAATTCTTAAGTGTTTTGGCATCAGTGATTCTGGGATAAATTTGAAAACTAACATTTATATTTAAGTGACCATATTGTGTGTATATATCAATGCAAATTGTCTCTCGGCGAGATACGATTTCGATTCCTTTGAAATAAACAACGGCATCCTTTAAGTGTAGAATTTTCAATGTACATCCATCTAAGACTCGAAGTTTACGAATTCGACTGCGAGGACATCCGTGACGTCGGAATTCATATTTTGACCCTGTGTTTATCTTCAGGTACCACACAAAGTGCACTGAAGCACGAAATCGAACTTTAACTACCTTATTTCTCCAAATGTAAAAACGCCCCACTGGAATGCCAATTGCCCTAATATATTTATACCTGTATAGTTTAGGCTGATATGTAGTTAGGTGTTGTACACAGAAAAATACCTGCTTGAGAAAAGGGACGCCAACATTTTGAACACCTGTGGCTTTGATGCAAAATTGTAAAGGGTATGCTATATAGAGATGCAGAGGCCACAATTCTGCAGTGGTCGTCATCATTGAAATGCAGAAGTTGTCTTTAATCTTTCTGTGTATACTGCAGTATTGTTTTATTAATGAATTTGAATGACCAGTGTGGCAAACTTAATTTATGTTCATGAATTTAAGTGCGATTGTAGAGCGCATAACCTCCGTTGCAAGATACTAGTGGCTCCAGCTATACTTTGACGGAAATTGGGAATTAAAATAAGTCCCATGTGTGGAAATACATTCAAATTAGACATGTCGAATTTATAGGATCTAAAGCGCACGTCCAATTCTAATATGTTATATAATGACAGTGCCCCTTAAAATGTAGGTGATAATGCCTGTAAAGTTGAAAGAGGTTTTATAATGAGATGGTGTGGCTTGGAAATCAATGGCTAAGATGACTGACCTTCCAGACCAAACTTGAATATAAGTACCTTTTACGTAAAACCGTACTTGCTGACCTACTTTTTGATGACATTTACTCAATTTCTATCGTATTTGTGTCTTTCTGTCCACAACCGCTTCCTAGTAGTCATATCCCTATTCCACAGAGCAAAATCTTTACTCTTCATAAGCTTACCTGTGATTTGACGTTTGTTCAAATTTATTCTTCCTTTCCAATCACCCCGAACATAATTGCCTGAGTTGAAGAATAAAAAACTTGTGGATAGCTTGGCGTAAGGTTCTCGTTTTAATTGAATGCTTGGTTAATCCGAGTTGCGTGTGAAGTTGATATGCATACTTTTAGGGGTCCAATTACACAATTCTGCCGTCTGTAATTTTCTGTGCTTTTTTTAAAATGAAATTTGAAGGGACTGTGAAAATGTCAATAACTTGATTGGTGGATACCTGGTTGCTGCAGTAACATTTTGTCGGAAAATATTAGCCAAAATGTGTTTAAGAAGACAAAATGCAAGACCTGGAAAAACCATTAAGGTAGATGTTTGAAACTGATAGATTATATAGATTGTGCGTAGCACTATTTCATTGTGGAATATAGATTTCTTATTTTAATCTCTCCTACAGATCATTTTAAAGGGTTATTTTGTTAAAAAGAAAGTTTAAAAGCCAGCAAGTGGGTGTTGTGCCTTTGCGGCAGATGTTTTGCCAATTAGCCAGGCGGGCTTCGTTTTAAGTTAGAGACGCCTGTCTCTTGTGTACTGGACTTGGAAGACAGGCTCTGGTCTAAGTAAGAGACTTCCTGTCTCTTTTATATTGGGAATTGGTATGCTTGTGCAGTCAATGTACCCCCATTTGCGTCTGAGCAAGGCTTCAAGCAAGAAGTGTTCTCAAAGTCGCGTTGTGACCAGGCCTGTACCTTGCTGACATAAGAAAACCCACCCTCCCTCCCAGGGGGGTGACACTGTGGACTATTCCGCCTACAGTGTCTATAGTTATTTTAATATATATAATTAGCATATGGGCTGCGTTGCAGTTATATCATAATTTTATTAAATATATATTCAAGGGATACAGTTTATATATAGATTTCTTATTTTAATCTTTCCCACAGATCATTTTGAAACGCGAATTACATAATTTGGACGTGCCTTGAAAACTCGTTGATTTTGCGTTATGTACCCAAAATGTAATGAGCATGCAAAAGTAATGCCTACCCACTTTGTAATAAAACTAACGTCTAAAATGCAACAAGTGCACGATTATCCAATGATCTATGTTCTCCTCCACCACATGAAGGACACAAAGCATAAACCATCAAGAAAAACACTCAGTAACAACTAGAAAAAATGATTTGCTTTGAAGCAACTCTGTATGTGTGCCCTAAAGATTGTAAATATTAAATGCTACACCTTTTGTCCTTTGGTACTTCACATTCCACTAAGTTTATGGCTGCATGGAAATTTCAAAGTCCAAATGACCTTGACCTGTGACCTTTAGAGATGATCACATATGGGATACAACCAGGTTCAGAAATGAAAATAAAACCTTACACCTGGCCCGATCGTTCATCCAGTATCATGAGTCCCGTGTGATCTGTACACCATCCGGGCACCTGATGCCCCATTACCCTTGGCTCGGCTGTCCCGCGCTGGCACATCCTGTCAATTCAGGTGTGGCTATCTAACTACATCTAACAACTAATCTACAAGCTATTGATATGGGGCTCATTAGATAGCATTTGGGATACTAAACTACCAAACTACAACTAACTACATATATAGTAACACAGCTATAGTAAGGAATTTTAGCTGACACTGAACCCCTTGCAGAGTTTCACAGCAGTGATGTCACCATTGTGCCCTGGTTGTGCCTTGACATACACTCTCTTGTGTCCTTGTACATGCTGTTTGGTCGGTTGAATATCCTGTTGCTTTAATACTCAAATTCTGGTACTTGGTGTCATTGTCTTGTGATAGTAATTTGATGCAGGTTCTTTAAGGTGATGAATCTATGAAGCTTTTTCAGATTCTGTCGTCAAATTTGATGTTGTTATTCCAATATGGACATTATTGTGGTTTGCATCGGTAGAAGAGATGTAGAATATTGCCTTTTGACGTAATTGATACACGTTTTTTACTTTCGGAATTCACTTTTGACTATGGTAATGGCTCCTGATTTTTGAATGGTAGTCTGTTCTGGTTTCTGTTATACCTCATGTAGTATGTTATCTGAAACCATGGTTATGCACATTAGATTGGAGTCAAGCATACTCCATCACATACAGAGTACTTCTGCATGCTACCCTCACCTAGTTTAGCCCGCGAGCCAATGCGGTTTACTGGGGTGTGGCCATTGCTGTGCACAAACAACTGCTTGGAGCCATAGCTGACAGTTAGGTCAGTAGTGAGGACTAGTGCCAGGAGTCCATCTAGAAGATGTGGCTGACTTCTGAAACAAAAGTGCTACCTCTACTACTAAACCCTACACCCCATGTCACATGCACTACCACATGCACTGCCACATACACCAACCATCACCATTTACATGCAGGAAAATTGCCAAATATGTTATAAGAAAGCCTCTGGGACATATGAGGGGTACAAATTTAGTTTCTGTATGGTCAAAAGCATAGAAATAGAGCCCATGATTACTCAAATCGGACTATTGTGTGCAATTTAAGAGCAAAATTACAATTCGTATGCCTGAAGTGGCAGCCATCTTGAAAAATGGCGGCCATCTTGAAGTTTGAGACGGCTAACGGGCTTTTTTGAAAGAGTTATCCCTTAGGAATATTCATGCCAAGTTTGGTGCTTGTATCACTAATTGAAAGATTCCTTCTAAAATTCCCACTTATTTGCTCCACTAATGTATTTAATAAATTTGTAGCCCATAGCTTATAGCTGTTTATGACTTTGAAGTAAAAAAATGGTGAAATTTTCACAGCTAACTGTTCACTGCAGTTAACATAAATTAACTATTCTACTCACAGATACCTTCGAATCATATTGGACAGATATTTTCCTGTGACAAACAGTCATTCAGATAAATCCTTCAATAATATCCATGGGATATAAGTATAGATTTTTCACCATTTGAATCTGTACCTTGATGGTAAACTTTATCAATTACTACTATTGTCCATGGAAACAGAGCATAAAATTGTTTTCATTTTCTCCGAATTTTTGTACATATTGTCCAAATTTTGATTCTCTGTCTATAACAAATGTACAGTCATCCAAGTGGGTACAGATGATGTTTTAATCCTGGCATACGCAGCTACACAGCGCTGTACATGCGATTCCACGAAGACAACAGGTGCATCTCTCAATGCATTCTTTCTTGCATTTACATTTGCTCAGCTGCTGATGACTTTGTGCAATCGGTGGCAGTGTTGTCCAGATGATTTGTCATAGATCACCTTCCTTCTTCCATCCCCAGTCACTAGGATTTTCAGTTTCAGATTGGCAAGCTAATGACTGAGCCCAAATACAACCTGCATGGTAAGCTGCACGCTTGACATGCTGATGGAGAGCTGCATGAGTTGGTGGAATCGCTTGATATGGTCTCTGCTTTCTTGCAAACATATCCAGTCTTGCCTCATCACCACTGGCAACTGTACTTGACTTGTCATACATGGTAACGACAAACTTTTCAAGAGTTGCCAGGTCCTCATCTTCAAGGTTTGGTGGGTACTGACTGAGTTTGGCAAATACATCCGAAGTCTCTGCACACATATTCCATGTTTGCCAGGCAGATTTCTTCCCATTGCCTCTGAAAGCTGATACCACATAACAGCCTGTGAATGCAAGGAAGAAAAGGATCCCTCTTGCTTTCTCTGGTCCTAGAGCTTGGATGAGGTCATGAATTGGAATGAACCTTAGATTCTGTCCTTGACCAAATGCCAGCCATAGCTTCTGTAGACCCAGCCCCTGGAGAACCGGCAGAACACTGACTGCTATAACTAGAACATCTGTGTCATTGGCTTTGATCATTAGAGTCCTCTTGCCTTCTGATGCAGCATGTCTGGCATGTACGAAGATGCGCGTGTCTGCCTCCTCATGGTTGCATGGAACAACATCATCCAAGCCAACTGGTTCATTACTGACAGCACTATCTTCTTTAGTCACAATGATGGTGTTAGACTGTACCCCTTTGACAATTTCATCAGCCAGATAGGTGAACAATTCAGCCTTGTTGTCATTGTCTCTCAAAAAACTCCGCCAGTTTTTGGGTAATTTTCCCTTTGGTGTCACTCTCCTTCTGGCTCCCATACCACGCTTTGACCTGGTTTCAAATTTGAGGCTTGACTGCCTGTAGACATCAAATATGAGATCTGTTCTGGTGTACTTGGTAGAGTAAGCTTTAATTCTGGGGATGACATCCAGCAATGCATATTCCTCAAACGTCTTGGAGGCATGTGGGGGTAGTGTATTCACTAGGGCAGAACCATCAATGATAATTGCCTCAGCCTCTGGTTCCTGGTCTGGTAGGATTATTAGTGTCTCAAGTATGGTAGCAAGTTGGGCCTTCTGGCAAGTATGGAGCTTCCCATTGTCACTAAGTGCAGCTGGAAACAATTGATTCTCATGACGAAAGAACTCCTGCAAGTCACAGTCTCTGGTCTGGCATGAGATAAAAAGCTTGGAGAAGAGACTACAGTCTTCCTTCATCACTTTGACCTTTGATTTACTGGCTGCTTGCTCCTGTCGGAAGAAATCCAACTTTTCCTTCTTTATAGGGTTATAGAATGTGCATACCTCTTCACTCTGTAACC
The DNA here is from genome assembly GCA_964020975.1 of Hermodice carunculata. Taxonomy (NCBI): domain Eukaryota; kingdom Metazoa; phylum Annelida; class Polychaeta; order Eunicida; family Amphinomidae; genus Hermodice; species Hermodice carunculata. The sequence continues at coordinate 78,268 of CAXHWN010000937.1, read as the reverse complement.
CTTTCATGAATTTTTTGAAGTCCACTTGACCTTTCTCATAGTGTGTGCCAATCATCTCTGCAGCACTAGAATGGGCAATATCCTTTGTGTCAAGTTTAAGTAGATCTCTGGTCTCTTCCTGGAAAGGATTTCCCATTTCTTTAATTACATCAGTTAGCTTCTCCACTTTCTCAAGGAATGCCACTTGAGCAGTTGGACTTTGCTCATGGTGTTTCCCATGTTCTGTTTCCTTTGCCTCTGAAGCTCTCTCATACTGAGTTACAAGATGACTGACTTGAGGACCAGCAACCATCCATCTTCTCAGTGCTGATGGATCTTCAGTCACACCTACCACACCTCCATCACCTTTGATGACAGCATTGGCTTGCTCATGGGCCTGGTCAATTGCCATTGATGAGAACTCCCTGTCTGATTTATGTATGACAAATTTACCACTTTGGAACTCCATAGCCAGCTCTGGATGTTTCAAGTGTAGTGTCACCATGTCCCTGAGATGTATGGGTAACCATCTTGCGTAGTTTACATTGTTGTTGGCAAAGAAGTATGGTATAAGCTCAGAGAGTGATTGGCAGTAAAGTGTGAAGCTGGCTTCTCGAAATGCTCTTATCAGTGAAAGCACTGTCAGTTCCATTGACAGCACCAAATTCCAGACATGAAACTGGTAACTTTCATGTTTACGCTTCTCACACCAGGCTTCAAAACTAAGCATTGCCTCAGGGTTTACGTGTGCCTCAGTGCTATAGTCTGTATAAGCTGCCTTTAAAAGCTTGTAGAGACTGCATGCTGTAATTTGGTGCATTTGACGTGTCCTTGTTACACTTGAAACAGACAGAAATGATTCTGCTGTACCCACAGAGGCCACTCCAGCTTCTACAATGGCCCCTGTCCATCCACTATCTTTTAGCAGAGAGCCTAGAGACCTCAGTGCAGCCATCTCTATATGCAGACCTCCAAACATAATCCAAAGCTTGTCTTCACCATACTGCTCAGGCCATTGCCACTGTATCTGTTTGGCCAATGAGTAGATTGGCTGATCAGCAGTAATCACAGGAACTTGGCCTGGGTTGAGAAATGCCACTGTATCCTTCACCTTGTCCATGACATGTCGTATGGTTGCCACTGAATGGGCTTGATCTCGAAGGAGAGGTAGCAAAGATGAAACACTGACTTCAAATGGTGGACTTCTCTTCTGGGATGCATGGTGGGCTGACCAAGTGACATTTACTGAGTTGTCTACATTTTCAGTCAAGCTGATCTTCTCCAACCATTCATACTCAGGTTCTAGATTTAGTTGTGGCATTAAACATGAGTCACTCTGACCATCTTCTTGAGGAGGATAAGGGTTCTTCTTTGTGAAAAAAGCAGGGCGGATGTTAGTGAAAGAATCAGGTAGTTCCGGGACTTTAATCACTTATTCTCCCCAAACTCTAGTGGCTGACGCTTTTCACCCTTGTTCTGTGAGGTTGGATGTTGGAAGATGGAGATACTTGTTCCATGGAAAGAGGTGCTTGCTGTTGTTGCTGATGGGTTGTGGTCAATGTTATCCATGGCAGAAATTGTGAACAGCCCTTTCCGCAAAGTCAGTGGACACACTACACCATCCTCTACATATTTGTTTACAGCTGCATCTCCTAGTTGTGCTGAGATTTCTAGCACCCTTGCATATGAAATACTAATGCCATGTTCATAGATGACTTCTACAAGGCCCTTTTTCCTTGTTTTGGCATAAATTGACATTCCCATGTAGACGGGGAATGGGGTTTCATGGTCTTTAGAATGTCGGTAAGTAGCTGCTCCCTCCTTGTAGCCTGCATAGAAGTTGTACTGGAGAAGCTGTGCCATAGCTAGGTCTGTCTTTGATGCACTAAACCTCAGCTGAGATTTTATGTCTGCCCCATGCTCAATCATGCCTATGAACTGAAGAAGAGTTGATGGAAGGGCTTCTTCAATACATCCTTCATGGAAGGTTCCATTAAACTTTGACTTGTGTTCAAGCATGTGCCGTCGTAAGATCTTGGCTGCTTTTGTTATTATAATTGCCTCAGAGTAGTCAGAAGCTTGTGATAGAACAGAGCCTACATCTTTTTGGAAGGCCAGAAGGACATCCCTTCCTTCCCTGTGAGCCTCTAACTCAGGTAGCTCTGCCAGCAACTTTTCTTTTAGTCTTGTTAAATTTACTTCAGGGGATTCCACCCCTCGTTGTTCAAGGCACTGCCTGTACAGGCTAACCATATCAGAAAGTCTGAATACAGCATGGCTTTCATTGGTATGGGTCTCCACAATATAGGCCAAAAGCTCTGAAAATGCCAGAGGATACTTTTCTTTGTCAATTGAATCTTGGCTGTCATTTGGTGCAATAGATGCCAGGTAAGTACTCTCCCTGTTGTACAGAGCAGTGAGGCAATGAGGGTGATACTTCAGTTCTAGTGCTACAACATCTCCACCACTGAGTTTGGCCATAAGCCTTCCATCATTTAGGTTTCTGGCACATTCGTTGAGCCTTTTGTTCAGCTTCATGGTCATTGCCTGTCTTAGGTCAGATGCTGGAGCTTCCTCCTCACAGAGAAAACACTGGGATCCTCTGCCTTCCATGGTGGTTCTCCGTATCTTGCTGTGTCCCTCTTCACCATCAACCTGAGCACTAGATACTCTTTTCTTGGCTCGTTCCAATTCTATATTATTGAACAGCAGACGACAGCTCTGATGATATTTTGCATTGTTCTTTCTTAATGTATCTTCGATGCCCCCACCTTCATCTAACCTTGCTGGATCCATAATAATGGGCAGTTGATTGATTGCCTAGAAGAGTGGGACATTGCATGCAATCATGCAATAACCATCTTGTTCAGTGCTACAAGGATAGTGGGTTGGAGGTGATTTCAAGTCTTCATCTTTTTTAGTTTTTTGACATAGGCAACATTTGCTCCAGTCAGATTGCCTTCTTTTGAACAATTCTTCTGAACTTGCCATTTTGGAAACATTTACTTAGTTCAAGGCCGAGGGTTTATCCTTTTACTACCTTGCTTTACAGGGTTAGGCACATTCAGGTATGGGATACAACCAGGTTCGGAAATGAAAATAAAACCCTACACCTGGCCCGATCGTTCATCCTGTATCATGAGTCCCGTGCAATCTGTACGCCATCCGGGCAACTGATGCCCCATTACCCTTGGCTCGGCTGTCCTGCGCTGGCACATCCTGTCAATTCAGGTGCGGCTATCTAACTACATCTAACAACTAATCTACAAGCTATTGATATGGGGCTCATTAAATAGCATTTGGGATACTAAACTACCATACTACAACTAGCTACATATATAGTAACACAGCTATAGTAAGAAATTTTAGCTGACACTGAACCCCTTGCTGAGTTTCACAGCAGTGATGTCACCATTGTGCCCTGGTTGTGCCTTGACATACACTCTCTTGTGTCTTTGTACATGCTGTTTGGTCGGTTGAATGTCCTGTTGCTTTAATACTCAAATTCTGGTACTTGGTGTCATTGTCTTGTGATAGTAATTTGATGCAGGGAACAAGTTCTTTAAGGTGATGAACCTATGAAGCTTTTTCAGATTCTGTCGTCGAATTTGATGTTGTTATTTCAATATGGACATTATTGTGGTTTGCATCGGAAGAAGAGATGTAGAATATTGCCTTTTGACGTAATTGATACACGTTTTTTACTTTCGGAATTCACTTTTGACTATGGTAATGGCTCCTGATTTTTGAATGGTAGTCTGTCGTGGTTTCTGTTATACCTCATGTGGTATGTTATCTGAAACCATGGTTATGCACATTAGATTGGAGTCAAGCATACTCCATCACATACGGAGTACTTCTGCATGCTACCCCTCACCTAGTTTAGCCCACGAGCCAACGCGGTTTACTGGGGTGTGGCCATTGCTGTGCACAAACAACTGCTTGGAGCCATAGGTGAGAGTTGGGTCAGTAGTGAGGACTAGTGCCAGGAGTCCATCTAGAAGATGTGGCTGACTTCTGAAACAAAAGTGCTACCTCTACTACTAAACCCTACACCCCATGTCACATGCACTACCACATGCACTGCCACATACACCAACCATCACCATTTACATGCAGGAAAATTGCCAAATATGTTATAAGAAAGCCTCTGAGACATATGAGGGGTACAAATTTAGTTTCTGCATGGTCAAAAAACATAGAAATAGAGCCCATGATTACTCAAATCGGACTATTGTGTGCGATTTAAGAGCGAAATTACAATTCGTATGCCTGAAGTGGCAGCCATCTTGGAAAATGGCGGTCATCTGAAATTTGAGATGGCTTACGGGCTTTTTTGAAAGAGTGATCCCTGAGGAATATTCATGCCAAGTTTGGTGCCTGTATCACTAATTGAAAGATTCCTTCTAAAATTCCCACTTATTTGCTCCACTTACATGTAAATTGCCGAAATACAGTGTCTTACAGTACCTACAATTTAAGCCCAACATGAACCCAACCAGGCCAAAAAAGTGACCATGTTATGACAAAATAAACTTTCAAAATGCCAAATGACCTCGACCTTGGCCTTTACAGGTTACATGTTAATAACAAAAATATGCAGTATTGCAATACATAAAAATTAGATCAAAATGGTTATAATTGGATAAAATTGGACAGAGTTATGGCTGGATGAAAATTTCGAAGGTCAAATGACCTTGATTTTTGACCTTTAGATTTTACACGTATATTACAAAAATGTGCACTGCTACAAAAATTTTTAAGAAATTGGATTGGTTACCTGTACCTATAATAGTTTCGACATATTCAATATTTAAATTTTGAAATGACTCTAATTTACAAAATTATCAAACCGTTGAAACACTTTACAAAAACTCAAACCTTCATATTTGGAAGTATGATCATTCCAAATTTAGACTTCCTACGTATATAATACTTTTCAAATGAAATGTTGGAAACATTTGGCTATAAAGAAAGAAAGAAAGAAAGAAAGAAAGAAAGAAAGAAAGAAAGAAAGAAAGAAAGAAAGAAGAAGAAAATAGAGACAAATAAAGAATTAATAGAAAAAACCCAATATGTTTGCGTTGCACAGGTACATAAATTTTGTTCTAAGTGGTACAGCACGATGTTATTAATGTGAGATTGGTTGTCTGTTTTTTTGGTGTGTGCTGGTTTTGTTGCGCGTTGATGAAGATTAAATCTATTGGTAATTTTCATAACGCCGAAATAATCTGCAAGTAAGGTACATTGATGGATATTATGCACCTGCATACAATGCTTGTTTGGCACAGATCATCTTCCCTGTCCTCCCCAAATCTTTTTCTTCTGCCAGGTTTGGGGTGGGGCTAAGAGTTGATTCTCTCTTCTTTTTTTTAAGTATAAGTACCCAACATGGTAGGCAAATTGACCACAAATGTAATAAGAAGGTTATGCCGTTGTCTGAATAATTTGTAGATGTGTTTTTGTTGGCGACATTCCTATATCTATAATTAAATGTGGGAAAAAATCACTTTCTGTTTGGTAGAAACAAAATTCAGGTGCTACGTTTATTGTTTACTTTCGAAACCAGGACCAAATAATTTACTCTTTGTTGATAACTGTATTTACGTTTTGTATTCTTATGAAAGTACAATCAATGTGTAGCTTATATTCTAAAAAGCATTCCTTGAATTCGAACTATAAAACTTACATTGAAGGTAATGTGAAACACACATTCACAGTTTTCAACTCATTTTAGAAATGTGTTGCCTTGGCTACCTTGATATGTTATCTATCCACTCCTGAAATTTGGCCCCTGCAGGCCTTAAAGAAAGACAAAAAGGTACATTTTCCAACTGCAATCAGCATACGTTTGTGTTAAACTGGCGCTAGGTAAGCTGGAAAAAAGTCTGTCCATCAGTCACTTTGTCTGATGTGCCATCAGTACTGCTGGCGATCCATTATAGAGCCCTTATTCATTGATTTCTAGAGCATGTGGTTTTCCTACGCATATGTTAAACAGATAAGAACCAATGTGTCTGATACTGCATTATAAAATGATACCCCAAGCAGCGAAGGATAACCACGAAGGAATAATCTACTCCGAAGCTGAACAATAACTTGGAATGGGAACATCTCATGGTCCTTGCTGGTACTGGCTTCAAGGAGACCAATGCATGGCGTCTCCTGTGACGTCAGGGCTTAACTCTTTCCCCCTTGAATTAAGACTTGAGTCAACAGCTTCCCTTGGCATGTGATCTTGATAAGTGTCATGTGCATTTCTCAGTCACATTGTTTTTCATAACTGTTGAAATTAGTTGAAAACACTGAAGCAGACGACATTTGACCACCAACCGGTTTTTGCCGATTTGACGGGGAAAGGGTTAAGCCACAATCGGCTTTTACCTTTTCGTTGCATAGACGTTGAAACGCATATGTCACAAATTGCATTTTTATATATTTCCCAAACGTCCCCCAATAGGAAAAATATTGTTTTTGTTTTCTAAACAGGTACATGAAGGACTCACTACCTGTCCAATTATGATCCTGGCAAGTCAATTAAAACAAATTACATTGTAAAAGAAAATTTCTATATTTTTGAATTATATGCTTACTTTATACACCAAAAGCTGCCCAAAGGTCATGCAATATATGAAACATATGGAAGAAAAACAGCTTTATATTCCATTTAATTGAAATATGACAATAAATTTATTACCCCACCCCTTATTTCGGTTTTGTTTAATTTCCGCTTCTTACCCTGTTCTCATTCTTCCTTGATTTACGCATTATATAAATGCTTTCAATACCCAAAATTACAAAATGTGACGTCTTTACTAAATAAAATACACTTTAACTTTAATATCTGATTGGCAGAATCTGTCAAAATGAAATTGTTTTAAGAGCCCGTCGCATGAAAAAAGCTCCCTGTAAAAGCAGCTCAATGGCCCTGTTCTGTTTTTTTGCAATAGTCAAGTTACCTGAACCGGCACCACAGCTGCATTGGAAACCAGTTCTTTACATATGACGTTACAGTTTTCCAAGCAGAGTTACGGAAATGGGGTATGTAATCAAACTACAAGGATTCTCGATTGGTTCAGTGCTATTTTGTGGGTGCTTGTAATGATTTTATTACAAAACAATCAATATGCATAAAAACTACAACAACACTAGATGTATTTTTGGAAAGGTAACAAACTACTGATTTGTTTTCTTGGCTGTCCTGTGTATTTGCGGTCTTATTTTCATACAGCAATCATACCATGTGCCATCCTTTTTTTTTTCAAAGAATCTTAAAGAAACTTAGTTTCAACTTTTTTCGTTTTCTGGCATAAAGACATTAAATTTGTGGCAAACTGTACGTAACAATGCAAGCCGGAAAAGCTTTCCTCATTTTGTGTGATTTACTTTTTTTTAAAGTGCTATTCATGTTTGGAGTTGCATCGATGACATTCACTCAATGCATCAAAGGGACCGATTTTTTACTTAGTCTACTGAAACAAAAAACTACACGTTTTTGAAAATCTGAGAGACACTTTCAATGTTACGAACAGTTTGCCATAAATTTGATTTCAATAGAAATCCAATCTTTCTGTTTACACGACAATTGGGCCAGCGGCCAAGACCCCAATTTGTATGGTTACGCCTCACCATGGTAGAACAAGCCCAAATAAATTTTTGAAAGATTGTTCAATTTGACATTAAAAATTATGATTGCGGTCGTTCACTTTTAGGGGGAGGTACGTTTTATAGCTACAAATAAGAATAGGCCTGTGTATATTAACTTACATACAAATACTGATTTTGGGTGAATAACTGACCCAAGAAATGTGTGTTCAAGAAACACCAAACATTTTTGAAACAAAAGTTTGCATTATTTATACCAGTTACACTATTAGACTTGTTAATGTGATAAAGGTGAAAAATTCAAGCACATTTTTCGGAGGGGGGGGGGGGGGCGTGTCTTTTTGGGACACATAAAAGGCGGCATGAATGAAGAAATAATTGGCAAACATGCGCTTCTTTGGTAACAAAACTTTCGAGTAAACAGGCTTTATAGCTATATGCCAAAAATGTCATGTCTTTTATGATTGAATGAACGCATTACGATAGTCAAAATGTCCCGTGGTGCCGGGTTAGAAGTTTATAACAACAAATATAGAGTTACAATTAACAGAACGATAATTATAATGTTCTTTCCTCTGAAGAAGGAAACTATATTATCCAAATACTTGTTTTGTTGAAAAAACCTTGTCAATCAGCAACATGAGACCGCTTTGATAGAATATTTGCAAAGATCGAACCCCATAAACAATTCAAGTGGGGATGCTTAGAGCTCCCGTCTTCACCTATGTGTATGAGGTGACAGACTACCTTGTCTACATTGTCGGCTGAGAATGTTCATGGTTTATAACATGCCTTTTAATGAAAATATCAACATTTTTGCCACTGTGCAAAAAGCCTTTGCCATAATAAATCCCTGTACCTCACAATTCATACACATTATTTTATGTTCTTCTAGGGTAAAAACATCAAATAGACGATCAAGTTGCTGTACTTGCCCCATGACCAGTTGTACTTCTAGCCAAACCTGTAAATTCAAGATTTATTTTGAAATTTTATACTAAGAAGATGCTCTTTGTATACTATTCCACAAACCATCTATCTATCTATCTATCTATCTATCTATCTATCTATCTATCTATCTATCTATCTATCTATCTATCTATCTATCTATCTATCTATCTATCTATCTATCTATATATATATATATATATATATATATATATATATATATATATATATATTATCCTAAACAATGAAAAGACAAACATCATGTTAAAACTGTTTATATATTCAATTGATTAATAGTTAGATAGTCCAAAAAACAAACCATCATTTTTGTTACACGTTGCAGCTTTGGGCAAAAGATCATGGTTTCAGTCGAAAAAAAAATCAGGAAGTGGGATGACATTTTTACCTTTTTAACCTCTTGAAAGAAGGCCAGGTATTTTTATGGCAAATGGAATTTAAAGCTGGATTGATTGGTAAATGTTTGGTACCGAAGAAGCACATGTTTTCCAATAATTCTTCAATATGCTTCATTTTATGTGTCTCAAAAACTCCAAACCGAAAAAAGTTGGCTCGCATTTGCTAGATTTTTTACCATTTTTACCTGAAGGAGTCAAACTATGTGACATGTTATAGATCATTCAGATTTTCCAATTAATTTATCTAAGTTTTCAAAATGCTCGGTGTTTCCTGAACAAATTTTGTGTCAGTTATTGTCCAGAAACTCAATACTGATTTTACAAAAAAAATAACACTTTCACATCAAAAAATCTTCACATACCAATCGGCAACAGATTCTTTTTGCTAGAGTTTCTTGAGTTTGCCATTAATTTATCTGTCATATGTATAACAAAAATTATTGAAACAATTTGTTATTGTCAGACCAAAACGATTCCAGTGGCATACCGAATTGTTAAAGAGAGGGGCTATTTGGAACATATATTTTCATAGTGTGGGGTCCAAAGGTCTCCATTAATCAGACTACTGGCTGAGCTTTTACATAGTTCTTTATTAATGGGTTTGGCCAAATGGCAACATGCAAGTTAACACTGTTTACATTGTTCTTGACTGTATGACCTTTTTTGCGGATTAACTTAACCAAACACACTATCTGTAAGCTGTACTATGAGGATTGCTACTGTGAAAATTCTCGTTTCTGAGCAAGAAACGCATTCCTTCATGACTTAACAATTCGGCTCAATACTGGGATCACCCTTCCACCGATTACCTTGATCGAATAACATATATATGCATGTATATATATATATATATATATATATATATATATATATATATATATATATATATATATATATATATATATATACATATATATATATATACTTATATATATACATAGACACAGGGAAAAGTAAAAAGGAGAATGATTAAGCAAGACTAGTCACAGATTCAAGTATGTTAGTCACAGTGTTATATTAATTTAGTATTCACATACTTTTTCTCTAATTTAGTTTCATGAAATCTCACAGAATGACGCATGAAATGAAATTAAACTAGATTACTTGATCAAGCATCTAAACTGCACTGGCATACCCATGGAATACTCATATCATATCTCAATTTTCGTTGCGCATGATTTTGTGTGACGAAACCTTATATGGATAAATATCAGGCCCACAAAATATGGGATGTAGGTCTCCATGCAATGTATCTGGGCCACAGTCATATATCAATGAATCATTAGCCCTTCATGATGCTGCAGTGATGTCCATTTATTTGTTAGCATTTGCCCTGAATAACTGTGTTCCTTTGACCTTTTATAAAGCCCTAGACATTTTCTATCAGACGTATAATGTCTTTAAAACTAGGTCACGATGTGACGGATCTTGGTAGATGGCATGCATGTACCGCCACAGTAAAGATCAACTCTGTTCTGCTCGTTTGTACTCTTTTTATCTTAGCTCAGGCTAGTTGGAAGCCGAATATCAGCTCAGCTTAGGTTAATGCTTCATTTTGTGACTCTTTGTTGGTCAGCTAAATATGTGTTCTTTACACAGTCCTCCTTCGTCATATATTACAAGATTTCCTGATGCTTACAGCTACACTAACACCAATAATATGCTTACCTTAATCCAACTCATATAATGCATATCACAGTGGCATGCATGTTAAATACTGCCTGCAGAGAAACTAAGATGAGAGAAAATATTGGAAGTAGTCTGGCGTGAAAATAGTATTATGTCTACCAAGTATTTGGTTGTTTCTGATCTTGAATATAGGTAGAAGACTGGGATATTCTATTGCCAGAAAGTTGATACAATTCTTTTGTTTACGAGGGACTTGATTTCACTAAAAGTATTTTTGTGTCTGAAAAAAAGTTGCTTAAAGAAACAAAGGTCTTTTCCCGTTCACCCTAACGTTCCTGTCAGATTAATCTAGTGTGACATTTTCGTGGTATGATTTGCATTATCTAAAATGGTAAGAATATTGAGATCAAGTACAAAGAATCGGATGTTGTATGATAAAAGTGATCACTAACGGTCAACATTAGCGGTCTTTGTGCTGACTTGCAAACTGAAAAGGAATAGATAGTTTATTTCGTTTGTGGTTCGGTTTCCATTTGATTCACTCAGGGTAATGTTCATATGTAGCTTTTGAAAACAGAAGCATAAAAGTGTGTTTTGACGCTTAAGGGCACTGCCACACAGGCAACTTAGTCAGTGTAGCAGTAATACTTTCATATGCAAAATGAGTAAAGGGAATGAGTACATAGAGTCATCTAGCTTTGACACGAGGTACCACAATCAATATGTGAAATAAAGGTTCCATCTATGGCCACAACAACAAAACTGACAGTTTAATGGCTGTATCCACAATGTCTTGTTTAGGAATGAAAACAAATGTTCCACTTAGGTGAAATATCCATAATTCCTGCCTCTTTAACATCTTAACCTTACATCTCACATACAGTTTCCAATAATGTATAAAGGCATTGAGTTTCCATTTAATTTTATAACATATAAATTATTTTCAGTGAATTTTTTCAAGATAATTTACTCTTTATTTTTGTGTAGTATCAATGTGTTATATCTCATAGCCCTTCTATATTAAATGTTATCAGTTTCTGTGATACCATATCCACAATATTCAATGGATGGGTTATTATGTTTGTTGTCATCGGTACAGACTTTTGTGGCCGAACCTAGATCAAATCCACATTTCTAATAATGTTTACAAGGTATATCTTCCATTTAATTTAATAACATATATAAAGTTTGCAATGATATTTACAATCAAATAGTTTCCTATATATTTTTGTGTAATTCCAATGTGTAGAATTCCATAGCTTTTGTACCTTGAATGCTTTTAGTTTCTATGATACAATGTTAGAAACTTCAATGAATGTAGTTATTATGCTTGTTGACATTAGCAGGGACTTTTATGGCCGAACCTACATCAAATCCACAGTTTCTCCAGACTTTTAGTATGGCAAAGCCTAGGAGTATTTCTTGTTTTTAAAAAAGAAATTCAAGCCACAGGCTTCACTCAACCATTCTTAAACTTATATCAAAATCTGTAGATACAACACAACAATAGAAAAGTGAAAAAATCACTGTGCCAAGGCGTTGTCGATGACACACTCAACTGTGTACTAATGAATCTAATGATATTGATTTCATTGTTTTATTACGTATGAATATATTGAAAGCATTTGTTTCTGAGCTACTCAGGCTCTACTAAAAATTAATGACCAATTGCCCAGTCAGACAATGGCCACTTTATGGGGTAACACGTGTATATGTATGAATTAATCTGCATGATCAGGAAGTCCACTTACACCAGTTATTTTCTAACTTCATATTTACAGTTGTTCTTTGTTGCCCTTGTACCCTTGTACCCAGTGGTGCATGCATTTGTGTTGGTTTCATCATACATTGCAACACGTGTACATATATACATGAACCTTCATGTTCATGATGTTCACTTGCATTGGTTTTTTTTTTTGCTAACTGAATGCTCCCTGTTTATTTAGATATTTTCCCTTTTATCCAGTATTGCATGGAAAGCTGTTGCTTACATCATAATACATTGCAACACAGACATAAGAATTAGTGCTTGGTAAATGGAGATAGGCAGATCGATTGATTTTTACTTCTTTTTTTTTTTAAATGATATAAAGTTCAGATATAAAAGTGGAAGAATACCCGTTGATTACATGACCAACATAATGAATCTATACAATGGCAACTATAATGAAGAACCAGGTACATATGAGTACCAGAAAGTGGAAGGTTCTGGAACACCTCATTTATTTCCATGATGGACTATATAAAATAGGGGGTGAGGCCGATGAAACATATAGCATACGGAAATAAATTTGGTAGGATGAAATAAGATTAATATAAACAAACATTTTTAGTCAAGATGAAGCTTCCACTTTCCCGTGCCTTGATTCTATTCGTATAAACTGTCTTGGTTCTGGCTATAAAAACACTGGTTTTTCATCTAATTTGGCATATTGGCGCAATTGGTTTTAGAGTTTATGGCCAGTGTGCTTAAGAATATGGGCACCTTGTGGTTTTACTGTGGCATAACAAAACTTTTAGTTACAGTTGCGATTTTCATATCTTGAGCTTAGGTAATGAGCTGGCTTTCAAGATTTCTGTACCATAGATAGCATCCAAAGTCAAAGCTAGCATATACTAGGGCAGAACACATTTTCTTTTCGTTAAAAGGAAAGGAAAAACATTTTTCTATAGAAACACTTCAAGTTTTGGTAGATCTCTTCAATAATTTACTTTGCATGCCAGGCACTTACCACATCTTGACCAAGCGTGCCCCAGAAGCGTTTAATGGGAGGCTCTAATTTTATCACTGAGACCTGATAGGTCTAAGGTATTACCGGTTTAGTTTAAGTTGTTTTCAGCCAATTGAACTGATCTGTCTTTCCATTATGTCAAGATAGCTTGTATTTTGCTGACCATACCTGAATCTTGGTGAACTCATTCGTTAGAATTCCCCTCACCTTTTGAAGATATATGCCAGTAGTAGCCAGTCTAATCACATGTGTACAAAAAAACAGTGTGCAAGACACAGCATATTCCATATCATTGACATAAAGTAAAACAGTGAAAAGCCCAGGATCGATCCTTGAGGAACGCCACACTAAATGGATTGAAGAATGGACCATGCATCATGGACACCAGTGAAGTGCTTCTGGTCCATAAGGAGAGCCATTCAAGCTAGCTATGATCCAGGCACGGTGCCTACAATTTACTTGTTACAGAATTTTGTGATTCGCATTGTCAAACATTTTTTTCTGTAGATCCTACTCTATAACGCCTGTATACAGACCCATGTCAGACAGTAACATAGGTTAAAGCTCTATCTGTGAACTAAATGATTGAAATCCTTATTAGAAACTTGTAAACATATACAAATTATTTCTATCTAGAAGAGAATTAAATTGAGCATGAACAATTTTGAGCTCTCATGTTTGGCATTTAGGAACAACATTGACATTTAAGAGTTACCAGGAGAGAGCTGAAAGATAAATTGATGATGCATATCAGTGGCAAGCCTACAACACTGGCCCCCATCTCTTAGAACTCTGGCACCAATGTTGTCATTGTCCATTGACTTGGATGTGTAAAAGAATAACAAGTTCAGACAATTCTTCCTCAGTTATTTACGAGTTGCTGAAGGAATTGGCGCAAATACCCTTTCCCCCATAACAAGTTGGAACGCCGTCAACATTGAAAATGTGAAGTAACTTCTCAACAAGGTCAATGGCAATGTTACAAAGAAACAATTAAATTTCTTCACCACTTGTTGACAGTAAAAATTAGTCTGTGTGCAATGTGATGTTCGTATTCTGACATACTACTGGAAAATCCACATTTGTTGGGCATGCTAAATTCCTTTAGAGATTTCCATAATTTTTGTGAAGAACGATTTTCTTTATTGGGTCGTCTCTCAGTTTTTTTAACTTCACGCTGTCCACATACAACTTTGTTATGATAGTGTTTTTTCAATAAGTCACAATTGTATCATGTGTGTACAATGCACAGACTTGAGTCCTGACATGCACCCTGTTTAAACAGTAATTGTATGTGAAATAAACATTGCCATAACCAACTCACAACAGTTAATACAATCATCGCGTAACCATAGCCATCATGACATGCTGTATTGTATGGTGTGTGCCAAAAGACAATGATACAGTTTGTTTCACATTTTTGTTACTCATGAAATTTTTAAAAAAGCAATATACAGCCATCGCCCGGAATTGCATCAAATCAAAGATAAGAATGGGCCCAGAAAATGTGCATGTCGGTTTACATCACACCAAAATATAAGGTTCAAATGAAGAATCCCATGTCAACTTACTGACTTAGCCATGCTCAACTTCTCGTTATTTTATCTTTTTTTTCTTACTTTATTTACTTACTTATTGTTTTTATCGGGTTTTGTGTCATTATCTGTTCTCTTTTTCCTTTCGTTATGTTTGTTTTTCGTGGGTAGCTTTCCTTTCTGTTATCCTGGTCCTTTCTTTCTTATATGTTTGTGAGAAACAGAAATTATGTTCCGTTGTGATCAAGACTGGAAACCTCTGCATGATATGAATAAATGCTGGCCACTTATATGCAATTCTGCCTTATGCAGCTTCCAAGCAATCAAGATGCCAACCAATGTCTTTGTTTTATTTTGGTATAGCGCGCTTGACCGATGAAGTCACATATGGCAGGCTTACAACTACAATGTTTTCAAATGAGTTGAAAGATTTGGCCAACAATGTTGGAGGTATCCTTTTTCATAGCTTATAGGGATAGGTTGTAACGCCAGGCCAAAAGTCATGGGGCCCATGCTACAGTTAGCTTTTTATCATATGCGGAATAAGTTTTATGGAAGTATGGTCTCGTAAACCAACGTGCTTAAAAGTCATTACATACAGGTCGGAATGTGGTTGATACAACATGAAGATTGTCTAGTGTGATGCCCCCTTTATTGTTAAGGTTATTGTTTTTTTTACTGAAAACACCCTTGGAAATTATCCATCATGCCAGTTTTGTGCCTCATTACCAAAAGTAGAAGAAGACATTCTCTTGAGTACCCAGATAGCAAAATTGCTCAATTGTTTGGTAGTTATTCGATAATGAAATGAAACATGAGAGAATGGATTTCTTTGAGAGGACTAGACATTAAGACAAAAATAAAATTTATAGTATAAAAGAATACTAAAAATTATTTTGTAAAATAAATGTAACATCTCAAATATGTCTTCTATGCTTTCAAAACTGTTGTGTACATTTTATATAGATATCATATAAAATCATCATAGTGGACAAATTATAATGTGCTTGTGTGTGAATATTAATTGCAATCACCGGTGCATTGAGATTAATGCTGTTTTTCACAACTTTTAGTGTCAGCTGGAGTGTTGTTTTTCTAGTTTGACACTACAAAGATCAATGGGACATACGTTTCCAACATACCTATGGGACTAAGCACTGAATGAAACAAAACAGAAACAAATTATTTCCACCCAAAGCAAGCTACATTTTATGGTTTGGCTTCACCAACGGAATATCTCAACAATTGTACTAGGCCGCGTCAAACTACAATATTATGTTACAGATATAATACCAAGCAGTATGCTATTGTCAGAGCGATTTATTTTATATCATTGTAAGCCATATAAGCTATTCGTGGTTATTTGGGTATATTCGACTGGTAATGATATATTAGAAACCTGTCCGGTAATTCACTCTAAAAAAATTACCACCAATGTAAATTCAGCCATCATTTTGCTTTTTTCCATAATTCTTAATTGATAGACATGACATACAATAATCGTAGGACAGAGGTATGTAATTGCGGTAGATATAGAACTCATCTTCCCACCGTTATGATATTTCTTTCTGTCAGAATGCCCAGATTTTTGGCGTTATCACCATCGTGTGCCTCAGAAGAGGTAGCCGTTGTCTTTACATTCATAAAAGAGAATGAAAGGAGGTGGATTCGCAAAAGTGAGCAGAGTGAAAGATAAAGCTCTGGAACATAAATCAGATTTCACCACGTGTAATCTTGGCATCGAAAGCAAATTGGCTCTCAAGCCTACAGAGGGAAAGTGACGTGCCTAAACTGGTACAGTTGTTGATTTCCACCGGTGTTTTAATCCGTAGAGGCGAGAGCCAGTCGCGTAACTATGTGTCACGTTGTATGCTTCTTAGACCAGGACCTCAGGTGGATAGAGTTTTTCATTAGAAGGTATTTAACCCCCGCCCCCCCCCCCCCAAAAAAAAGTCCTTCCTTTGTGGCACATAGGTATCGTCAGAATCTAAAGTCTGTTTTTTTTTCTCTTCCAAATATTGC
This sequence comes from Hermodice carunculata, assembly GCA_964020975.1. Taxonomy (NCBI): domain Eukaryota; kingdom Metazoa; phylum Annelida; class Polychaeta; order Eunicida; family Amphinomidae; genus Hermodice; species Hermodice carunculata. The sequence goes on along the minus strand of CAXHWN010000937.1, from coordinate 61,402 downwards.
ACCTGCCAGCTATGCAGGTCTGTTTTGTTATGTAAAAATTTGAAAAACACTGTCTCAATTGTGGAGTGGAGGCAGTTAGAGCACGTTTCGGTTACTCTTAAAATAAAATCACACTGTCACTACTTCCAAATTTTCTTCTCAGATTTCGATCTGATAATGTATATATTTTTCACAGCCTTCTAATATTAAGAAACAGGTAATATATGGCCCTGGCTGGATAGGCTTCCGATGCCGAATACATTTTAAACTAGTATTTCTAGTATGTCGATAAATTTATCATTTATTTTCGACTGTTCATTGCAAGATACATTCATTTACAACAGATACAAGCAACTCTGTAAAGACTCTAAGCTAGATACTTTGAGGAGCTTGAGGTATATGATGATAAAATGATCACCCGTGTTGATAAATGTCTCAATTGGGCAATAGTCAGACATAAACGGTTTATAGTCATGCACTCTCAGTTTCAGCCCACCAATATTCCTTTTTTTTTTTTGTAGTGAAACTAAAATGATGGGAGGAATACTGCAGCATGTTTTAGCATGACGTAACTTTTGGCTTCTACTAAAAACTTCTGGGGGTTTGATTTGTGTTGAAAGAAGTACCTCAGGTTAACCTGCACTGCATTTGTCATTCACTCGAAGAAAAAGATGTGATTTGCAGAATTTAGAAGTGTTTATCACTTTGTTAATTCGTAAATGTATTACAATTGTATTACAAAGTGAAGAAATGGTGATTTGTCATCATAAACTGTTTTTTCCCAAATTTAATACATCATAAATTTACACAAAGGCAAGTCACGTTGTCATGGACAAGTACATTTTCAGCCAACAGATGTGTAACTCTTGACCTGAATAGAGTTTCCAGCCAGTATACTCGTCTGAATTTCAGAGCCTGACGGACAAAAACCAAAACTTAGTTTCATGTCAGGCTCTGTCATGGCGCAAAAAGTGCTTACAGTTATACGTCTGCACAGATTTAATGACTTTAAAGTCCTACTTTTGCTTTGATTTAAGTGCCTCTGTATCTTAGAGTGACACACAATTACTGATAGAAATGAACAAACTACAAATAATTTGTGATTTCGCTTGCGATACCTTCCAATTGTTTTCAATATAGTTGTGATTTAGCACGTTACAGCAAAAAATGCAAATTTATGAAATGGCAATAGGGCAAGTGATAATATGAAAGTCGCTTGTCGCAAAGAGGATTTCACAGGGTCTAGACAATAGGATCATAGGAATTTTTCACACCCTGCCACTTAAGTTTTATTAAATCATACTGTTCACACACACGCACACTTTAGATATAGTTAATAACAAATGGTTCAAACTTGAGTGGATTATGCATAGGAAGACATTATTAAGCCGACTTTAACCACAACTGTCTCTTGTTTCATTGTCATTGTTTGATGATTAGAAACAATAATGTAAATAAAACTCAAAAAGGCTATACGGAAGTACGGGCAGCAATTTTTTATAGTAAACTGCAGAAGCCTTTTTCGATTCCCTGTTGCGCTACTATTGGTATTAAAACCTGCCTATTTTCATAGAATTTCCTTTTATTTTTTGTAAAAAGTCTGTGTTTATACAAATTTTTATTCATGTATTCATTCATTTCTCCATACTATATAGTATAAAAGAATATCACAACTCGTGCCTTATCTCACATCATCTGCTTAGCAGAATGCGCACACAGTATGAACAAAGTTTTACTGTTTTTTAGAAAAGTAAATGCTGTTTTTTTTTCATTTATACAAAAATGAAAAAAGCAAAATACAGAACATAAATGTTGTCTGCATTTTAAAAACTTTACACTGTCTTTTGTTTTGAAATAATAATCTATATTTAAGTGCTTGGAAATGAAAAAGCTAGTCAAACGGTTCTGATATGATAATATCTTTTAAACCTTGTTAAACCTTTCCCGATTTGTAAGTAATACATGTACATAAACTGTGCATCTTAATTTTGTTTTACCTGCACAGAAGATATAAGAGCTTCTTCAGGGGCTTAGTGGCCATGGATATTGAGTAAAAGTAGCATATCTATTTCAAAATTTTCTGCAGGTGGTGAAAAACTTAGATTGGTGCCAAATTATTCATCAATGAAAGGATAAAAGATCAGCTTTGTTTCAAGAATAGTGTATATGTTGTTTGTTTACAATTGAATAGTATCTATCAATGGGTTGTTAAAGGCGAACGCTGTTTTTTTCATTTCAGTTATGGGCCTCGTGCCAAAGTTGCAAGTTCGAGTCTTCGACTTCAGTAAATCTAAAAAATAAATAGGTACAATTAAAAAAAACAAACAAAAAAGAAAACGAATTAAAAGCATTGCCACTGAAGTGCTTACTGCATAGGCCCTTAATACATATGAATAAAAGCAAACTCCCCAAAATAACTCGACGTTGTGCATGCTTCTGGCAATGGCTGAAAAGTTATTATTGAGCCCTCAAAATGTTGCAAGGTGCACATTTGTAATATGGGAAATTAAGGGGAATTTGGTAATTAATTACTCATGGAGGAATCAACGAACTGACGACAATATAAGCCTTGTCTATAGTTTGCCCAGTATTTATCAATGAAAATCATGCGCGAGGTATTGCCTCTGCTGCAAAGAGTGGAGAAGCCTGCAATAAGCAATTAACGTGCACGTGTGTGTTTGTGTCTGTTTGAAATAAGATCTAATGACACGAAAGGTAGGGTGTGAAACTTCCTACGATCCTATAGTCTGAAGGAGTGAAATTCCCTCGGGAACAAATGACCCAGTCTTAACATGTCCTAAGGCCAAGTTCACAAAATTGATATTTTAGTGAAAAAAAAAAAAAAAAAACAAAAAAAAAAAAAAAAACAAAAAAAAAAAAAACCAAAAAAAACAGAAGTCAAAGCCATGTTAAAGTCATTGCAAAAATTACATTCGATTTCACACTTTTTATGTTCATTTCCATCGACGATTTTGGAAGTAAACAAACAAATCAGACAATTTTGTCACGGTTCGAATAGAACTTCACAATCACTTGTCATGTGGACAAGTAGAACTGAAAACAATTTTCGGGCTCAGTCAGGACTTGACATTTAGAATTTTTGTAACTAGCTCTGAAAGCAATTTCATCTACACTTCAGACAACTATAATGGATGAAAACTCTATTGAGTCATATACTTGCTGAAGACAATATGACTTGCTGTAATGTCACTTGTCTCTGTACTCAACGTAAAAATAATGTTTTACCTAAATATCTGCAACAAAGCAAATGAGTGAAGTGAAATTCGGAAGTTTATTATGATGGAGGTGGAGTATTTTAAAACAACACAAGCATTTGGCAAAGAAGTAGCCTCCAATTCAAATATGCATTTCATTTTAAGGATAAGATGAGAAAAAAAATGAAAGTATAAATCCTCCATATCAGATAGCTCATACCAAGGGTAGAAAGACTCTGTTAGGTGCTAAACAGCCCAAATCACGAGAAGTTTAGCCTTGCTTTCAACGATTTTAAGTAATTTTTCGCAAATTTTGTGATATACAATTAGAGTCACCACTCAATGTACGTTTCAGTCATTAGGGTGCTTTTTCCTGACAATATGACATCAATATCATGACAATTGAGAGATAAATGTGTTGATTCTACAGAAAATGTATGGATTGTAGGCATTCTTGTTTTATTGCCCCAACATAAAATCAAAGCACCCACAAGCTGTGCCAAATATGATTTTGATATTTGAATCCAGAACGAAATTCAGAATAAAATGATAAATTGAAACCATTTGACCTCATCATGTGATTGAATGTCTTGGGCTCTGAGGCCATTATTTGCACCAACATGCATGTCAAATGGTAAAACATAGGCAATGAGTAATATGAAACCTTACACACACACACACACACACACACACACACACACACACACATATACACACTCAGATAAGAACAACCCTGCATTATATCTGGAGAAACTAGCCCATCGGGTTATGGATCTCACCCACAATGATAATAATAAACCATACTGCATGTATCCTAAAGCATTTTGGCCCAAGAATGTTTCATGAGAGCTTGATACTAATATATGGAGTTGCCTAAAATGCATGGGTTGGTGAAACGGGTCACCAGCTCAGGCATCAAAACAGTGATTTCAATATACGTTGAGCTCAGAGTTGAACTTAGATTAGCTTAACTTACTATGCTCAACACTTTTCAAGTTGAATATATGTCATTCTGCAGAATCATCATACCGTTCCATACACAGACGGTAACTCTACACAAGGAAATGCAAAGGACGTCAGCCCACTAGTAGCATTTTCATTTAAACACGATTAGTACACAAGGGATAAATGTAGCACCACTTAAGGAATAAGGTATGGCGTGGCATCATTGTTGCCAATATATCACGAAGGAGGCGGTGAGATCGGAGTCAGATCGCGAGCTGATAGGCGAGCGATCTCACGGAGTCTCACCGCCTACTGAGTGATAAATTGACAACAAAGAATGCCATGCCATACTTGATTCCTATTATAATAGGTTTCAAGTCGAAAATACCCCAAATTTGATACAAAGAAAGGATTAACTTGCCTATTTTCACCCATTGTTATCGCTTTTGTTCATGCTGTTCCCGTTTGCTTCCGTACTCTCTCCACTGCAAAATTTACCGTTTTGGAAATGAGCAAGGCCATAAGGGGGGGGGGGGGAGGGAGCGTATGTATGAAGATTATACCGTTGTGAGTTACAGCCGTCCATATAGGACTAGGCTTAAAATATTGATCATAAAAAACAGAGACCGAAGTATGTCATAATTGTGGCTTAGACTTACATTTGGCTATCATGCAGACGTAGTTTTTGGAAGCTTTTTGGAACGTGAAAAACCTCACAGGGCAACGCAAGACGAACGATATCTATGAAATGTGATTGGTTAAATTGGGTCATGTGACAAATCAATATATCAGAGTTGAAAGTGAACGACGATGGCAAGCTCTTTGGATTATTTTGACGGGACAGAGGTTTTTTTTTATTTGCAAGGGCTGTACCAATAATGACAGTGCTTAGCAGAGTTCATTTTGGGTGTGCAGCCGGAGGAATTGGATGCTATGGGTAGGGTAGGCCTACTTAAAATTCTATGCCTAGTCGTACTACTCACTTACACTGGTGCAGGTCATCTGGAGGATTATACACCAAGTGTGTCTATGAATGCACGTGTATCGACTTGTCATTACACGTGTTAGGATCAGTGGGATAATAAATGTGGAGTAATGGAATCATAAGGTTTGGTGAGCTTGCTACATTTGGTTGTCGCAGTATTAGCGGCAAGTGCAGATAGGGACTACGAATGCACTTGAATTACCGCGCCATCTACTGTCGACTATGGTAACTACCATTGGAACGCGGAACCAAAAGTAATTAAAATATTGCATTTTCGTGAAAGATATTTTGTGAACATTTGCTGTAATTGTTTTATTAAATGAACTAAGCAGCCGTACATTTCTATGCACTTTATTAACGACGGTGAAATAGAAATTCAGGGACTCATATGGAGTGGTAATTTAGTGGGGGTAAGAACAACAAAAAGATGGGTCATCGCGACATATCAGACGTTATATCACGGCAAACAAAGCATTTAATCACAGTAGACTCATTTTCACACCGTCTACTATATTATAATAACGTGCAATGGTTCGGATAAGGCTATATGACTCTCCCATATCCGTGCAGGGCTGAATTCCAACAGTGGGTCAGCCGGCAGTTTAAAATAGCAAGAGCAATTCACTCACAACCGTCCAATAGCAACATTTTCTCTTTGTGGACATTTAGAATTGAAATACACTCATTTTGTGTAGGGGGTACGGCCACACCTCTCGCATGGTAGCCATTATATTTTGATACTCTAAGCAGCAGCATTTTTAAAATGGCTCCAGCGTGAAAATATAAATTGCAATGAACTAGAGTGTATAAACTTTGCTTATTGATTACACATCATCAGCCATCTCAAATCAGTCATTTCTATAATTTGACAGCTATGTGTATGGGGGAACTTTTTGTATGAGGACTACATGAGGCACTGTGCCCCTTGATCTAGGTCATTATGTATCAACAAGGACAGTTTCATTAGGTCCGCATTAGGTGAACAGGTGTGAACTGGTATTGTTATCATATACCATAACGCAGTGTTGAAGTGTAACAATTCTATTAGCTATACGTATAAATTAATTATAAAATATTGTGCATAGAGCTCAGCTAATCTCTAATGAGAAAAAAGTTAAAAGGGAAACCCAAACTTCGATTAATTCTTTCTCAAACTGTATTCCAAAAATGGTTCCTTTTTACTATTGTAGAATAGGAACCAACACATTTTGAAAAATACCAGATGTAAAGATGTTTTCTATGGGGAGAATAACAAATAAAGCAAAAGCTGTGTAGAGGATGATACGAAATATACAAACCTTCCAAATAAGTTAAACTCCTCAATTCGACAGTGATCTCAGGGGTTTAAAATTTTGCTAATACTTTCTGTAATCCTTACAAAGGGCACCTCCTACCGTCATTTCAGTTTGGACAGGTTCAAATTAAGCAGGCAGTGCTGCAAACGTGCATGGTATAAGTTGAAGATTCCGCTAAATGGATTATTGGATGGGCCTAAACCTACTTTAATGTTTCGAACAGAAACACTGCATAAAATTCGAGATTCTTGATTCTTGAAATTGTGATATATTTACTCAATCCTGTCCATCGGGGCTTATGTCTCACACACTTTTTTATTCCCGCGATATTCACAGAAACCCAAACGGGTTAGCGTCCATACTTGATACAATACTACCAGTAATCCAAAAGACACCTTTTCCCTCAATAAAATAAGCTAAAGGCAGGTTTATAACCGGTATTCATTTCTATACAATGAGTAAGCATCGTTATATTTTCCTCTCTCACATAGTAAGGATAAACTAAGTCAATTTTATGAGTATTTAACAGAACCTTTTAAAATATTCCAAAGTAACCCTGTCAATTTTTGATACAATCCCTTTTCCGTAATTCCTGACTCCTTTTTGACAAAGAAATTGAATAAATAGAACATCAAACATGCAGTGCATGGCGTATGACACCGGAGCAGAAGTCCTTGCCAAATGCTTTTGAAGTCTAGTATAGCAATCTCACTTGTTAAGGTGGAAAATTAGCTGTAAGACTTGTGCATTTATGGTATGCAGAAACGTTGAACAGCTTCCAAAGGGGTCAAAATACACTCAAATGCACTGTTACCATCGTTTAGAAGTGCCAATACAGACAGGGATGCAAACCAGGATATGGCGTACCTTCCTGTATGTTGGAAAGCCTTTTAGTATCAATGGATGTGTGTGTGTGTGTGTGTGCGCACACACACTTGGCAGGAAACCCAAATGTTAACCTTAGCACGTCTTGCATATACTCAGAAGAATATCCAGGATATGTAGTGAAAGTTTTAAATATAACTTACGCATTCAGCTCAACATTTGGAACATATATCGCATCATATATATATATATATATATATATATATATATATATCTGTGTGTACGTATGTGTGCATACTGTTGGCATGCCTAAACTAACATACATACACACACATACGTAAACACACATATATATATATATATATATATATATATATATATATATATATATATATATCTGTGTGTGCGTATGTGTGTGTATGTATGTTAGTTTAGGCATGCCAACAGTATGCACCTGACCTTTGGTAGGTCGTTTGATGCGATCGAAGAATCTTGACAATGTTTTAGAGCATTGAACAACTGAACCAATTCTAAGGCTAACATATACTCTCAACTATCTGTACCAAATTTTAAAAAATCCTTATCAAACTACAGCGTTTCTGCCTGTGAACAACATACGTCAAACAACAACAGAATCCATTTTTCCGAGATGAGAGAATTAAAAAAATAAAAAGAAAAAGAAAATAAAAAAAAAAAAGCAAAAAAAAAAAAAAAACCAAAAAAAAAAAAAAAAAAGCAAAAAAACAAAAAAAACAAAAAACACAAAAAAACACCCAACCCAAAAAAAACCCAAACCCGAAAAGAAATGATACAAATTCCTAAAAAATCATAGCTTCAGCCTGAAAATGAATGAATGGTTAAATGGTGATCTTGTTGTATTGAAGCATATTACCACTACAAAAACTTTTTTTCGCTGTAACTTAAAAACGAATCGTTATAACCAAACGCTTTCTGGTAACAACTAACAGTTTTCTCCATATACGTCAAAACGTTTCGTTATCAGTTAAATAATTTGCGTTGCAACTAGAAATTTTCTCGTTATTATTAAAAAAACTTTTCATCATAACTAAAAATATTTCGTTAATAAGAGAAATAATTTTCCCATTATAACCAAAAGTTTTCTGGTTGTTACAAAGTACTTTTCGCTATTACCAAAGAAAGAAATAAAACAATCGTTATAACAAGTGTTTTATCGTTATAGTATTTATCTCTTGTTGTCCAGAACAACCTCCTATTAGTCATCAACCTACCTTGCACTGTAAACTCTTTATTATCCATGAGGTTACATGTCACTGTCTAACCTATATACATATGGAAGTAGTATTGCCCATATTTCACGCGCTGTTCTGAAGAATTATGACATAGGCTGTATTAGCCCAAATAAATTAAAGGGCCTTAAGCGGCTAACTACTCAGACTATGTTTTGGAGCCTGTACCCGTACATGTCTCTCTGGGTAGCGGCTACTAATTGTCTTAGCCAAATATTCAACAAAGACAACCCACATCATAATGAATAAATATTACAACTAAAGCCCTTTTAGAAACACCTGGATTCAATGTACAATGTTATAACTGAAAAAAAGCTTCGTAGCAACACAAATTTTTCGTTTTCATCCAAAAAAAAGGAAAAGAAAGAAAAGAAAAAGAAGGGAAACACAAAAAAAGTTTCGTTATATCCAAAAGTTCTCTCGTTATAACCAAATTTTATTTCTACACACGGAGACCAAGTGATTTTTATGGAAGGAACTTACCTTTCTTAACCAGTGCTTAACATAGTCTTCTTTTTGTTGTACACCATGCGAACTTGAAGCCTAGCTATGTCGTTAAGAATAAAAAAATATTGCTTTGATATACACGGACAAGGGCCTGTCAATTTTAATCAAGGCCTGGGTGTTTTAGTAGTTCAAAGCGGAAAAATGGCATAACCCATAATCTCTTGAGCAGATTCTTTTTCTAATGCCTTGACGGCCTCAAGCATATGTAGACCGTAGGTCCTATCGGGTAATAGGCAAAATAAAGACTTACTAGTGAAGACGACAGGGCATCCGTGACAGAAAATATTAGCATCAACTTTTAAATTAATTGATGAAAATTTGATTTCTTTCACCTATTAGAATGCTGAAAAAAACATCACACAAATTGTAGATAGCAAGGACCAGGCCTAGTGCATGTTTGCATGGGTCCAAGGGTTTCATCGCAAAAAAAAAAAAAAAAAAAAAAAATTAAATAAACCCCCGAAACCCCCAAAATTAATTGAAATAAACACCACACACACACACACACACATATGCCCATAAAAAAGGGAAAAAACAAACAAACAAACAAACAAACAAAAAAACATGGAAGTTAGACACACAATCGCTTCTCTTGTGAAGGATACTTATAGCTTACAATATTTAAAATGGAAATTTAATAGCATTATCAACCGTAGTGGTCCATTTGTTACCAGGATCTACTTTCATGTCCTTTTATGGCTACGAATCCTATGTATATATGTACATGGAAACCGTAAAGAGTATCTGTCTGTCTGTTTATCTATCTATCTATCTATCTATCTATCTATCTATCTATCTATCTATCTATCTATCTATCTATCTATCTATCTATCTATCTATCTATCTATCTATCTATCTATCTATCTATCTATCTATCTATCTATATGCCTGTCTGTCTATCTATGTATCTATCTACCTATCTATCTATGTATCTATCTATCTATCTATCTATCTATCTATCTATCTATTGCATCCAAAGGCAGAGCTGACTAAGGCATCAGCTGATCTCTAATGCATGAAACAAGAGAGCAGGGGGGGGGGGCATCTTAAACTGACATTTTAATCGTAGATTTGTGTAATATTCTGGCACAGGTACAGACAATGGACGACATACATTCCACCCAAAATGTGTCCCAAGCTGGGCGGAAGTGAGCAAAGCATAGCTTTCAGCTGCTAATATATTGAAATGAGATGCACCCTTTATGTACATTTGTGACATCGTTTGTCAAGGTCCAGACAAGGTACATCCCTGGCAAATTTGCAGCAGAGTTGGTGTCTTAATTTGGACAAAATGACTTGCAAATACATCTGAGCGAGTAGTCCAATATTAAATTAACACGCTAAGATTGACTGGAAGCGATCTTTATTTATTTTTTAAATATCCATCACAGTATTTCAACATAGTGACCAACCTTGAAAGAGATCGAGTCGAGATACATTTCCACAAAAATTGCGACAAAACCATTTTGTTAGGGAGAAGAAGTCACAATATTTGTCCTTCCACCACACACTTGCATCCAGAACAAAAATATGGCAAGTGTAGGTGTGCCTGGAACCGCCATTGGGCAAATTAGGAATAATTAACCCTGGGGCTTAGGAAAATAATATTGTGTCACAAAAAATTATCCTTTCCAAATTACAAATAATTCAAAAGATCACCAGACCATTAGATGCGGATGAGACGTGGTAGAGACCAGTTGAAATATCCTCACTACGTATTAAGATAGTCTGGTCAGTGGCTAGGAAGAGGTAAATTTGTGGACTGAGAGATGAAGCACCATCGTATAGTTACAGCCAACTGATTTACCAGTCGTTCTGCAATTGTATAACAGACAATAACAGGGACAAAATATGGTGAGCAAAATGTAGTAACAAAACAGGCTATTAATTAAATAGAGCTCTAGATGACCACTCCCTGGGGCCACAAAACAATCCAGTCATTGAAATTTGTTGTGCAGGTGAAAAGTCGTCTAAATTTGCAGGCCACCACGTCGCCCGTAAGATTCCTTCAGGGTCTGAAATCTCTATGTACCCACCTGAAACCAAGTTGTTTTTTTTAATGGGATCAGTAACTATGCATAACGCTGAACTAATGCCCTCTAATCCAAGCTTTAAATGAGCTGAATATCTGACATACATATAGAGCTGACCTGTAACGTCAATGCACAAGGCAGGTTGGTGGTCATCCCTCGCGAGTGTTGTAGTTCGCATAACAGACACAACGTACTATTCAAACGAGTCTAAAAGCCACACATGTTAGTAATTTATATTACCTTTGTGTATATTTTACTAGTGTGTCGGTGGATCCTAACCCTATAATAGTTTTATTATATCAAAGTACATGCTAAAATGAACATTCACACTTTGAGACATTCAATTATAGAAAACAAATTCCGAGCAAATGTCTGTGTGGTTAAGTGATATTGCAAAAGAGCCCACCCTCCTCCTCAACAATAAAAGCACTTGATTTTCATATTAACCCAGGATACCTGATGAGACACATAATACACCACTATGGTCAAAGCTGAGTATAGAACATACGAGTTGGCCTCGGCCAATAGTTTATTCTCTGCTCTCGCATATATAACAGTGAATTGCTGTATGGGGCTGTAAATGAGCCTCTTTGTTCATACTGATTCGTGACATATGTGTTGATAACTATATATTTTAAAAATATTTGTTTGTACACTTTTTGATTATTTTTTTAAAGTGTACCTTTCGTATAATAAATGATATATATACATGTATGTATATATACATATATATATATATATGTATATATACATATATATATATATATACATATAAAGTACGTAAAAATGCCTTGTGTGCTCAGATAGCTTCCCGGCAAATTACTCTTAGCAAAGAATCCATGCGTCAACATATTTCAAACCAGCCTCCATTGTTAAAGTGGTGGCATGTATGCAAAAAGGGATTCAATAAGTGTCAAACCTGTCATGTTCCTGTTCGTACTCTCAAAACCTATCTATATTCTGCCAATTATGGAAATATGATAACATTACTAGTTATTGCATTTCAAAAGGAGAGGATGACTTACATGGAACCATAAAGACATTTGATATATGATAGATATAATGATATACTGTGCAAGTAAAATTCTATGTTCAGTTTTTAATAGAGAAGCAAGTTAATTCAGGTTTATTTTGTATAATTTTTCGCTCATTTTATGCATAGCTCCACAGATTAAATGTATCAAGCTAATTTAATTATTTGCCACCAGATTGAATGAAAACACAGTTGACGATAAAAACAAAGGAACACCATGGACAAAATCCAGTCCAAGTCGAAAGTTTCCAGATGTTGAAAGCCTATCAACATTATAAATTACTCATTGATAATCTAAAGAGCATAAGTTGTGATATTGAAAACATATCATAACGTCTATTGTGAAAAATAGAAGGAGACAAGTTTTCAATAATGCTAGAGAAACTGCGCCGAAAATGTGAACAAACAAGAGCCGTCCATTATGATGATCAAAACCTTTCAGTCACCATAAAAGCAACGTCAAACCAAGAAGTCCAAAGTAGACATACCAATAACTTTACGGTATTCGACATGTCGGTGAACGAATATGAGATGCACAATAAAGGAAAACATCTCTCTCCTGACTTGAGACAGGTACCGACAATAGTTAATATCACTTAAAATCGATTTAATGTTAGCATCTCTCAACTAGGAAACTATCTTGCCATATGCACTCATTGTTTTCCATTTTTTCCCAGCTACAATTGCTAGGTACACATATTAACCACAGTATTTGTATAACATCTAAAACCCAACTGACATCTACATTATAAATTTTCAATTTTTACCCAGAAACTACAAAAATGATCATTTCGATTATCTTTCTTAAATGTCCCTGTTTCACAAGTTTTTGAAATAAAAGTATATGGCGAGAGCCATAGTTGGCCAAATTGGTACATGCACTAGCAAATGCAATTAACCGCTACACACAGACACCTTAATGTGGCCCATGAGGGTTTATTAAAATTTGTGGATAAGTCACTAAGTTCAATTGTAGGTTACCATGGTTATAAAATAATCTAAACTTTAATTTACTATTATCGTTGAACAGCATTACATCTAGAAATGGATATTGCATGTAATGTTCTATTCATGTTCCATTCTTGGTTTTAATTCCAAACCATCAAGGTATGATCGCGAAATATATTCTTAAAAGTGTTTTTGATTAATGTAATATTTCTTAATGTCAATTGAAAACATTAAATAAGATTAAATTATTTCTCTTTTAAACATAAATTGTTGAAAGGAAATTAGAGACCCATTAGAATACCAATTGGCCGTATTGAGATGAAAAGTACAATTTACATATATGTTATCAATCAAAAGGTTCAACAACGCAACAAACTGATCATGTGGCAACTCAGACTGGCCATTCTTGACATTATTACCAAATTATACATATAAAACTCAATCAACTTGCACCATTTATAAATTAGAAGTATTTTGTTCGCATATTGAAGGTCAATGCTTGTTTGAATCTAGCCCTTAATTTTTCTAGGGATATTTACCTTAATATATTTAAAGCCATACAAGTTTTTTATTTTTTGTAGGCATGTAAAGACACACATTCCGTGATTTTGGTTGTGCAGAATGCATAGATGAAAATCAGTCAATGCTTAACGATATTGTATGGTCGAACGATAATGGCAGATTTACCGGCAAATCCAAAGGCAAAAGAGAGCAGAAAGCAATTATGTCACAAAGAATTTCCAATTGCAGAAAGCAATTGGTAGGTCTTGGTGACATAATTTTCAAAACAAATACGCCTAAGAGCCAAGCATACATTTAGGCATACCCTGTAGTGGAATATATGTAGAACCTCTTATTTTTGTGAGGTAACCAGAACTTTATTGCTTGTGTCAGTTTTCCTGTCCAAATATTTGGATGCTTTTTCCATAATACTTCACACAGAGTAGGCAGGGAGCTGGCCCCTGTGACGCCCCCAAAATATAATTCAAAACATGTGCTGGTGGCGCATAAGGCAATTCACATGCGTAATTAACTCATTCCATACCTGTCCCTGCTTTCCGTATATTTACCTAAATTTAAGACGACACCTGCATATCTAAATTCTTCTTAAAAAGAGCTGTCGTTCAAGTACCAACATGCCTCTAGTGTTTAGCAGCACTTCTGGCACTGACAAAGGTCTGTCACCATACTATGGAATGGATTAATCACATATGACACTGCATTTGCCAAAACCAGAACCTTAAGTCAAATGGTCATATGATATATAAATATCACTGACCTGTATACATGACTTTGTGACCTGGTCTAACGAAGATGTCCATATCACATCCGATGAATATTGTGTGACAAAAGCAAAAGGACCCGAATGCTACAGGCCACACAAATAATAAATTGATATTATTGTTACCCAGATACTTGTGTTGTGATAGATTTGTTTATTTTTTTTTGTTTGTCCTTATTCTGGTACTTTGTGAAATGAAACAAAAAATCACACACAGAGTGTCTATAACCTAAAGATGAATAATTTACATATACATTTCTGTGAGCAACTGTGTGACCCAACGACCAATTTCTACCACCGTGGAAAACAATTGATATAGGCTTAGCTTGCTTTACAATCCATTTAAAAAATGGGGGTCTCTACCGCCCCGACAAGTTTGGAAACGAACTGCTCAATCGTATTGAAGAAAACTGGAAAACCTACATGTTCACATGTATTCTCATGGTCACCATGCTAACTTGCACTCAGCAATTTGTGAAGAGAAACGTTTCTTCAACAAGTATTTTCAGAATATATGTTTCATGGTTCACCACAGATAACGTGTTGTAGAATATTAAATTAGCGATCAAAATATTTCAGGAACGTTTATTCTACATATATGATGTCTAGTTCGCTTTTGTTTACCATTGTGTTTTGACGACGCGATGCAGTAATGGCATGTTCATGTGCCACATGGTAATGGGGTTGCTGTCAGCGAGGCGTAGGGTCTGTAATGTAATCAAATTTCTACTTGACATGATCTCTTGAATTACTCTAACCAAATATATATTAATATTTTTTGCAGGGAAAAACTCACGAATCCCCAACATTGTTTTACACAGCACAGCACAACAAACTTGATTGTGTTTCATTTATGGATGGGTTCAAACAGTGTTAGAAAGAAACAAGATCATATATAAGTGCTGTGAATCGACTTACCGGACAAAAACAACACACCACTGCCAGTCACACGCAAAAGGCAACATGGATTAGATTTAAGGTGAAAAACCGTCATCGTGGGGCCTACTCTCACGGACTGATTGGGACATATACGGCATTTCCCTACCTTTGCGTATTTGCCTGTGACTACAAATTATGGTTGCTATAAAGTTTAAACACCGGAATAATTATTTTCGCATGCGCAATATAACAAGCCTTCTCGTTTGTGTGTTACATCCGTAAATTACGTAAGATTCCCACACGTTCAGAGGGCGAAGCCATGGTGGACACATTGTACCACGACCCGTGATTGACTCACTTTCGCACGTGACTCAATTCACCACTCGATGATGTGTTGCTTGTCAGACCACTAGCGGCGCAGCTCAGGGTTTGTGTTCAAATGTTGGAAAGATAGTGAGGATGCTTACAGTTACACTCGATGCGCATCACAAGGAGACATATTTGTCATTTGAAATATTATCATGACTATTTTCCTGGGGTAGGGGTGGGTGGGTGGGTTGGGGTGAATTTGAATTAAGAACACCTTTTATTGCGAGGAACCTGCCATTACTGCATACGCAAATTGGGTACGATGTACCGTTAGCATTCATGGTATATGGTAGCCTTCATGGTTTAGGTATGCAAACGATGTGCGCCCCATTAGAGGCAAAGAGAAAGAGGATCCTAAAACGAATGCAACTATTAATCTTTCTGAAAGTTTAATTGTGACAACGACTCCTATAGTCCCGTAGTTTGCATCATAAGTTACCCCATGCAAACACTTTACTTTTTAATTTATCTTGTCCGTTTTTACATCGCTCTGCCGTATCGACTTATTAGATGCTTAATAATCGGTCCGGCGGAAAAATACAGGCCAAAACCGAGGATCTGCGATTTTTCGCAGACACTGTTAAAATTCCACATGGTCCATGGTTTTTAACGTCCCCCTCCCCCCCCAAAAAAAAACAATAATAAAATAAAAAAAAAACAAATAAATAAACAAATAAAAAAATAAATAAATAAATAAAAATAACGACGGCACAGTAGGAAAGGGCTATGCTGGCCGACACGCCATATGAAATTCTAGCTGAATCAAATACCATGAGTTCCCATCCGGTCAGGAATCTTGTTGTGAAGTAATATATGCTATTAACATGACTGAGTTAAACTGGATGCATGCGGAAAGTCAAGATAGGTCAGTTTGTGTGCAGTGTAAATACCCCCCTCCCCCACCAATCTTCGGCGGCGTTTAATCTTTTTGTTGACTGGGTAATCTAATTTAACAATTTGGTCAACCACATGGAAAATTAGTGGACTGGGTCGGCCGGCGACTGTCGAATTTATAAGCTGCCACCGGTGGAACCCAGTCTTATACAAGTTATGTACTCATAATGTTAATATCTGCGTCCTTGTCCCATGACCTCTGACTGATAATAACTCACGATACAAAACTAAGTTTATACAATAAAAACATGAATCGGGGGGCTCTGATTTATTTGTTTCAGCAAAAATGTCTGAAATCGGCATCCTAAACTTGAAATCGGTACCTGCAAAGTAAACTTCTGTGTCAATTGTTTGCATCATCCACAATGCAGAGTGTCCCAAGTGATGTCATTTCGAGTGTCACTAATGCTGCCCCCCCTTTGAGGAATGCCGGGCATAGCCTTGCTCATGTCGGTAAGTGGTTAGCGATACTTTTGTTTTTTGCACCATAGCTATAGAAGTTTTTCAGATAGTACTTTGACAGTGCCTAGCTAGATACTCCAGTATAAGACTAGGGCTACGTGAAGTGTGAAGGGGATTGACCTTGACGCTATTCCCGAGGTCACGGAGGTACTGTAATACGTTATGCTTTCCACACAGTAATTAAAGATTTGTTTAAGATAGGGCCCGTATATTGCAACTGATTATAGTCCTTATCCAGGGCTAGATCAAGATTGATGAGGGGTGATGTTGACCAAAATTCAAAGTTTACCAGGTAACTTTTGTGAATTTGGTTTCAGCAGTAGAACTCAGACTTTAAGTCATGACTTGAATGTAGCACATGGAATAGTCCTTTAGCAGGGCTTGGTCAGCTGAGAAGATAGATGACCTGGCCTAAATTTTCAAGGTCACTTGGTTGGTTGGTCTTTCAGTAAAGAGACTGTGGTTTCCGCACCATTACTGAAGAAGTAGTTGAGGTAGGAATTTGATAGTGTCCAGATAAATACTTCTATATAAGGGCTAGGCAAAGCATGAAGGTTGTTGACCCTGACCCTATTTCCAAGGTCACAAAGATATTATAATAAGTTACGGTTTCCGCACAATAACTAGAAAAGTAAGAGCTAGATCAAGTTCTGAAATGGATGACCTTCAGTCAATTTGTAAGGTCCAAGATCCACATTACTTAACTTGGTTTCTGCTTTATAACTGCAGATTCTTTTAAGCCTGAGATTATATTGTGCAGCTTCAAAGAAGGGTGAACTTGACCTATTTTCCAAGATCACAAGTTAACTTTAGTAAATTTGGTTTCTTCATCCACTCCCGAAGGTCATGAGTGCCCCATTTAGTACTACTGACTGTGTGATAAGGACAAACGTAATGACAGTGGGGGACATCTTTTTGACAAACATGTCGTGTGCCCATTAAACAGAATATCTTGTTGGATCTACAGTGGCCAAAAAAGTCCAATTTATTAATACAGATAGAAAGGATAAGTGTAAAAAATGCCGGTAAGAACCATGTGATAAAGGTGTGCTGAGTTCCAATAAACTGATTTAGTAGGCCCATCCCATATCCCAAAGGGAGCCGCATAGCGCCCAGAAATATTGTTTGGTTCTCGCTTTGCAGCCTGTAAGTTGCGGTCCCATTTGGGTTGCAGTGGAATTACGATCCTTTGAACATTCTATGGGTCCTAAACCAGTTCTGTTTTAACGTAACAAGGCATAATGTATAATTTATGTTCTCTTAAAGCAAATCTGAACTGATAATACATCAAGGTGCTTTAAACATGCCGATAAACGTATCGATGAACATTGGAGCAAGGTTGACCTTGAAGGCCTCACCCAGGCACAAGAACAGTTGTGTGGCACATATTTGTGATTCCTCAAAATACGAGAGATTATACCATTCTATGCGGACAGTGCTTTGATATGCCTTGCATAGCTTTGGTCTTTATTCCTTATCAATTCAAGTGAGAGAGTTTGATTCATAAAACATATTCATCATTTGCTAACAGATGTCCTAACTTCTCCACACGCGCCATCCATATTGACAAGTGCACTTGAACGTGTGTTTCTGGAAGTCTCACAGCAGCAATCGCTCTGATCGGTCCATCTTGGTCATGGGAACCGGAATAAACCAAGAGGAATCAGTAGCTCATTAAACCACGACCTAGTCATTTAAATGGAATGAAAATAAATTTGTTTTTGCCTTTGGTCCGGAAACCTGACATGCCTTCAATACAATGTCAGCCAGGGGAAAGATCTGCCATCTGCTAAATTAGGTCATGCTGGCACCAAAATCTGATCAGTTCATTTTGTTCAGTAAATATGGCGGTAACGAGAATGTGCACATCCGGACGGATTGAAATTTGGACGGACATCTGAAAGGAAGGACAACCCGAAAACATAAAGGGTCCCCAAATGGGAACAAAATACATGGAAGCATTCTGCAGATATCGTGGTTAGCAGCCCAGCGAATATGTAATTAGGCTGCCGTTTGCTCAAATTAGGCCACGATTACAGCATAATATAATCAGATCATCCTTAGATACAGTATAATCATACTATTAGCAAGGTACATAGAAGTATT
The DNA here is from genome assembly GCA_964020975.1 of Hermodice carunculata. Taxonomy (NCBI): domain Eukaryota; kingdom Metazoa; phylum Annelida; class Polychaeta; order Eunicida; family Amphinomidae; genus Hermodice; species Hermodice carunculata. The sequence goes on along the minus strand of CAXHWN010000937.1, from coordinate 42,377 downwards.
CTGGAGATATTGCAGTAACGAGCCCTAGCTAACATATGATTAGGTTGCCATCTGTTCAAATAAGGTCATGGTGACACCAAATTATAATCAGTTTATCTTGCTCGGTAAGATAAACATATTGCCAAAATTGAAGAAAATGCATGGAGGCATTCTGCAGATATTGCAGTAACAAGAATGTGCAAAGATGGATGGATGGACAACCCGGTAACATACGGGGTCCCCCATGGGCCGGAACCTTAACAATGACCGTCTGGAGCTTTTGTGGGGTCGCGCTACTGGTAAGGCAACACTTTGTCTTCAGGTCTATTTTTTGGTCTAGGCCTAGGAAAAACGTTTCAAGGGTGGCCTCAGTACGATTTGACTTAACAACAATGATGCGACCTTCGTTTAACTGAAGAACAACGATTTTTCCTCGACAGCAATGATAACCATTATCATGTTCAGGTAGCCAAAATGATATGTTATGCAATATTTATTTTAATACGTCCTGGCTAGCTTTGCTTGAAAGAATATTCACCTAATTACACCACCAGGGTACTTTTAAAAAACAGATAACTTACATGGTCATGTACATGCAGTGCTGAAGACTTTTTCAAATATATGCCATTTCCGGGAAGTTGTAGCATTTTAATTATTTGTAGGTTTTTCATAGCCAAAGAAAAAAGAGCACTCAGGGTTAACAAATTTCATTCATGAAGTTATCTGTATAACTAGGGCAACAAAACTATTGGTGGAAATTATGATTTTGAAATAAAGTGGTCAAACTGAACACTGGCAATAATTGAAATTGGTGCATTTTAAATACATTTTTCATGCATGTACAGAATAAAATGTTCTTTCTTTGAGCCTGTTGAATGAGATATAACAAAATCAAGAATATGTAGATAATAAGTTATGAAGACGTAATAAAAACCTTGAGCTATACATTGTGTATTTGCTGTTTTTTTCAATTAAACATACTTGTTGCAGTGTGCGTGGGATGAGAAAACTTAGAAAAACCTAACACTTGTCCGCATATAAATGCTTTATTGAAATGAACAATGTTTTGACATTTGTTTTGTTTTTCTTGGCTTTCATATCCAAACACTGGTTTAGATGGATAACTTGATTCAGATAAACCTTGTTGCGGATATAGTCCATTACACAGTAATACATACATGGGTTCATACTCCTACATGTGGGGAAAACACGACAGATACAAAAAGAGAGATAAGTATGTGTAGATTCAAGTGAGACGTTGAGACGTACATGTCAGATGTTAAGATAGGCTGATGCTTAAGTTGGTTGTCTGAATTGGTGATTGGCTACATGCATAAGATAATAGACATATTATTTTTCATTGCAAGTGTTTGATTAAAAAAAATGATCTGAATAGTTAAACTCAAGTTTCATCTTCAGCGTAGCACAGCTCAATTGCGTTTTGCTTAAATGAACTTTGAACTTGTTGTTTCTGGGCATCAAAAATCAGTGAATACTACTTATCAAGATCGATATCATAACTAAACACAAACGTGACCAATTACCTCCAAGTTCTGAACATTCACCAAGCCATGCATCTGCTATCAACTACAAGCAGACACCGTCCATGAAAAAATAATGACTGTCATATAAAATAGAAGCGAACAATAGCTTTGAAGGTTGTTACAAAGACTGCACCAAATTCCGTGTAATCAAGATTCAATCATGATCAAAATTGGCATTCCAGATAATAATGATGACTGTCATATAAAATAGAAGCGAACAACAGTTTATAATGATGTTAAATACAGCCTCCAGTGTATATATTTTAGGAAAATATACACAGGAATCATATTTAAATATGTGACTGGCTAGGTCAAAATTAAAGAAAGCCAACATGTGTATGTCTTGATCATGTATTTTTATTCAAAATGCTTTTCTGTAATCAACCCCCTTCCCACACACACAACTGCCCCTCCTCCCCCCCCCCCTAAAAAAATAGAAAAGAAACCATAGTATTATGCAGAAAGTATGACAAACAGCCATGTACCTACAGGCTGTTGCATATTCATACTCATTAATAATAAAGCACCGTCCACTTTACATTTCAAACAAAGCAGGTTACATCACACAGAGAGCCAATGAAAAGTGACACATTTTTGCCTCGGGCTGTGCATGTTCATGTTGGTTTCACACAATGGTGTATACGCCATTGTGGTTATCATAACAAGCAATTCAAATGTGACTCAAAAAACTTTCATATAGCATACATTTTAGCAGTGCATTGGCTGTGCTTGAGCGGTACGTCTGTTGTAACCGATGACTTTTGAAAAACTCCTGATAATACTTGAAATGTAATTCCCTTGCAGCGTCATTCCTACTATATGAAGAGAAAGTGGATCAAAAGTCACTCAGAAGACCTTGATGCATTCAAAAATTAGTCCTGCCCTGAGATATATCAAGTTTTAGCTTTAGCATCAACTGCGATGAACGGGTTGACGATGGCCTAGCTTAACTTTGGGCTCATAGTACATCAGTGGGGACTCAATTGTTTTAATGACCTAGTTGTAGTCAGATCTCATCTAGGTTAATTCCCAGCAAGTTAATTTGTTTCTATCTATCTATCTATCTATCTATCTATCTATCTATCTATCTATCTATCTATCTATCTATCTATCTATCTATCTATCTATCTATCTATCTATCTATCTATCTATCTATCTATCTATCTATCTATCTATCTATCTATCTATCTATCTATCTATCTATCTATCTATCTATCTATCTATCTTTATTTTTTATTTTCTTTTGTTTTTTCATTTTCATTTTCACAATTACAGCATGGTTAGCCTTTTATCCATGCAGTAATAAAAGATATCTTCTTTTTCTTGTGAATATACTATATGTTTTCAACCTTATTTACAAAACCATAAAATGCAGTAACCTATCAAAATCTGGCCGTTTGATGTTACACAGTTCTCTGTGAATAAAATGCTTGGCATGCAATAATGTGTTATCAAAAGATAATAACGTTTTTATTAGTATTTTTGCAAGAAAAACAAATGCCATGTTCTTAGCACAGGCTTATTCTATCATTAATCACGTGTTTCATCCTCCACTCTTGTAAACGTTATCTAAACACTTACACAAAGTTGTATCCTAGTATCTGGAAGCAGTTTAATCTGGAGTTTTACAAAATGGCATATATCGGGTTGAACGGTATTCATTTTATGGATCCTGTCCTTGGTTATTACAAAGCCGTGTTATATTGAAAATTGAAATAATTGCAAAGTGGTCTCTGTAATTTAGTGATAAGGAAAATGATACCTGTTGATTATTTGTCTCCTGTTATTGGTGAAAAAAAGTTTTTTTCCCATTTTATAACACTTGTTAGAAATACTTTTCTCTCTGGCACCAAAATCCAAGAGAAATCTTTACTTCTCATGTAAAAATGTTTGGTTTTGCCTGATATCTTGATACTGGGTATATTTATGACATCATTATATCCTACATTACGACAATTTAGGTCTTAGTTCCATGATTCTGGAATCTCCAGTTATTAATGAAAAGAGAAGTTAGCTTTTTAATCGTATTTGTCTTTATGTTCATGGTTAATGATACCTCTTTCGTACCACTGTTTGTGATATTTGTGTCCCTAGTTATATAATCATTGAACCATATAGCTTCTTCTCTAACCTCTGTGGCATCGTTAGGTATAAAATAGGCTTGAAAATAATTTTCCACTTAAAATCTGTATTAAATAATGATATATGTTTATGTTTTATGTCCAAGTCACATCTACCAAAGAATAAATGTTTTAAGTTAAAGCTGTTGAAGGAAGCTAGAGAGACAGCCTTCCTCCTTGTAGCTGGTCGGCTATTGATCCACTTTTTCTAGTTTATTTGTCAGGCTTGACTTGAAATTTAAAATGGAGCAGCTTTCAACATCGGTCATTTGTCGTCCTATGAAAAAAGTGTCATTCTTAAGCTTAGCAGTACCACAGTTTCATATGGAATTGTAAATGCTAAATTCGATACTCTGCATTATGTTGCATGTATATTTTGCTCCGAAAATATTCTCCGACATACTTGATGTATGGGGTTGGTGTCAAGCTATGCCTCATATGTCATGCAAAGCATACCTCTTTTGCAACCATATACACAATTATACTCTCAAGCCTTTAAAAAAGGCAACCAATATCGACATAAACAGATGTAGTTTTCAATTATATGCATGGCTTCCACAGAAACCATAAGCTCAAGCTGTAGCCACACTCTTGTATTGTTCTCAACTTGGTTGTGGTTGGTATCCATTATAAGGAGACCACTCAAGCCTATTTTGAAATAATAGGAATGTTCTCACTTTTTTTTTGGGGGGGGGGGGGGGGTAACCAAGATGATATTTGTAATGGAGCAATAGTGTATTTCATGAATTGTGTTTACTCCAGGTACGGGAAATGACTGTTGAATGCAACAACATGTCATAATTTAAAGTAACTTGGAAATATTTCCCAAGCCCTGTTTCTGAGTGCCAGTATTTTTCACCTATATAATCTGTTAACCCGTTGTATAATTTATATAATCTTTCAATTCGTTGCAATTCAGCTGTATTCGGTATGATTTGGTGCGAATATTCTCATAATGCATACTAGGTCTTGGACTAGATACCTCTGAAGGTCGGGTCAACTGATCCACACATTTTGATTGAGTACTGAATACTGTAGCTGTGTTTATTGGACGTTAACATCACAGGAGCAGACCATCCCAAATTAAGTCCCATCACGATTTTAGATAGAAAAAAATACTTAGTAACTGTGAGGTTTTTAGAAAGGCACTGCTACTTTAGAAATATTTTATTAAAATTTCATAACTTTTTGTATGTTTGGAGACATGTTTGGTACGGAGCACTCAATCATGGACGTAAGGTACACAAATGCAACTGTAAAAAAAGATAGAAAAAGTAAAAGAAAGAAAAAAGAGCAAAAAAAACCTAATCACATGACCCCCCCCCCCTTTATTTTGTTTTAACTAGTTGCTATCGATATAAACCTGAAGTAGAATGCAAAGGAAGTTGTGATTTAACGTTTTGAACCGGAGACATAAGCCAGCAAATGTCACTGTTTTGACATGTAAATGCATTAGGCCTAGGTTATTGGTCCAAGACCTACAATGCCCAATCTTTCTGTAACTATGGATTTCTGGCTTATATAATGTTTTTTTTTTTTCCGTCTAATGAAAAGGTGCGCATATAGCTACTTGGTCGGAATGCAACATAACCACGCGTGACTGTGTAAAACTAGACCTGTACTTGGCCGCTTGAATGAATTGAGGGATTCTCCTACTTATACAGCAGTAAAGGTGAAAACAAGACTTGAAAGCATTGGGGAATTCATGTAATTGATAATGATTCTGCTTATTCAAAAGGGAATTCCGTTTTCAGTATATCGATTTATTTTTACAGTATGGTCCACCCTAGACATTCTGCTATCTAAGTCAGTAGCAGTTACTATAGGTCGACGTGCAAGGCACAAAAAGGTTATGTCTACATAAATTCATATTATGGTCTTCAGCGGGTATCTATGGGATATCATATTTAAGAGCCTATTTAACCAATACAACCCACATGGAACTTAAAGAATATACGATATATTGTAGTGAAATGAGATACAAAATAATATATAGACCCTTGTTTGTGACAACATTTCTACAATGGCAGGCTAATGTATGTTTCAACTATTCTTATAAAAATATAGCGTGCAAAATATAAATTATAAACATTGCCTGCCTTGCGATCCCTGAAAAGATTCATATACAATCACAGTACATTAAAGCATCTTGAGCATTGTACAAACTAAAACATAAAAACACAAATGATTTGTTACTGATTAGAAGGCATAGCATTCAAAAATCATATTCTGTTTGTCAAATATTAATGTACTTTTATGAAAGAAACTATGAATACTTGGATGCAAAGAATGAAAATACATCCCCGGTAAGAAGGAGACCAAAGAATGAAAATACAGCTTCAGTAAGGAGACATAGGTTCTCTTTTTGTGACATTTTTGGCTGGGGTTTGTAGTAGGCTCTGATCCAATTCTCTTTAAAACAATAAAGCACATCACACTAATAGGTTGCAGTTGGATGCATACTCATCGGTAATATTGGTTGACTTCGCAGCTATTAGGGGCATTTTATTCTAAAGGGCTAGATTTGTCCTCTCTTAGTACTCTCAATTGTAATTTGCAACTTAGTTGCCTAAAATATTGCATGTAAACACACATTATACATGGTAAATTCCAGTGTGTAATGTAATCAATTCTGATAATGTCATTTAATTAGCCTTAAGTAACTACAGTTCAAGTTGTTATTAATATACTAGAACAACCCGATGAGAATATGTGTGCACTCTTGTGTATTGCCATGTACTTTTCAGTAGATACTCATACATTATAGTTTCTGATTTTGGCCACCCCTGTTGTGAACTTCAATGATGTACACTGTAATTTTTTCCGCAGGACTCACTTTTCACGCAGCATAAAACAAATGCTACTCTAACATTTTCATTTTGCAGCATGGTTGGCAATGGAACTGAAAAATGCATGTCCCAGTTCTCATCCTAATGACAAATTATTTACATAAAATAGGGCCTTCAGTCCCCGGGCCAAATACCTCGAAATGAGACTTCTCCGATTTTTTTCACCAAGCCTTGCCAAATTAAAAACGTAATAGATTTTCCTCGAATCATGCATTATTTTCTATCTAATATACATCTAAAGTTGACATTCAAAAGTATTGCTCTCATTTATGTCGTCTGCTGTTGAAGTATTTAAAGATAGAAACGGTACAGATTTTGCAGCTGTGGAGGTGTAACAAAGGGGGTTGCAATTTTGCATGATTTTCTGGCACTACTTTTGTGGCCTCGGAAAAAGATCACCCTTCCAAAAATGACGATTCCACACCTTACTAGAGCAAGTTATGTAACATCAACCAGTCCGATTTTAAGACCAGGTTCTGGCGTATTCAAGCCGAAGTAAACATCTTGAAAGGCGTCCAAAAGCTAGAGAGAAGGACGTCGATAAACAGGTGGGTGAGGGTTTTTTCCCCCAAATTTTGGTATTAAATTTGAAAAAAAAAACTCCCTCGTATTTGGAAACTGTAGCTCTTTACAAACTGTTTGATACCAAACACTTAGCATTTAATCAACTATTTCTGTGCAGAAACGTATTTATGTGCATGAACATCTTGATTGTCGAAGGGCGCAGGCAGGGCCAGCTGGGAAAACTCATTACAAGGCAATGCTGAAGTTCTTTTCCTCAAGCAATGAACTTCAAATAATAATGATGATGATGATGATGATGATAATAATAATAATAATAATAATAATAATAAAATAATAATAATAATAACAATAATTAATAATAATGATGATAATGATGATACTACTACTACTACTACTACTAAAAATAACAATAATAATAATAATATGAACCTGTGTTCAGTGTAAATAGCAGGTCTTTTGTTTGACACTGGCTATCTTTTACTGCAATTTTATTTTAAACTTATTTTCGTTAAAAAGTTCCAAGGTATTCTTCTCACATTATGCATTTGTTTGGTGTGTGTGGTTGTCCAATTCACCAGGGCCTGTGGCAATACTTTCTGGGCACTCACAGCGTGTATTCCAGTGGTTGTGTTGGTCTAAACAGGATTTTATCTAGCCAACCAATCCACATTTTCATTTTGTTTGGCGCCATTTGAACCACTTAATGAATGTCTAAAATTTATCAATCTACACAATGTTATAAGCAAATGACAGCCATGTGCCTACTTCATTTAACAAAAAGTGACATAATAAAGGTTGGAGCATCAGGTCAAATAACACTGGACGCCTGATAAGCTTTAGAAACAAACCTTACAACCTACCCTCCATTGAAAGTTATATGAACATGCAAGCGATGTATGGAATATCATTTTCTCCAAAGGACGGGAGTATAAGGCTATTTGCTCACAAATTTGCCGCAGAATGTTACTTGTTTATGGAGATAAATATAATTTAAGTTGACACTTTCATTCTTTTAAAATTGGTTGAGAATGAGATAGGCTCTGGCTATGATTTATTGTTATTGCTTTCTTTAGCAGAGAGGCAATCCTGGAACTGCTGTGGCCCCAGGCTTATCCCATAATTCAGGCGTTGGAGTATCAGTGACTTTGTACATTATGGCTACAATATTGCGAGGAATATATTCATTGAGCTTTTACAATGAAGAACCCAATCTTGTGAGATAATAATATTGCAATACGGAACATGCGTATTGGCCTCCCAAAATTTCTAAGCATGTTACTAGGTAGCGGGTGACAATCAGCTGGCACGATGTGGGCATTGTGATGGAAAATTAGAAGTGTCATTAACAATTGCTGGAGAAGGATTAAGTATTCCAAACACTGCCCCTACATCTATCAAACTGAGTATGCTAGAAGAATGTGACCATGACTTTTATTAAGTTTATTTTGTGTATATTGCTAATTTGATAAGGTGAATATACTCTGTCATGTATAATACAGGTATCAACCCATACATATCAACGCCTCCGTTTGACGGTACAAGCCAAAGCACTGCAGCCAATATGAATGTCATTTATATTGTAAAAATGGACTTTCCACCTGAGATTTTTGTCTGTAGTGCGTCCTGAAACATTTATGTTGTAAAAACATTCAATGGCTGTGTTATCAATGATTATGTCTACAGGCTACAGTTTTTTATGATTGAAGAATATCACGAATTTAGGTTTTTGAAGACAACCTGGACAGTTCATACAGACCTATAAGGGTTGAAAATGCCAACTATTTATCCTTCATCTATGTATTGGCTCTCGGAAGTAAGTGATTAATTGTTTTATCATATTTGCAATGCTGACATATCACGTCTTTAATGACTGTTTCTATCAAACAATTTATATTTCTAGTTATATTCCCTCCGCCCCCATTTGAATAAAGCAACATGCTTATTGCAGTGAAAGTGACTTCTGGTGATAAATATCACTTTACATTATAACTGTTTTGATAAAAATATTTGAATAACCTGAGTTTTTCAGGGGAAATCATACTTAAATTCCAAATCCTTTGTTACTGAACTAATCAGGTCTCGAATAAATTACGTTAATATGAACTGTTTGAGTGTGACTGTGCACTATCATATGGACTAGTCTTGAGTGACTTTTTTAATTTGACCCTGCATTCAGATACAGAGTCAGTAAAAAATATTTCGCACTCCAGCTGGACCCCAAGTCTCCCAGCCCTTGTACTTGGAATTGCACTGCTTACGCTCTATATAACAACATATGCCTTTATATAAAGTAATATGACGGACGGACAAAAGTGTACAGCAGTGAGTTGAAGAACTTTACCACATAAGTTGTGAACAGGTGAAGAATTAAAAAAAAATGTTCCGGCAACAAATTGCCTTGACGCTTGGTCTTCGTGAGTCACACGTATACGAAAGTTATGTCCTGTGATAGAATCTATATTATGAGTCGAACTATACCAGAATTGGTTGAAATTGCTTGAGTTACGGGTTGTTGTAGAAGTGATGGGAATCTTCCCCTTGCACAACAGACCTTCACCATTGATTGTTTTATCGTTCAAAAGTAAAACATTAATGTCAAAAATTGTTTCTTGAAATATAGCCAATTATCTAAGCCAAACAGTGTCAAAACGGATGAAAGTTGTTGAAAGTCTGCTCATTTATATCTAAGAACTACTGATCTGGCGGCCAAAGGATTTTGACTTTGGACCTTGGGAGGGCAAATGTAAATTATGCAAATTTTAATCTTCACAAAGCTTAAGCTTTGAGACCAACATTATACTGATTGAGTAAAAACTATTTGAGTTACATCATTTAACTAATTTTACCACCTGGTGTGTGACCAGGCCAATATTCTTAAGGTCACATACCAAGGTCACATGTATGTTCTCATGACAAAGGTTTGTGGATCGAGTATAATCATGTGTAATATCTTAGCAAAGGAATGAGCGGTTTGGAAGTTCGGGTCAAATAACCAACCATGGTAGTGCAGCACTTTGACACCATCTCAGTGTTTAAAATGCCCATGGGAATGGTGCTGTCTTCTTATTCTCGTATTTTCCATTGTATTCCATCATAAAGTTGAATTCACAGCATTTGGAAAAAATTATCTGTGCCTTGGAATCTTTAGGTGGGCATAACTCAGAAACGGCCAGACGTATTTTGATAGGGATAAAGAACATTCAATTTCTGAAGCATGGTCTTAGTCATCTCTGCAAGAATACTTGAACTACGATCTGCCAAATGGCCTGAAATCCCGCATGTAAAAAATATTCATGAAACCGAAAACAATACTTTGAAAATAGCGAAACGTGTATGCCATACGGTTATGTGTCCATTGACTGTAATTTGACTAGTCATAGCACATTCCACATCCCAATCTAAAAAGGGCATATTACTCACAATTTTATGAAAGCTAACACTCTGACAACCTTGCCACATCAACATGATGCTTATCTCGCATCCCAGTACGTTGCAAGTTATGCTTATCTGAAAAGCCAGACTGCTGTTGACTTGTGGATCCTTCCCGCTGTTATTTTAATTCCAAACCCAGTCTTACTGTAAAGCTGTGCCCTCACACTTCAACACCTTTTTTTGTCCTTCACAGCGTTGCTGGAATAAAAGCCTACTCCCAACCGTCCAAGGATCGTTAGTAATAGGTAACAAGAAGGCAGCGTGAACAGACGTTATTCCTAAGCCTAAATAAACTGGAAAGTTTGAATTGTTAAACATGGATACATTTGAAAATATGTCCCTACTGGAAATATTTTGAATATCATTTTCAGTTTGAACTGGGGAAGAGTATGCAGAGCTGATTTTCGCATAAGTTGAAGCTGATAGTCTATCAATACCTTCCCAGATATTTAATCTAATGACCTACTTTTCTCAAATCCTAGCAAGGTAAAGCTCGAACAAGGTTTCAGCAAATGTAATGCACAGTTTTAGTGAAAGATACAGAAACATACATGCACATCACTATTCCAAAATATCTACGCTAATGTGTGCTTGTGTTACTGTTAATATAATATCGAAAATGTGTTTCAAATGATGAATTGAAAATAACGCACGCAAATATACATGTTTGGTGGAGTCTTCTTTCCAATTTTGTCGACAATAAACCTGTTCTCCGGGAGCAAATTTGAAAGTCACAAAGACATAGAAAATTATATGAGCAAATTATTCCAGGCCCCTTGTTGAACAAATTAAGCTGCAGTGGATCCCAGAAGTAGAATGTGGAAGGGACTGCTCAAGTTGTCCTAGTGTACCGAGAGTTATACCCCCCCAAAAAATCATCAGAGCTGCAATACATTACTGTGAACTCAACATTTGTCCCATTAATGTTTTCGTTCATGTCACTGATGGAACAAAACATGAAATGGTGCTTTGACATGATTTTATATAAAGTATGTCCATACCTTAAATACAAATACCCATGAAAGTTGCAGTGGATGCGGTCAACTGCTTTCAAATGAATGTATATATATAAATGTATATACACACACACACACACACACACACACACACATATATATATATATATATATATATATATATATATATATATATATATATATATATATATATATATATATATATATATATATATATATGTACCCTAGTACCTCTAAAGAACCACGGTAATTTAAAGCGAACTTCATGTTAAAACATTGATTACAGATCATCATGTGAAACTAATTTCTGGTAAAACAATCTGGTGGGAATTCAGTCCAGGCATACTTATATTAACTTTGAAGAGAAACCAGCTTCTGACTGGGGATAGGCAAGCTATTATACAAACTCAAAAATCTCCATTAAAAAACAAAACAAATTGCATGTCTAACTGTTGAAAAAAACATGAGCTGTCAATGTTCTTAAAATGTTCTTGTTGGATTTCTAAGATGTTATCCAGGTTTTCGGAGATATTGTGCAAATATTTATCCAAAATAAAAACACAAAATTGTATCATAAACTGCAACGATCAATGGAGTCTGATTATTTTAATACGCTGAGGTGAAGTACATCCCGCTCAAGCAGACCTCAAGCAAAACTGACTAAAAATTTTGAATCAGACAAAAATATGAATGTGAATGGTTAATAGGCAGACACGTGACCACACAATGAATTCATTGGATTGAAAATAAGAGAAAAAATAACAACAGCATTTTAAACCAGAACAAACTTTTTTATGAATAGAAAAAAGTAGAAGCCACATTGGTAGTTGGAAGACACACAATCATTGTGTTCTCACCATGAGAATATGAAAATGATTGTTTTGTATTTCTCGCCATAACTGTTGTTGATCGCATATAGGTTAATGATGGAAACATACACAAAACAAAAACAAATAATGTCCCAACATTAACAAAATACAAAAAAGCCCAGTCGCCATTAAAACTAAAAAAGACCCCAACATATATACGAAACACACACACACACACACACACACACACACACACACACACACACACACACACACACACACACACACACACACACACAGAAAAATATATTGACATAAGAGCACACAATCTATCCATCTCCAATTTCGTTTCAATGTTTATTATATTGATACACATTGAAATTGAAACTAAACGCATGCAAACATACATCCTAACTTCCAAGGTGTTCTCGATGCAAAATGTTCAGCTAAAATCATATAAAAAGTCGGTTGGTAATTAAACCATCATATTTCATATCTGACAGGATGAAGTAGTAATCAGCTAATTTCTTTTACTTGTGAAATTGAAAAAAAATATTAGTTATGCAGTCTAATACACTGCTGCTTACCAACCGTTTGCATGGAACAGATCAGATAATTCTGTGGCATCATTGAAATATATAAAAAGTCAGAGACATTCACCTTTCATTTCCATTATCTAGCAATTATTATTATTATTATTATTATTATTATTATTATTATTATTATTATTAGTAGTAGTAGTAGTAGTAGTAGTAGTAGTAGTAGTAGTAGTAGTAGTAGTAGTAATTTTAGTATTATTATTAATTTCATTATGATTATCATAAACAATAATAATATTATTATTGTCGGACAATTGTCAATATTGTCAATAGAAAGCGAAACAGCCATCGGTAAGATGTGTTTTTGTGGTAGTTTGCTACGATTGCCAGCTGTGTTAAGGGAGAGGAGAATTTTTGTGAAATTTGTATCAGTATAGCCATGACCTGTCTTTTTTTGAAGCATACGGTGACTTGGTCCATAGTAAAATACCTGGAAAAATAGGAGTTTTTGGCCACAATGATGGGAGTTCTGGATCTGAGGAGAATGTTTCCAAGTAAATAAGCCTGGAAAACGAAGGTTAAACAGAAAGTCATAGAAATCGACAAATTGGAATGGATAGGTACCACGTTTCAAAATTGAGAATTGAAATTTTTTAGGCAAGTAGTTTTTTCTTTTGAACCACATCTATGGTGGCAACTAGCTAAAGAGAAACCTCTGCTTCTTAGGTGTATTACAATAATGATGAAATAAGGTTTTGGTGAACATGTTTGAAATGAAACTATAGGAAGATTTACGGGAATCCCCAACTCGTCCAGGCTGTGTACATTATGCACTAGTGATGATGTTGAAAGCCTAGAACATTTTATATTGGACTTTGAAAAGTTTATTTTTTCAAGACAGAAGTTAACTGCAAAGGTCTGTAGTGTTTTTCTTCCTTTTTCTGCGCTGGGAACTAAAACTAAATTGGTCGTTTTATTTGAAGGACTGTATGAGAATACTGATTCGTCACTTGGAAAGAAAATAATGGAAATTAGTTGTATAATAATTGCGTATACTTATAAGGCCAGAGTTGCAGAAAGTAGAGATTTTTTTTGCACAAAGTTGTTTCAGAACATCGGGTGTAAGCTGTGATAGCCGAAGCTTATTTGGACAAATCTTGTTTACTTAATTCCCCTCCCTATGATATGTACATTCCAGCATGTTTAAGTTTTTCAATCTAATCTTATTTTACCCTGTGATATATATGTAGCTATGTGAATTCCTGGGGTTTTTTTTGTGATGTATATGTATCTTTCCAATAATGGAGGCCATAAAGAATATATATTGTTATCGCCTTTATTATTATAATAATAATGATACTACTACTACTACTACTACTACTACTACTACTACTACTACTACTACTACTACTACTACTACTACTACTACTACTACTACTACTACTACTACTACTACTACTATTATTATTATTATTATTATTATTATTATTATTATCATCATCATTACTATCATTTGCAGTAGTAGTGGTATTATTATTATTATTATTATTCTTATTAGTAGTAGTAGTAGTAGTAGTAGTAGTAGTAGTAGTAGTAGTAGTAGTAGTAGTAGTAGTAGTAGTAGTAGTAGTAGTAGTAGTAGTAGTAGTAGTAGTAGTACTAGTAGTAAAAGAAGTACTAATAGTAGGAGGTATGGAATAATATGGCCTGAATTTAAATAAGATCGAACGTTTTATGGCAAGCAACATACTTGGATAGCATAAGTTACAATAAATGAGTCAGAACGTTTCAACATAAATAAAGTGGTTTTCTACTAGTTTTTGCAATGTGCTTACATACATGATATATAAAATGACGCTCTTTGCTTACATAGCTTCCTTGGTTCGTGGTTGATGTCTTCCCTACATATGTATTCATATTTGTAACCTGATTTTACTTGCAAAAGGACTGGTTTATGATGACAGGTGATTCGGTGACAGTCAACTTCATGTTACTGTGCCACACATCCGTACTGATAATTATGCTGATTCATTGACGCATTCAATCTCATGAAAATAAACCAAATTTAGATCTGAAGCTCATATTTCCACAGGCCACGAAGTCTTAAAATGATAGGTTTGTTGGTATTATTTATTGGATATTTCAAGTATATGATGTCCAATTATGAATTTAAAGACTTGTGTTGCGTTCAGCGAACATGAAAACGAATATCTGTGGATCTTAATCCATCGTCCTTCTGGAACCTGCCATATTCATAATTCCACATGGTAAATGTGGCGAAAATGAAAAGAAGTATAAAAATACGTCAAATATGTTTGCGTGGCAATATTATATAATCAATTCGTACTATGTTCAAAGTGGAAGCCTTTCGCTTTGGCCTCTGATATATAGCATGAAGTGCGCATTGATGAAAGTAAACCAAGAATAAACAAATGCTATAATCTATGCATATGTACATTACTAGTGTGTGGGCTACAGGCTCTGCATTTGCAATAATAACATAATATATACCAGGTTACTGTCCTTTAAGTAAGAGGTTTTATGCCCATATTAATGGTACATGTGTAATACGGACATTGTCCAGTCGACTACACATCTCTCTCTCTCTCTCTCTCTCTCTCTCTCTCTCTCTCTCTCTCTCTCTCACACACACACACACACACACACACACACACACACACACACACACACACACATATATATATATATATATATATATATATATACAGTCACGCCCGGCTAAAAGTTAACAGCCAAACGCTTTTTTTGCGTTTTGCTCGTGTTTGGCTTGTGTTTGGAAACGTTTGAAAACGTTTGGAATGTGTTTGGAAAGTGTTTGGATTGTGTTTGGAAAGCATTTGGGAAAAATCTCAAACACTTTTACAAAACGTTCGAACACTTTCACAAAGCTACCGAACACATCTCCAAACGCGTTCAAACACTTTCCAAACGCGTTGAACAATTACCCGAACGATTTCAAACACTTTCACAAAAGCATTCAAACACTTCCATTTAAATGATGAAGAATCTCCAAACGTATTTTTAACAGGTCCAGCAATATATGATGTACCTACATGTAAATGTGCAAATATCCAGCATTATATGTTGTATATATTTATATAAAACACGATCCAAATACGTTTATCCAAGTGTCTAATTCAACAAAAATTAATTAGACTTAATTCTTCATTTAAGATGTCATGAATACTTCATCTTTCAAAAACTGTTTCAGAGTAAATCCATAGGCAATATCATGATCAGATCATGATTTATGATCTGATCATGATATTGCCTATAAATTTACTCCGAAATAGTTCGTAATTTTCAATTAAAATATATATAATTACTCCAAAGACCAATGGAGTATCGCCTGGCTTACTCCACTGGAGATTATTCTATTGCTTGGCTTATTCAGTCAAACAATACTTAAATTGAGCTGCTTCTGTATTTCCATTCGAAATTTTAAAAGTTAGCCTTTTTTTCAAGAACTTCACTTTCAGAAAAAGTATCCCTGTTGCTTGCTTCAAACGATACCATGCACATGTATGTGTTTTTCCACCTGGTGAAAAAAATTCAGATTGACTGGCTGAAATTAGTTTACGTCCACTGAAGTAGTAGTGTCATGTACATCTTAGAAGGTAGCTTTTGTTGCGTTTTCCACTGTATCACAGGCATAAACCAGTTGCAATTTGTCACGCAAACAAGAAAACAACGATAAAGCCTACAATATGTACACATGCATTGTACGTCATACATCTACAAACTGTTAGATAGAACTGATTTTTTTGAAAAAGCATAATTTCAACTTTATTTTGAAATATATATGGTAGAGCCTTTTGGCTTATCCATGTATGAAGGCATGCACATGTTGTTGGGATTTTTAGGTGCTGATAAGCATTCGGACACTTGTTAAAAATATTCCTGTCATTAGAATTAGATTACCAAGTGTATATGTACATGTATCACATACGTTTGGCGCAAAGTGTAAAGTGTTTGAAAAAGTTTGGCTTTCACCGAAAGCGTTCGGCAAAGTGTTTGAAAGAGTTTGGAAAAGTGTTTGAAAGCGTTTGGCAAAGTGTTTGTAAAGCGTTTGGAAAGTGTTTGCAAAGTGTTTGCTACGCGTTTGCAAAACGTTTGCCTTTCACTGAAAGTGTTTCGGAAACGTTTGGGAAACGTTGGTGCATTTGGCGTTTGTTAACTTGAACGCAAGCGTAACTGTATATATATATACATATATATATATATATATTTTTATATATGTATATATATATACATAACCCCCAAAAAATAAAAAAACCACCCAGTTCATTGTAAGCTCCAATTGTCTGACAATGCTACAAAATACGTTACATTGGGTTATACTGACAATCGTCTTTTTGATTGTTTCCAAGCATTATTATTCCCAGGGAGCCAGTTTTGAACTAGAATAAAACCCACCGAATAGGTGTGTTTAATTTCATTATCAGCTGACTAATGCGAAAGATTATTGATTAAATACCGTACTGCACACAATCAAAGCCCAAAACAGGAGGATTGTGACAATTCTCAGCGGAGCTCACTAGCGTGGCCCTGTGACCTTCAGAATACTCTCAAGGTCATCTGTCTTTAATCAATCGCTGTTTGTGATATCAAAGCCTGCACTCCTGAAGTTATTAATTCTTAAATGAAAAGTGACAAGATCCAATTGTAGTAAAGGTAGTAAGTCTTTTATCCTGGGTAAATAAATAACTAGTGGATGCCCAGTAGTTATCATCATGGGCAAGCCTTGTGAAAAATTTGGCGAACATTTTTAGGAAGAGCATTCCATATTCTCTCTCCTTCGTGTTATAAGACTCCTAGAATATAGTAAGAGTTGAGCTCCTGTGGTAGTCAAATTGTTAAAACAAGCAGCTTTTGCATTATAACAATGTTGCCATGATAGTTGCCTACAAATTTTTTAATATGTTGGTGCCAGATCATTTTAACATTTAAACATAAGTACACTTCTTTTGAAACTCTCCCTGTTGTAAATGGCATCCATCTAAGATGATTAAAAAGCTTTTGTGTAGAAAAATATGAAATCTGACACAGTGAAATTGTAAGAGCTGCCCTCTTTCTGAGTTGGTGACGCGTTTTGTGTACAACTTATTGGGAGGTTGACTCCAAACTGTACAACAGATATCCATGTGAGGTAAAATCAAGGCATCATATAACTGTAGTGCAACGTCTTTTGTGATCAAATGCCCAATTCTTTCTAGTATGCCAAGTCTTTTGTATATTTTTTTACAGACTGCGTCATGCTGAAAACTCCAACTAAGGTGAGAATCAATATATTTCATGTTCAGAACGAGTGGGACTCGAACTTGCATCCAGCTAGCTGAAACGGGTAACGCACATATCTACTCGACCAAAGACCCATTCTTATAAAAAGAATGGTTCAATGGAGGTAGTTATGTGCGAGTGCCATATGAACACGGTTATGCAGTATATGCACTGAGTCGGCATTTATTTACAGCATTGGGTACTTAAATCCACCAGCATTGAGGAAATGCCGAAAATATATATTTCATGTTCAGAACGAGTGGGACTCGAACGTGCAACCTTTGGCACCAGTCGCCAAGCTAAAATGGGAAAAACACACATTCAGTTGACCAAATCCCCATTCTTATAAAAAGAATGGTTCAATGGAGGTTGTTATGTGCGAGTGCCATATCAACACAGTTATGCAGTATATGTACTGAGTCGGCATTTATTTCCAGATTCAGGGACTTAAATTTACCAGCATATGTATTCTTAGCAATTGGTAGACTGGACCTGTTTAATTTCTCTGTCTTGAACTTTGACACCAAGTTTTTTATATTGGGTGACCTTTCTGGTTGTGCCAATAAGTTGTGATTTGATTTTTGCAACATTCAATGAAAGCTTATTATTGGACATCCAGTTTTGAACGTTTCTAAAATCTTTACTTAACTTCAACTCAACATCTTCTAGCGAGTATTCAGAGACTTCTTTGTGCTGTCATCTGCATACATATAAAATCTGGAGTGTCTGAAACAGGAGTACAAATCATTGATAATAAGAATAAACAGCCAGGGGCCAACAAATTGAACCCTGTGGAACTCCAACACTCATATAACCATATTCAGATAGAGCTCCTTGCCATTATGTACCCTGTTGTCTTTGAAAATGATGGCTTCGAAACCAAGTCCATTTGACACTTTTGACCATCATGCCTTCAGTTTCTCCAAAAGGAATACGTGGTCAACAGCACGAAATGTCTTTCGGGAATCAATATGAAAGTAAGTTTGCCACAGTCCACATTTTATATCAAGTTTGTACCTTGGATGCCAATCTATTCTCACAAGAAATTCTACCTCTAAAGCCTAACTGATAGTCATACAACAATTTGTGATTATCAAGGTATTTGACAACAGCGTCGGGGGCATGCCTTTCGATGACTTTACTAAGGATAGGAAGTATGGACACTGGCCGATAAGTACCTATATCACTCATTACCCCTGATCTGTAGATGAGAATAACCTTTGCGCATTTCCATTCATCAAAAAATATGCCTGAAGCCAAATCAATGTTCATTATAGAAGGTAATGAAGGTGCTAACTCATTGCTTGCTATTTTAAGAGGCCTCAGTCCAATGTCATCAAAGGCAGTTGCTTTTGTTAAACCTTACTTTGACAGTTCTTTGGCACACAATTGTTTGCAATAAATGGCATATGATATTTCATATTCAGTGCACATTGAGGTTTTAAATTGAGATTGTCTGCTCCAGTAAATCCACTGGCGAGTAATTCACCAATGATCAGGAAAAAAAGTTAAAAGTTGATGCAAATACATGAGGGTCAATAGCCAGATTCCCATTTACATTGATTACATTTTTTGTGTGCTCTGAATTGAGGGCAATACCGGTTTCAAAGGTTTTCATAATTTCTTTGGATCAGACAAATGTACCTTACTTTCGGATTGGTAATATTCAGCTTTCGTTTCATTTATAAGACTAGTCAAATAATTCCTAGCCCTTTTTTAACTTTCCACAACTTGCTAGTTTTGAATTGCAATGCCTCTTCATTCACCTTGTCCTTGGTTTGTATAATAATGTATAATATCAATACAATAGGGCCGTTTGGTATTTTCAGATAACCCAAAATTCACGACACAAAAATAAAAAAAATAAAATAAATAAATAAAAAAATGAAAAAACCCCAAACAAATAAAAAAAAAACTACACACACACACACACACACACATACACACACAATAAGTAGCTGATTTTCTTTCAGTGTTTTACAGTAACCATCGGAATAGGATCTACTATAACCCACAAAGTGCCAATATTCCTGTTATGCTGCTTTTACTATAGCAATAAAATAGCAACATCTTTACCGACAGCTCATATATGGCAGGAGTACCATCTGTTGAATAAACTTCAGCTGGTAGGAATTCAAAACTTTTCTGCCTTGCTTGAAGAAGAGAATAAGTCGAAAATAGCAAAGAAAAGAATATATATGTGTATATATATATATATATATATATATATATATATATATATATATATATATATATATATATATATATATATATATATATATATATATATATATATATATATATATATAAAAGTTCCAACGTGACATGTTGATGAAAATTAGGTCTAGGCAACTTGCCAGGTGGTTTCAGAAAATATGTTTAAGACTTATATGCAAAAATGTAAAAAGTAAAAGTAAAATTGAGTTTGTCAATGACGATCTTGTCAACACTGTTTGGGTTATGACCGTTACAAGAAAAAAAAGTGTCGTATGAAAATTTGTAGGCTTGAGCTTTGAATAGCCTTATCAATCCAGTCCGCATACCTTAATACTAAAAACTGCATAATGATTATTACGACAGTGCAAGCCATGATAACTTCAGACAAACACAACATACATTATATACACTGGATACAAATATCACTGCAAGAAACTCATACCAGAAAAACTTGTTAATTTTGTTTCAGTTTCAGTTCTGTAGGGTCTAAATGCCTCCTTTCCAGATCAAGTAGTCCAACCAAATAACTATGCATAAATGTTGCTTCTCACTGCTGCACCTTGTGACGATATCCTGAAGCGTGCTTTATGACCACAGAACAAATGAGTCTCAAGTCAACACCCTTCGGCACCAATCATCTAGCCAAAAATGGGAAAAGCACATAGCACACACACACTCCACCAATTCCCGAATCTTAAATAAACTATGATTCAACGGAGGCCAGTAATCGACACAAGTTTCAACCTTATTCAAATGGTGGTTGTGGATCAGGCACTAAATACATCTGAGAAGCATACATATTGTGTTAAAAGAGAATGATAATCAAAGCTAGTCGTAGAAAGGGGTCTGTGCTAATTTGAAGCCATTGGCGCACCAGTTTTGAAGGGTAAAGGATATTTTAAAATGTTGCAAACATTAAAAAAAAAATCTAAACGTAGGGACCGTTGGAACACACCTGGTAGTAGTTCATGCAAGTTAGCTTCCCACGAAGTTTGAGGTGAATCTGGGTGATGGTTTTGGAGAATTAGAAAATGCAAACTACTGTTGCAGATATTAAGAAATTTCAAGTGCCCACTGTGATTGGTCATTGGTCTTAGAAGTTCGACCACTAAAGAGGCAAAAAATGTATAACACGTTTTGATAGTGTAAGTAAAGAACATGTGAAAAAAGTAGTAATATGGTTAACTTATTTTCCCTTGGCAAGTCCAGATAACTGAAACGAAATTTGTGCCTTTAAAGGTAGTTCTATGATAATATACAAAGGACTTCATGTCGTGAGTCCAATATCTAGTTTGCAGTATCAGCAAAAGGGCAAACTACTTACAATGTCATCATGTATGACGTGCTTACTTTTTGGATTGGCTCAGCTGGCTTTTCAGCCACCAGAGCTTATTCCATTGTTCTTTGTCTGTCCTCCATGTACAATTCACATTTTCGACTTCGACAAAACAACTACCTGCATTCATTTCAAACTTGGTACCAAGGTACCTTTGGCGGATCTCTACCAAGTAAATTCAAATGGTCATTCTCCACTTTTATTTATCATGTTGTTTGATATTTTTGGGGGCAAATCTTGAAAAAGTCTTCTCCGAAACCCAATAGCTTCGACATCTCACAGGAACACTTCTAGGGACGTCTAGTTCTTTATCTGTTCAGAAGGTGGAGTTGTAATTTATTCTTTCTTTTTCTCTTGATGAATGTTTATGCGTTTTGTGCTATTTTCGACTTTTTCTATGTAACCGTCACCTGGATTTTCTCCAAACGTCATAGTTGTTAATTTTTTCACAAGGTGGCGCTGTAATTTTTTTACTTTTTTTAATTTTGTTATGTCTCATTTTCTTTGTCTCTCTGCTTTCATTGACGAGGTTGTGTGTTCACTTGATTATCTGCACTAAGACATCAAATATGAACAGCCTCGGACAAAGTAGATGCAAGTTGCGAAGACGACTTCACTAATTGCAGAAATGATGAAAATTAGGATTTAAAAACAGATCTTAGACTGATCATTGCATGGCAGATATGGGCTACAATAGCGCCTCAGGTATCATGCATTTGTGAATTTGTTTTCCAAGATATTGTGTGGCATGAGTGTGTCTACACAGCTGACCGTATTTCAGTATATGGACCACATGTTGGTAGGAACGTATACGCCACCATCTGTGCCATAGAGAGTGATTAATATAGGCTTAGCCTGTTTTGCAATCTATGTAAAAGATATGAGTCATACTTACGTGGACCACGTGCACAGCATCATGGTCAAAATTGAACTGCTCACTATGAACCATCGAACAATAGCTGGAAAAGTATCTCTGCTGTTTTAATTCAAGGCCTCTGCTTTATTTGTTCATGCCAGGTCCAGAGCAGTGGCAATAGAAATTGTTTTGTTCAGGGCAGACACATGAATGTAAATGGAATGTTGAATCGCAGACTGACAACGATTGTCTGTGTTTTGACATTTGGTGTACGTTCGTGCAGAAACATGGTGCACTAACGAATCGAAACAAAAGGTCTTGTTAAATCACACAGAGAGTGATAGCCATCACAGAAAATATATGAGAGTCACAGAGAAGAACCCAGGCCTACCAGGGACGGAGTTTAAGGTGGGATATTCTTTAATAACTGACCATGCTGCCGAACTAAAAGTAAGTCGACTTAAATAACATAAACTTTGTGTCTCAGTGAAATGATGAGTGGGCGAGCTCACTCAGATATTTTGACGGACATCTGAGCTTGCCCACTCATCATTTCATGTCACTTCAAAATTATCAAACAATGCAAGGTATATTGATGACACTGCTTGTTTT
Source organism: Hermodice carunculata (assembly GCA_964020975.1). Taxonomy (NCBI): domain Eukaryota; kingdom Metazoa; phylum Annelida; class Polychaeta; order Eunicida; family Amphinomidae; genus Hermodice; species Hermodice carunculata. The sequence continues at coordinate 19,281 of CAXHWN010000937.1, read as the reverse complement.
AATGTACAAGATTGTTTGCAAAAGGATTCTCTTCCAGTCCAACTTGTACAGCAAAGATGTTGTCGTCACAGTTGCTAAAATTGATCTCTAAGGACTGCAATGATCCGATGATTTAAACATACTGTATATCAGTCTTCTCACACTTGTAAAAAGTAATGCTTTTGTGCACTGTCGATGGAATGTTTACATTTTTGTATCTTTGCATGCAAGTGACATTTATATTTGGTTTTTACTAACAGTTTTTCATCTGCATGTTCATTGCTTATCAGGTTCCTTGCTTTTTGGAATAAGTGTTTTAGGCAGTTTTATGACCCCCTAAACATGAAGATGTTTTTCTTTGCGAGCATCATAATTAATATTCAATAACAATTTCTCTATTGCATCTATGGAAAAAGTGAAGGAACCCAACCTTGACATGACTACGCGGTTTCATTTTGCAAATATTCGAGTTTTTTTAAGTACTATTTTTTTCGAGAAGCCCGAGAAAAATCTCCAAATCGAACCCTTTTGTAAAATGCCCATTTTTGCCACCCCACCCCCCCCCCCCCCAAGAAAAAATTGTCTTGGTGTATATATAATGTAAAGAGCAAGCAACCAGAATTTATATAGTTGTACGGGTCTAAAAATAAAAACTAAAACAGGAGAGCGTGTTGAAGACAGTACTCCTCTTAGTGCTTAGCTTTGTTTGTGCCACGTTAATGCAATAGGAATCTAAAGCATTATATACTATGACTATTTGAGGAAACTTGGTAGAAACTCTCCCAACGCAGATCCTCGTCAAGTTTAAAAAGGATTCAGCTACTGGTTTGGGACAAGTCTCTTTTTAACTAATTGAGTCATTACGCTCTCACATTGTAATTTACATTTGATGCCTTACATTGGATAAATGATACTAGAATACTCACAAGTTAACATCAAATTTTCCAAGCAAGGGTTTTCTCAATTTGAATTATTGGTTGGTTTCTCGTGGAAATTTGATTTGCAGAGTAGACAGTTACAATTTTCGTCAAAATGTATTCTCAAATCAGTGCTCCAGGCCAACGCTGAACCGTTTGCATTTCAGCTTTCTTTTCCCATGAGTTGTTTTTGGATTTAGAAGCTATTTTGAATGCCAATCTTGTCTTTTTATCTATATCCATGTCCCTAAACATTATCCTGACTCATTCAATAAGTCCAAAAAAAAAAAAAAAAAAAAAAAAAAAAACCCAGAAAAAATAGCAATAACAAAACAAGTCCAAAATAGGACCTAGACTGACGACATCACGTGGCATTACAGTAAATCAAAGATCGGGGACCAGTCGGTGTAGACCTATACATCAAACATCAGTGCCTTATAGGTAGCAAATGATACTTGTGTCTTATCGTCTACAACCGCTTGCTAGGCATTAATACTCTATTGCGTGGTTCAAACCCTCCACTCTCTCTCCACACACACACACACACACACACACACACACACACACATGTATATGTATTTGTGCGTCTGATGTGGGTAAAAGTTGGTAGACGGAAGTTAGAAGATAAAGTTTGGACATGTGTTGACTTTTTTTACTGATCCAGATATAATATTCGGCATAGGCAAAGCAATGGACTTTTTTCTTATTTTCCTTTTCCACAAAGCACTATGGCTATTATTGTGGCTGGTCTTGTGTTTTCCAGCCGTATATCCACACAAAAGGGACCAACCATATAAAACACAGGCGCCCCTTTCACAATGTAGGCAATTTTACTCATCGAAATTACAGATTTTGCTATCAAAGCAATTTCGGATCTTTGGATATCAAGAAATCAGGCCACCATTTTATGATTTTGAAAAAAAAAAAAAATCCTTACCAACAAAAACAAAAAAAACGCAAAACACAAAAAACAAACCTCCACCCCAAAAAACAAAAAAAAACAAAAAACAAAAACAAAAAAACCAAAACAAAACAAAACAAAAAAACGACAAAACACGACAACAACAAAAAAAAAAAAAAAAAACAACAAAAAAAAAACAAAAACAAAAAAAAACAAAACTACCCCCCCCCAAAAAAAAAAAACAAAAACAAAAAAACAAAAAAAAAAACAAAAAAAAAAAAACAAAAAAAAAAAAAAAAAAAAAAAAAAACAAAAACACTCTGACAAAATTTGGACATATCTTTCCATACATTTGTGGCTTGATTGAGTAAATACTGGTAAAATGATTTAAATTTGTATTTGTTCTTCGTTCAGAGCTATCAATCATGTACCTTTGAAAATTGAACTGGTACAATATTACATATATATGTATGAATGCATGTCCAATTGTGGTTTCCAGAATATAATTTATTTCAAAACAAAGTAAAATTAACAGGGTAATAATGTCTGTTGATGTGGCACAAGCCTCTTCAACTGGCTTCAATGTAACCCTTACACTTAAATTCCTGAATTAAAACTTACTCGTGAGATTTCCATGCTATGGATTACTCGCTCGGGTCATGACAGGCATACCTGATATAACCAAATTATTTTTTGCTGCTCAAGTTGCCACGAAAGAGCTCCTTATAAATCAAATTGTACCATAGATTAACCCCATGTATTTTGTGAAGCTGTTATTAATTTTTTAGAAGACCAAACAATCTTGTCATTGAACTGTTGATGATATTTTCTACTTCTTAGCTAGATAAAAGCTGTGCAGATCTTCACACCCATATGGACAATGAAGGCTAACGTTATCCAGATTCTGCACCCCAGCTATGACCTTACTGATAGGACGATGCGTCTCTAGGACCATTACTGGTGCTAATTAGTGTAGGTGGAAAATAGGACAGTGGTTTTCACTTGGTTTAACTGCTGGGTTGAGAAAGATTTTAGCCACGTCATTTGAGGCCAAAACAGGTGAATTGGGTAATATATCCACTGTGACACTCATACGAAATGAATAAAATTCTAATTTAGGGGATTAGAAAGAGGAGGTTTTATTTTGGTGAGGAAACTACATGATTCGCCATCCCGTTTCTGTTTTTCTCCATCGGCCATTTTCTTAGACGAGCCTCGAATACTAACCTCGTAAAAACAGTTTTTTTTTAAATTTGCTACAAAGAATGGCATATTTTAATACCACCTCTCCCGCCAGGTATATGCGTGCCTGATCATCAGGACCCTATAGGTTAGCAATAGACGTGGATAAACATCGAAGAATTTTAAAATACAACAGGCATATCCCTTTTTGGAAAAAAAAGCAGTGTACATGTATAAGACGCCTCTCACTGCTTGACACAAATGACCGTGCATTATGCAGCAAAGGGAAATAAAATGATAATCTTTGGTTGTATACTTGCGTAGCTTTTTTGTTTTCTTTTTCGCGCAGCAATAGATAGATAGATACATAGATAGATAGATAGATAGATATATAGATAGATAGAAAGATAGATGCATACATATGTACATACATACATAAATACATACATACATACATACACAAATACATACATACATACATACATACATACATACATACATACATACATACATACATACATAAATACACAGTGACTCCGCACGAAAAAGCGGCGATTGATGATGTAAGTGATGTTGAATTTGGTTATGGAAGTTTGAGGCATTTTACATGATATAACGTCATACTTCAACTCATATGGCTTACTTATATTCGTGTATAGTTTCCATGCAAGCAAATGTTTTGCTACAATTTGGCATGATGGGCTTTTCCAATCGTTATGGGCTCACATCTAAATTAACAAATGGGTAAATATTGTTTTATGGCGCCGAAAATTAACGGGTATTGTTTGTTTTGTGGAGTGGCGCATAGAGCCAATAGTTATTTATTGTCATTGCTAACATCGTCTAGATGCGGCCAAGAGACTAATGTTATATATATATATATATATATATATATATATATATTGTTTTGCTGATGGGGATGTTATTTCTCTGATAGCAACCACTGTTTGTCAATTACAATCTCATTGACGTTTGCAAGGGATATGTCACTGGTTGGCGCTTTAAGTTTAACATCAAGAAGTCTATTTGTATGACAGCTGGCGGTAAAAAATCAAAGTTATTACAAAAAGCGCATTTCATGCATGTAAAATTCTTAGCCCATTAGCCCTTTGGTTTGGACGTACACGCCCTTTCCCTACCAGGTGGGATGGACATGCGCTTTTAAGATAGTCTCGGTTTGGTGTCACCCTTAGGGAACCGCAACTTGGTCTCTTATCCCACCCGCATGCCGTGCAAACCAGACGTGTCTTGCTTTTCGGAATTCGATTTTCAGTCCTGTAACGGTTCTGAAATTTTCATTGAATTGTGAAACCTTGGACTCACCTATAATTTGTCGAAGTTGTAGACTTTTGCCTCCCGCCCCCTTCTGAAATAAACATCTTTTGTGGGCACCTTTTTCTCCACTCACCAAGATTCGAACATTCTGTTCCCAACTTCCCATACTCCATTCAGCTTTTCTCTGTTAATTATTTTTTATTAAATACGACCGTTGGTATTTTCTAAAGTTCAAAACATTCGCAATTGGCACAGAGAAGAACCTAATTTGATGTGTGGTGTTGATCACTGTATCTCTTGACAACATGGCCAGCACTGGTCTCCTTCTCCCAGGGATGTGTTATGGATGTGTTTGATCCTGGCAGAACTTTGGATGAGAGATGTATATATTCCTTTATGAGCCTAAGTGGTATTTTGGTGATGCTATATTATCCGTTGGAAATAATTTTGATTCACTTAGTGTAATTTTTACGAATGATATAAAGCCAGATAAGCATGCAGCTAAAGGAATGTCTGTAGTACGCTGTGCTGTATACAGATACACAGGCTCCTGTGTAGGTTTTTTGCGTTTATTGGCATATCATGTTAAGTCGGGCGAAAGGAGTTTGGTTGGGGTATTTTCAATAACTTTTGATTGAGATTGTGTTCATGTGAACAAGTCAACTCTGACATACCTTGAAATAACTCAGAGCTCCTTCATAAAATCTTTAATGGGCTTGAGTAAGTGAGAGACAAGTGTCCGAAGTCAGCCCCTGCCTCATCTTACGCAGCAGCCTTGTGTGGGTACTGTCGACTCACTGCGCCATGTCCTCTCTCATACCAATTATAATAACCTAAATGACATACCACATAAAACAGTCCATCTGTCATAGTACGCGCTTTAGTTATGGTCGATTCTTCTGTAGCAACTGCAGAAAGTAAATATTAGGCGTTTTCCTGCCCCAGTTAAAACATTTCATCGGCAACCTGCTGGCTAAAGGATAACACAGATTAATAAATACCTAATTTAATATAAATAATTGGACAGCTTGCTCCTATTTTTATAACAATATTGATTGTCCTAAACCTATACATCTAAGGGATGGTTCGACACTTTCATGATTTTCACGAACGTACAAACCGTGTACTAGGGGGGACGGGGTTAAAAGGTATTCTACTCTCTTATTGATGCAATAAAATGATGATCCGTTCACTCATCCAAGCTGGAGAATGTCGCGGTTTATCAGGCTCTCAATAGAGGGCATGCACACGAATACTTAACTGATGCAGTCAGCTCTGTTCAAAGTTTTGGAAAATAGAGCAGCGCAGTTTTTAGCAGTGACACGAACAAGTTCGAAAAAGATAGAAGTTTTTAACCCTTCCCCCTCACATTACTAGGGCTTCGGTCCACTCCTCTTGTCGAATGAATTCCTCATAAATGGTAAAATAGGCCATTAACACACCAAAACAGCAGCTATCTGTGCCCGCATTGTGGGAACTGGTGTCTGCACGTGTGGGGGTAGTCCATGACTCTGACTATGTATAACGGATTCAACATCGTAGTTTTCGGTAGTGACTTTTTTTTTGCGTGTAGATATGTAGAGTTATTTGTCCGTTCAATGTGAATAATTATTGACAATCGTTTACGGCAGGTAGAAGTGTTGACATCCGTTGAAATAATACATGTTTACACAAGTTGGGATTCCCGTAGTGCCGTCTTTGTTTACAAAAGTCGGGAACATTCGAAATTGGTACCATTTTTCCGTAAACTGCCGAGCAATGAATTGACCCCCCCCCCAAAAAAAAAACCCCACGCAGATGCTGTTTCCGATAAAGATTCCATATCGTGCGATATAAGTGTGACGCAACCTTTTTTTTTTTTTTTTAGTCTTCCATTATAAAATTTTGATGGAGAAGCATCCCACACAAAATATAGTCTTCCTAAAGGATAAACCTGCGCAGTAGAAACAAAAACGTGACCATAAGCCGCGCGACGAATAACATTCATCGAGTGCACTGGATAAACATTATATACAGCATAGGCATGTTGATCCATGGTCTTCTTCGGACGGTCAGTAATTTCCCCAAACAAGTGCTCAATCCATCCTTCTTTTCGATTACAATGCTGGTAGGCGATATGAAATAAATGATGCAAAAATGCCTACTCGGTGAAAACAGAAAATGAAAAGACTATATGTATATATATATATATATATATAACACACTTTATTTTAAAAAGGAACTTTGTCACTTTCCACTTTTTAGCTAGAATTTTCATTTTTGCAGACATTTTAACTAGGATATGGAGACTTTGGGAGAAATATTGGACAAGAATATGAATATCTATGTTAGAATGAGTGGGCTCACTCATCTTGGCTGGCACTGGGGGATCCTATATTGAAGTCAAGTTGAGTGAGCTCACTCATCCCATCACTGGAATGTAGCAATGAAGAAAGAACGAGTGAACCCACTCATCTTGGGTTGCACTGGGAGATCGCATATTGAAGTCAAGTTGAGTGAACTCACTCATCTTGGCAGGCATTGGGAGATCCTATATTGAAGTCAACTTGAGTGAACTCACTCACGCCATCACTGCAATGTAGCAATGCAGAAAGAACGAGTGAACCCACTCATCTTGGCAGGCATTGGGAGATCCAATATTAAAGTCAACTTGAGTGAACTCACTCATCTTGGCCGGCATTGGGAGATCCTATATTGAAGTCAACTTGAGCAAACTCACTCATCCCATCACTGGAATGTAGCAATGAAGAAGGGATGAGTGAACAGACTCATTTTGGCTGGCACTGGAAGATCCCATCTATTGAAGTCAAGTTGAGTGAACTCACTCATCCCATTACTGGAATGTAGCAATGAAGAAGGAACGAGTGAACCCACTCATCTTGGCTGGCACTGGGAGATCCCATAACTGGAATGTAGCAATGAAGAAGGAACGAGTGAACCCACTCATCTTGGCTGGTACTGGGAGATCCTATATTGAAGTCAAGTTAGGTGAACTCACTCATCCCATAACTGGAATGTAGCAATGAAGAAGGAAAGAGTGAACCCACTCATCTTGGCTGGCACTGGGAGATCCCATATTGAAGTCAAGTTAGGTGAACTCACTCATCCTATCACTAGAATATGAAGAAACGGAGTGTGTGACCTCACTTGCCTGCCCGGCAGATTCAAATTGTGCCGAACAAATGAGCCAGATGACTCCTTTGTACTAGAGAGAGTTCCCTGGTATTGTCTGGATGAGTGATGTAACTTAAATACTGGACGGTCCCTTAACCCCTACCCAAATGAGAGAGCTTACTTTTCGTCTGTTGTAGCATTAGTAACCTTAACCAAATGTCATCTGACTACTTGGTTTTACTGGAGAATACCAGATCTTCACTGGGTCATCTTCTGTTTCAAAAGTAGTGACCATACACATACATGTACTTGATAGTGGTATCATTCTTGGAACTTGCTATTGCTTGAAAAGAACACAATTTACTTTAATACTATGAAATTAAAAGGCTGAACAAGAAGCATTAAAATTCATACTCGTAGATTTTATTGGAGAATTTCTAAGTAATGTGTGTATAATAGCTGGACTTGTCAGCTTCAATATTCTGAAAAGGTATCAACAGAAAATGCCACATGAGAGACTAACCACATATTTCCTGGAAATGTAAACAGCCCTGTTAGTTCTGATATAAGGCTCCTTCATAAAATCTGCATGTTTCTTCTGGCTTTGAAACTGATTATTTAACACGCATGGACACAGGACTAGTCATTGTTATGCATGTACATTACATGTAGGCCTACCTGGGTAATAGGTAAGAAAAATGACAAAATAATATGATCACAATTTGCAGAGTAGAGATATCAAATGTCAAAACTAGAACATACACATTCATAAATAATGATCCATCCCCAATACATGTCATTTCATTAAATCACAATTTCAACAATAGTCAGAGGGCTGTGAAAACAGCCTGTAGCTCAGCTAACCTGACCTTGGGAATGAGGTCAAGGTGGCCTACTTACACTGCATCTAGCCCTCATAGAGGAGCACAACCATGTGCAACCTCCAAGTCCTGGCTAAAATAGTTTTCAAGTTATCCAGTGATTATTATACGTTTCAAATAATTGGTTCTGTGACCTGGGGAATGAAGGTAAAGTCACTCACCTACTGCTTAAGTGTGGCCCTTAAAGAAGTGAACAGTGCAGTTCACGTTGATGGCTCTGTGACCTTGGAAATGAGGTCAAGGTCACATATGCACTGCCTGAGACTGGCCTACATGTATATGAAAGACCACCATCACTTGCAATATACAAAGGTCCAAGCTCATATATTTGTTAAGTCACATGTATCAAGTGAACGGCAAAATTCAAGACAGTGGCCCTATGACCTTTGGTATGAGGTCATGGTAACTAATGTACTGTCTTAACCTTTTCCCCCTTTGGACTGAGTCAACAGCCAACATGCACCAAGAAAAGCTGTTGATCTGGGACATGTTATTTTGTTCGGTTTTATCTAGTATTTTCATTCATTAACAACTGAAACAGATGAAAATTCATGAAAGGAGATTATGTTTTATTTTGGCCAGTATTGGATGGTTTCAGGCCCGGGGAAAAGGTTAATCAGCCCCACATAAAAGGACCATCACCATGTGGAACATCAAAATCCTAACTAAAATAGTTGTCAAGTTATCATGCAAACAATTAAGTCCCATCACTGGCCTGTGACCTTAGGAATGAGGTCAAGGTCACCAATGACCTGTCTAAGTCTGGCGTTTGGAGAGGATCACAACCATGTGCAAGTTCAAGGTTGTAAATAGCTCAAATAGTTGCAAATGAAGTCAAGGTCAGCAATTTAAACAAACCCAGTACTGATCCAACCAATGTACACCCATACCTAGTTTAACATGAATTTGACTGACAGTTTTGGAGAACTTAGAAGTCGAAAAACTGAATCACCAATGACTCACATAATGATCAATAAAGGAATGTATGCAGCAACCAATGATCCAGCCATTTTTTGAGGAAGTCAAATATGTAATTGTGCATGCCAGACTACACTATATGGTGCAGTTGCTGTACTCAATACATAACCATGGACTGCAATATGCCATTGGCAGTACCAAATGCCCTCATATGAGCAGGCCACATAATTGTGTGTTCCTGCTGAATTGACTTTCAAAACAATGTAAATAGCATCACTTCCTAAATAAAATCATGCATTTTCAGTGAGATGTACCCCCAGCTCTATATACACATCCTGAATTAACTGGAGCTACACACAGATTACACTAATAAAGCTCAAATGTCTCCATACATAACTGATCTAGTTCTTGCCTATTTAAATACATAGCAGCTCATGCCTCAAAGCCCATCAGCTACCAACTATTTCTAGGTGGTCAGTATTTATTGCACACAAACAAATTCATTGAGGATTGACCTTTCAGTCTTTGAAATTGGGTCAAAGTCATTGTCCTTTGAACCTGATGTGGACCCTTACCGGTTAATCAACTGTAAAAGTTCTACGATCCTATCTAGTTTTTGAAATATCGCACGCAAGAAATTCAGAGAATTAACCTTCAAACTGAGTCAAAGTCATTGTCCATCAAACCTGACATGGACTCTTACATAGGTGATCTGCTGTAATAGTCTCATGATGCCGGCTTTAATATCTGGTTATTAACACTTCCTGCACAGAAAATTCAAATCTAGTGACCTCGAAAATGAGCAAGGTCATTGTACTTCAATCTCAATGTTCACTGTTACAATTTCTACAGTATTATAGTGTCCCAGCTTATCTGGTTCTTGAGCCATCCCATGCAAGAAATTTAAAGGGAATTGACCTTGTTGACCTGGAAAATAGGTTGATAACTGTACAAATATCATGAGACTAGCACTCAGTTCTTGAGATATCACACACAAGAAATTAACATGGATGTATACATGCACAGACAGAGGCTATAACAGAAGCCTTGGGCCTACAATGTCTGTGGGTAGAAATCATGCAATAATCTTCAGTTTGATAAAACAAAACCATTTTTAGTTTTGACGTACATGCAAGTGTGAACAGTAAAATTCATGAGTGACCCTGTGGCCTTAGAAATGAGGTCAAGGTCACTTGAGCACTATCTAAGTCTGGCACAAAGAAAGGATGACACCATGGGCAACACAAAACGCTCAGTTCAAATAGTTCTCAAGTTATTTCAGTACAGTAAAATTTGTGTAAGTGGCCCTATGACCTTGAGTATGAGATCAAGGTCACCCATATACTGTGCAAGTCTCACCCTCATATCAGTTAGTATCCATATGCAATTTCAATGCAATGGGCCTAGCAGTATTAACAATTTCTTCAATTTTCAAAAAAAAAAAATGAACAAAAGGAAATTCATAAAAATCTCCAAATCACTGGAGTATGAGCATAGACTCAGTAAAGGCCCACAAACAGAAGGTACATCCCCACCCAAGTTGATGTGAATATGGGGGGGGGGGGGGGGACGGGGGGCAGTTTTGGAGCAGAACTGGTAAAAAGCAAAACCACATTCTTTTGCACATTTTTTTAATTGCAGTGCACCCATTGAACAAATTAAGGTCCCCAGAGGTGTATTTATGCAGCTTCAAAGCAATTGGTTAAGTGGTTTCAGAAAAAAATGATTTTTAAAAGATTTTGCAAAAAACATCACTTAATTGTGACCATTTGAACGAACTTGGTAGAGATGATGTCAGGACTTTGTGAAATATGTGACAGCCACATTTTAGTTTCCACCAGTGCAATACAGAATTCCAAAGTGCATTGTGGCCCTACAATAGCATGGCAATTCTGACTTCCTGTTGGTTGCTCCTTGGTTGCATAGTAACATCATGATAGAATATGTGACAAGTTAACCACCTATGTGTTAGATCATAGTACAGTGTTCATTGAGGAAGTGCTTCCATCATGCATAATAACAATCTTAAATCAGACCTTAGCCAAGTAAGACAATATGTTCTCGCTAAAGATATCGCACATATCACTGTTTGTGGCTGTTGTCTGAAATACACCATTCAAAAATGTGCCATGTTCAGACACAGAACAAATGAGGTACTCCTCTTCGAGGTCTTGGGTATCCTTAGCCTCCAAGCACAAAGAATTCTTGGTAATGCAGAAATGTGGTGATGGTGGACTCCACAGATTTGCCAAAGTGGCTTCTTACAGTAATTGATTCGTCTTGTTGTCCTGTCCGGTGGAGCATGCCCAGATACACTATTCTCTTGTTGCATCGGCCAGGACAGCTTCTTGTTGAGAGTCCATTCTTGACTCTGTACATGTGGCAGACTGTTTTTCTTCTGATCCATATGAAATTTCGTGTCCCTGGAACACATACAGATTATAAATGTTCAGTGGTTATTTGAACAGTAATTTTTAAAATGATAGGGCTGACATTTGATTGCATGTAAATTGCTGTCAGTTTTCATTTGGAAACTCCGAACTTACCATAATTATAGCTTCAGACATGACGTCATGTCCTTTTATGGAGAGGGTTGATGATTTTGAAAATTATGCAAATTACGCCATTTGAAAATTGAAATCTTGAAAATCTCCAAACCTATTATAGGTACAGGTAACCAATCCAACTTCCATTAATATGTTTGTAACACTGCACCTTTTTGTAATTTACATGTGACCTCCTGAGGTCAAAGGTCAAAGCCATTAGAATTTTTCATCAAGCCATAACTCTGTCAATTTTCATCTAATTTTAACCATGTTGCACCCAAATTGTAGGTATTGCAACACTGTATATATATGTAATTTGCATGTGACTTCTAAAAGTCAAAAGTCAAGGTCATTCGGACCTTTGAAATTTTCATCAAGCCATAATCTTGTCAGTTTTCATCTGATTTGGTTCATGCTGGGTTTAAATTGTACATGTTGTTAAAATGTACATTTTTGTAATGGACATGTGACCTGTAAATGTCAAAGGTCAAGGTCATTTGGGCCTTTGAAATTTTCATCCAGCCATACCTTGGTCAATTTTCATCCAATTTCAGTCATTGGGTGCAAATTGTAGGTATTGCAACACTGCACAGGTTTTTTAATTTATATGTAACCTCTTGGGGGCAAAGGTCAAGGTCATTTGGACCTTTGAAATTTTCATTTAGCCATATTTACAACTTTTGAAGACAAACATACAGATTTGCTTTGAAGCAAATCTTTTCTAGTTCATCATCTATCAATGCAGGACCTCCTTCTACTGGCTTAAAATTTGCATAAGATAACCCTCAAGTTGCTTGAGATATTCAAATTCTTCCTTTAATCTTTCCACATGCTGCATGAACCTGAGAAGAAAAAGAACAAATTCAGTTCTGCAGACCAATAAGTATCATATGTCTTTTTAGTTGAGTTTTAATGACCCCTTGCTGATTGAAGGGCAAACAAGAGTGCCCTGAGTAACCAGTACCACATGTGGAGTTGCGGTTAATCTGCAAAGATGTGTGCACTGTGAGAGGTCAGTGCTCTAATCAAATGTAAGATGACCCGCTATCCTCCAGGACCTGATAAAACTGGGAAGGGAGAAATAAAGGGTAACTGAGTTTCCCACATTACAGATGACATAATTTCCATATCATCATTATATATTTGAATTCATATAAACTCAGCATTTATGCCAGACTTGCCAGGCTTCAACATAATCCAGAAAAAAACAAAAACTTTTTATGCAAAAAACATTACCCCCACAATACCCCTACAGAAAGTGACAGTTGATTCTCAGTGTGGAAGAAATGTTTCATTTGTTCAGGGGCAGACTTGGACTCTACATTAACATTTGAACTTGAGAATTAAATCTTGAACAATTAGCAGCTTAAAACTGTAAATTGTTATCTCACTGTCTCACCAGAAAAGATCATGACCTTACCAGGACCCATTACGTTGGGGTTGGGGGGGGGGGGAGGGGCATCTATTTATTTGGCTTGGATAAACATGTAGTATGTACATGTAGATCTGACATCTTTAATGTGTATATCATCTGTGTTTTGACTGAAACACTGTGCTCTCATGCAAGCAAAAGAAAAAAAAAAGAGATGATGATGATGACTTGTCTTGTGTTGTCTGGACACCGATGCATATTTGGTTACCGACTACAGTACAGTTGTAATAATATTCTGTGGCACTCCGCTTCTCTGCCGCGGTCCTGACTAGTCAGGTGGCCCTTAGTACGAAAAAGAGAAAAAAGCCCTATCCCACTGTCGCAACTTTGCGCTCGGCATGCCCACAACCCCTGTCTGATTGGGTGGTTGCGCATCCCAAAGGAGACCGTCCATAATTGTGAAAATACTGTGTTTTCAGCGTGCGTTAGCTTCTGTGTAAATAAAGTTAGCCAAGTCGAGTTTGCTGCATCAGAGTTGCTTCATTGGTGGTCATATATAGGTGCACTGTTTACCAGGCCAAGTGAGAACTTTATGGTGAGGAAGGACAATGATATGAGTGTGTGGTGGACTCTTTGCCTCGGCTCTGGTCCTGGTAAACATGGCAGCATGAGCTGATCAGGATAACCATGGTTTCCTCCATCTCATCTTTTTTTTTTTTTTCCTTTTTTTCCTTTTTTTCCTAGGCCAACTGTGTCACACAGGACCGCGGCGCATAAGCAGAGAGCCACATTATTATTATTATTATTATTATTATTATTATTATTATTATTATTATTATTATTATTATTATTATTATTATATGACTCCGGCTAGAGCACAGTTCACACACCTGTTTAAAGCTGACATCCAGGTGTTGTTTCGTATTTCAATTATCACCAATTAATGAGCTAGGATTTATATGACAAAAAATCCATTGGTGTATTTTTTGATCTGTTAAATACAGTTCACGAAATTTTAAAAAAATATAATGCTGTTTTTTTAAACTGAAAATGCTAACATGAAAAATAGAAGGATTTATAACTGTAGTCTGTTGCCTGTTAGGGCTAACTCTGTATGTATTGAGACTCACATGGTCATGTTGTTATTCTATTATTGTCCATCGAGCAAGTTCAAAATGCAAGGTCAGTAGTTTTTTTACAGGTGCCTGCACAATTTTGAGTGATTCTAACAACTTTTAGATGGATGTTGCATGCTAGATGTGGCATTGGACTGCAGATCACAAGCTGACAAGACAAATGGCTTGGGCTATGTTATTGTGTACCTCAGGCCAGCTCATGAAAGGAAACAAAAGTTTTATACCCACAGGGATGCAACCACCATTATATTTACTGTATATTCTCATATTAGCATAAAGGCGTATAATTTTTGTTGTGTCACTTTTTAAAATAAAGTATGCAGTTGGTGTTGTGCAGACACCTCTCATTGAAAACATTCAAGATAAAAAGGCGAGTCTATAGATAGAATCAAAAGTTATGCCAGTGTTTACCTGTCATAGCCAGGAAACACGTGCTCCAAGCACGGCTTGCTAGCATTACGTCACTGTGTATGAATATGTGATTTGCCCTCTGTTTATAAAACTCATCATGGAAAAACTATCTGTTAAACCATACAACACAGACAGGCTGATAAGTTCATGTAATAGTCTAGCGGAAACGGTGGGTTAATTACAGGTAAATGGCCCCCAAAGGTGTCAGCACAAGACAACCAAGAACTATATAGTGCGGTAACCTGCACCTGATTGGCCGCAATGGTGTATTCATACCCACAGATTAGCTGTGAATATAAATTTTAATTACCTCTATATTCCAAAAAGTCATGGAGTATCACATTTATGTCACAAATCATTGTGTACAGAAATGTCGCATCTATTGGTACAACCCCACCACATAAATAATAACAGGATTCACTGCAAGGCATCACATTAAACAAGTGCACCTGTGGGCCATGCTCCATTTGCTGACTGCTTGGGAGATAGATAGCTTTCATAGTCCTCAGTTTTATAGATGCACAGGGTCTAACAGGTAATCACCTAATGTGTGACAAATTAACAAAGCTAATATGATATGAATAAATTATGCTAATCCCAATACAGTAGTACCTGTCTTGAGAGACTCCTCCAATGAGAGACTGGATATCTTTTTAAGACTGCTCTCTCAGAACACTGTGCTATCTTTCCATGTTATACCTCTAATGAGAGGCCACCTGTTTTGAGAGACCACATTTTCAACTGCCGTAGGGACAGTCTCTCAAGACAGGGACCACTGCTAATATGAAACTTAGTATACCTTTCTTTCAAACTTTTAATTTTGTAGCATTGCCATTGTAGGCCTATATAAATAGCCCAAATTCAAACTCAAAAGTTGTTTAGAAAATTCATGCAAAAGTTGCTGTTATCAAATATGTGACCAGGTGACTGAGTCCCAAATGATTTTTGGAATACCAGAAAAAATGTCTTCTGTCAGTAAAGCTGTACAAGTCTTAGGTAAATTGTTCATTTCTTCTTTTTTTTTCTAATTAATTTCTTTTTGTTGGGGGGGGGGGGGGGTCCAGACTTACATGTATGTTGTTTGACTGGGGTAAATCATTTAATATCAGTCATGCTGACTCAGGTGAGCTGTTTAGTTCATTGGCATAGTATTTTTACATACTCAATCAATTTATATCCATAAATATGGATGATAGCACTTATGAACTGCAGATTTTTATATATTTTACCAAAATACTGCATGGTAATATCTAGCAACACATTTAAACTTACACATACAACCACATGTAATTACATATACATGAATTTCAGAAAGTAAAACAAGCTATAAAAGTTAGCTTCACCTGAAAACTGTTAAGCCTGATAATTTGATGCTTGACAAAAATTTTAATTCAGAGCTGTTGTACTTTTATACAAATATATGTTTATGATATTGGAGTAACTGTCAAATTGTCACATCACAGAGTTGCTTCATTGGTGGTCATATATAGGTGTACTGTTTACCAGGCCAAGTGAGAACTTTATGGTGGGGAAGGAGAATGATGTGACCCTGGCAAGAGCACAATTCATACACCTGTATAAAGCTGACATCCAGGTGTTGTTTTGTATTTCAATTATCATCAATTAATGAGCTGGGAATTATATGACAAAACTCCATCAATGTTTTTCTGACATTTTGGTCTGTTAAATGCAGTTCATGGAATTTTAAACACCAAAATGCTGATTTTAAAACTGAAAAATAGAAGGATTTATAACTGTAGTCTCTTGCCTGTAAGTAAGCTGGCCAGTCTCACCATGCATTGGCATGAGTCACCTCATGACCAGTCACTGCATGGGTTGAACTGGATAGGGATTGTCTGGCCAAGCCCTGAACATATGGAGCTGATAAAGATTACCAAACCATGTGGATGCCAGGGAGCTGGAATGGTGGTTTGTTTTATAGGTATTTGATTGGTTTAGGATTAAAGTCACACAGTCAGTGGACAGACACTAGAGGCCTTAGCTGCTTGGTCCCCCCCCCCCCCCATGTATGCCTGTAAAGTTAGAAGTGCCCTGTGAATGTATATGTCTGCAAATCATCCTCTGAGATCAAGTTTATGTTTAATTCAGCATACCTACCTGTGGTAGGCCAGGGCCCTAGTTTTGACACAAATATACTGTACATGTACAGCATATCCGAGCAAGTTGATGTGTGATACACATGAACTTGATGTGTACCAAGCAGTGCACTCAAAAATTCATATGGATCAATGTTATATATATATATATATATATATATATATATATATATATATATATATATATATATATATATATATATATATATACATATACATATGTATACACATACAGGTGTATATACATACATATATATATATATATATATATATACATACAGGTGTGTATACATATATATATATACATATATATATATATATATACATATATATATATATATATATATATATATATATATATATATATATATATATATATATATATATATGTGTGTATATACAGTGGTCCCTGTCTTGAGAGACCACCCCTAGGGAAAGTCAAAATGTGGTCTCTCAAAACAGGTGGTCTTTCATTAGAGGTCTAATAACATGGAAAAGACAGCGCAGTGTTCCGAGAAAGTGGTCTTAAAAGATATGCGGTTTGAGAAATTGGGTTCTCTGCTGGTTGTACATGTGTTGTCATCAAGTTCACTGATGAGGAGTACTTTGGTGTGTTGTGGGGTACTTATGGGGTACTTAAATACAAGATCCAAGTTTATTGAAGTAAATTGTGTTACTATCTAAATATGATTATGATATCAATGCTCATGCCTCAAGTACATTATTAAATGTACATGTCAGATCTATGTCTATTTAATTAACTCCTTCAACAATAATTTCTTCATGCAGCTGTGTCAAAAACCGATAAATTGAAGTTGGAAAAGCACCTCAATCTATAATGGTGTTCACACAGAACAAATAAATAAACAACAAACAAACACAAAATAAGGTATTTGAGGAAAAACAAGAAGTCTGTGCTCACACAAACTTACAGGGAGAATAAAGTAATTTAGGAAAACACTGTGCTCACACAGACTTAATTACAAAGAAAGAATATAGTATTTGAGAAAAAACACAAAGTACATGTGCTCACACACAGACTTAATAAATAAAACAAATAAACAAACAAACAAAACAATCAATCAATACAGAATAAGGTATTCGAGGAAAAACAAAAAGTCTCTATTCACACACAGACTTAATCAATTCAAATAATAAAATAAAAAAGAAAAGAAAGCCCCACAAACATATTTGAATTTGCCTGCTAAATGAACCAATCTCTATATACATATCCTCTACTTTACAGACCTTGGTCTGCTCAGGAGGCAAATTAGAATAATCAAGAATGCAATTCTGTGTCACCACTTCAGTACTAGTTTCCAGAATATAAACCTATGGGCAGGCACTTGCCATCAAGCAGATTCAGTACATGTATAGGCAAACAGGCCAGAAGAGGCAGGCCAACATCTACATGATGTGCCGCATATACATGTACTATTTCCTTTAATATGAACAAATATTATATAATGAAAGAGGCAAGTCTCTTTTGTGTACAACAATGACAAAAGAAAGAAAGAAAGAAAGAAAGAAAGAAAGAAAGAGAGAGAGACAGAGAGAGAGAGGGGAGGGAGGGAGAGAGAGAGGAAGAAAGAAAGAAAGAAAGAAAGAAAGAAAGAAAGAAAGAAAGAAAGAAAGAAAGAAAGAAAGAAAGAAAGAAAGAAAAAAAGAAAGAAAGAAAGAAAAAGAAAGAAAGGAAGAAAATAATTCAAATTGAGATTTGTTTTTTATGGGAGATGGGGGGATGGATATTGTAGAAAAAACATAAAAAGACACAGAATAATTATTTTAAAAATATAAATATATGAAAATAGTCCATGTACTCACCTTCCCAGACACTTGTCCATACTGACACAAAAGACTTAATTGATCTGGCTCTCTGAAATCTCTGTGAGATAGTTGCTGCTTAGTCAAATTCAAACTTGGAAAGGGCCCCATAGCATTCGGTCTCATCTTCCAAAATCATCTGAAAGGGGGATATAGTACATGTTACAAGACAGATGCCAGAATACTTTTGCTTTAAAGTCCAAAATTGATCACTAAAGTAACTTTTGTTCCCATGTAGGAACAACTGCATTAACTTTGTGTATATATGTATATATATGAAAGATTTTTAGCTTGATGTTTGGAAATAATTATAGTCAAGATGAAACATGAGTTGTTATGAATATGGGTGATGGATTATCAAAGATCAATACATTTGATGATATTCCATTTAACATCAAAGTGCCAAGTACATGGCCCTTTATTGCCTTGTATATGTTTTAAGTTATCAAGTGCATCATACATGAAATGTGAATGTGTTTTATGCACACTGGCATTCCTATCTGTCTATAGGTCTCACCTAGATTGATGCCCGTAATACAACCAGGTTTTGTGAAGTTTTGTTGAGTTCTTCAAAACTTACAGCTTATAGAATCCAAACATGTTGAACAACTTAGAGACGATGCTTTTCTAAGGAGAGCATCTTCACTACATGGTTTCACCAGGAGACATAAAAAGGAAGAAAACAATTCAGTACTTGCCTTCCCCATT